>CM029020.1:118689612-119213752 GCA_016801055.1 Panax notoginseng
AGAATGGACATTTCAAGAAGAGGAGATTCAACAATGATGGAAAGACGTCAGCACCAGCACCTGTCGTTAAGGAAGGAGAACGACCACCTATCATATGTTTCAAATGCGGAGGGGAGGGGCACATCAGTCCAAACTGCGCGATGCCGTCCAAAGCATGTTATAATTGTGGAAGAGAAGGTCATTTAGCCCGATTTTGTCGTTTACCGAAGACAAATTCAGCTAGGATGGAGGCACCAAAGGCCGTCCCAGAAAAGTCAAAACCGGTTGTGCAAGGGAGAGCGTTTGTTGTGACCTCCCAGAAGCAAGGAACCCGAATGAGGTCATCACGGGTAAGCTTATCATAAACTCTAACGAAGTCTATACTTTATTTGATACCGGTTCAACCCATTCTTTTATTTCTCCTACTTGCGCTCATCGATTAAATTTGATTCCGGAGAAATTAGACTTTGACTTAGCAGTTGAAACTCCATTGGGAGAAACCTTCATTACATCCACGGTTTATAAGTCTTGTTTGGTTCAAGTTGGTACCCACACATTACCTGTCGATCTTATTTCATTAAAAATACTTGCATTTGACGTGATTCTAGGGATTGATTGGTTAACTACTCATCATGCAAAAATTGATTGTTTTCGTAAGGTTGTTAGCTTTCATATTCCTAATCGACCTATTATGCGAATTCAAGCAACCAAACCATTAAAATCAATCGCTGTCATCTCAAGCCATAAAGCTATTCGTTTATTGAAAAACGGATGTCAAGCTTTCTTAGCTCATGTCACAGATCTAAACAAAAATACGTCAGTTTTGAATGATATTTCTATTGTTAATAAATTCCTGACGTATTCCCTGAAGAACTTCCTGGCCTACCCCCAGAGCGTGAAATTGAATTTTGTATCGACCTTGAACCCGGTACAAAACCCATTTCCAAAGCCCCATATCGAATGGCTCCTATTGAACTTCAGGAGTTAAAGACCCAACTGCAGGAATTGTTAGACATTGGTTTTATTCGTCCTAGTACTTCTCCTTGGGGTGCTCCTGTTCTGTTCGTGAAGAAGAAAGATGGAAGTATGCGACTTTGTATTGATTATCGGGAGTTGAATCATGTCACCATCAAAAACAGGTACCCATTGCCACGTATTGATGACCTGTTTGACCAGTTGCAAGGAGCACAATTCTTTTCAAAGATCGATCTTCGTTCTGGATATCATCAGCTGAAGGTTAGAACTGAGGATATTCCAAAGACGGCTTTTAGAACTCGGTACGGGCATTATGAATTCCTAGTCATGTCCTTTGGATTGACTAATGCTCCTGCTGCCTTCATGGATATGATGAACCGGGTATTCAAGGAATATTTGGATCACTTTGTGGTCGTCTTTATTGATGACATCCTTATTTATTCCAAAAGCCGTGAAGATCATGAGCAACACTTGAGGCTGGTACTCCAAAAGCTTCGTGAATACAAGCTTTATGCCAAGTTGAAGAAATGCGAGTTCTGGCTGGAGGAGGTAGCATTCCTTGGGCACGTAGTATCAAGTCGTGGAATATCGGTTGACCCGGCAAAGATTGAAGCTATTCAAAGCTGGGAGCAACCTAAATCAGTGACCGAGGTACGTAGCTTTCTTGGTTTAGCTGGTTATTATCGGAGATTCGTGGAAGGATTTTCTCGAATCGCTACTCCATTAACTCAGCTGACTCGGAAAGATACAAAGTTTGGTTGGAGCGAAGAATGTGAGCAGAGTTTTCAAGAACTCAAGAGGAGACTCATTTCAGCACCTGTTCTAACAATACCATCTGGCTCGGAGGGATTTGTCATCTACAGTGATGCTTCGAGCAAAGGGTTGGGATGCGTTCTCATGCAACATGGAAAAGTCATAGCCTATGCATCAAGACAACTCAAGGAATATGAGAGGAATTATCCTACTCATGATCTAGAGTTGGCAGCTGTTGTCTTTGCACTTAAAATTTGGAGGCATTACTTGTATGGGGAGAAAGTGGAGATCTTTACGGATCATAAAAGCCTCAAATATTTCTTCACTCAAAAGGAACTCAACATGCGACAACGACGTTGGCTTGAACTGTTGAAAGATTATGATCATACCATTCAATACCATCCTGGAAAAGCGAACGTGGTAGCTGACGCATTGAGTAGAAGATCATATGCGGGTACAAGTGCAATATTAACAACGCAAAGGCCCATTTTGTGTGACTTGCAAAGGATGGAGATAGAGTTAAAGACTCCAGGGACCCATGTGATGATGGCGAATATACGAGTAGAACCGACTTTAATCGATAAAGTTAAAGCTGCTCAAGCTACAGACCTGGAGCTGATGCGTATGAGGAAGAAAGTGCAAGAAGGTGCTATGCCGGAAGCAAGAATCGATGAAGAAGGAATACTTCGAGTCAACTCCAGACTTTGTGTTCCTAACAACCCTGATTTAAAGTATGAAATCATGATGGAGGCGCACAACACACCGTTTGCAATCCATCCTGGAAGTACCAAAATGTATCATGATCTTCGTCATACATTTTGGTGGAGCAATATGAAGAGAGAGATAGCGTTGTTTATCTCAAGGTGTCTAACTTGTCAACGAGTCAAAGCGGAGCATCAAGTACCAAAAGGTCCATTGCAACCACTTGAAATTCCAGAATGGAAGTGGGAGCACATTACCATGGATTTCGTTACCGGTCTTCCTAGGGTTTCTCAAGGTATTGATGCGATTTGGGTCATTGTTGATAGATTGACCAAGTCTGCTCATTTCTTACCGATACGAGAAACTTATACACTTGAACGTCTTGCTCGTATGTACATAAACGAGATTGTAAGACTGCATGGTATGCCAGTATCCATAGTTTCTGATCGAGACCCAAGATTCACTTCACGATTTTGGGTTAGTTTACAAAAAGCTATGGGCACGGAGTTACGATTTAGTTCAGCATATCATCCTCAGACGGACGGACAATCAGAGAGGACTATTCAAACTCTTGAAGATCTATTAAGACTCTGTGTCTTTGACTTCAAGGGAAGTTGGGACAAGTTCTTACCATTGGTGGAGTTTTCCTACAACAACAGTTATCAAGCAAGTATTGGCATGGCTCCATTCGAAGCATTGTATGGAAGAAAATGTCGTTCTCCAGTATGCTGGGATGAGGTGGGCGAAGCAACGTTGTTGGGACCGGAGTTGGTACGTATGACTACAGAAAAGATTCAAACGATCCGACAACGTATAAAAACCTCACAAGATCGACAAAAGAGTTATGCTGATCTTCATCGAAAGGACGTGGAATTTGATGTAGGAGATCATGTGTTCTTACGTGTTGCTCCATGGAAAGGAGTTACGAGATTTGGAAAGAGAGGAAAGCTAAATCCTCGATTCATCGGTCCATTTTTAATCCTCGATCGAGTAGGAACTGTGGCTTATAGACTCGCTTTACCGCCAAGTATGTCTCGTGTTCATAACGTTTTTCACATATCCATGTTACGCAAATATGTGGAAGACCCGAACCACATTATTGAGTTAGAACCGGACGAAATAGCGGAGGATTTGACGTATGAAGAAGTTCCTGTTCAAATCTTGGATAAGAAGGAACATATTCTACGCTCCAAGGTTATACCTCAAGTCAAAGTTTTGTGGAGAAACCACGATGTTGAGGAAATGACTTGGGAGTTAGAATCAGAAATGAAATCAAGGTATCCTTACCTCTTCGACATACCAGGTACGTACCCTAATTTCGAGGGCGAAATTTCATAAGAAGGGGAGGTTGTAAGACCCCAACTTTTATAAATAAAGATGAATTTTCTATAAATATCATTTTTGAATATTATGGAGTTAATTTGATATAATGTTATAGTTGTGGGTAATATTTATAAATTTTGCAAAGTAAGCAAGTTGTTATAAAATATTCGTTTGGTCGGAGAATATTCTTTTTGTCGGGGAATATTCGTACGACGACACAATCATTGGTGGACCCCACAACGGAATTATTGTCGGATTGAGAAAACGACAGAATTATCTTTCTATAAAAATAACGGCGGAAATTTTACCATTGTTACTGTTGAACTACTCGGTAGTAAAAGTACAGTAATACGTGTGGTTGCATAGTAGCACACGGTATTGATTATTAATGCTTATGTGAGAAGTCACTCAGTTTGATTCAATTATTGTCAGTTAATAATATGAATTATTTAGCGATAATGACGTTTTGTTTTATTCGTATTATTAACGTAATAAAACAGAAACATCTTTTTATATAAAACAAAATACTTTATTAAAGTTATTCTATAAATAGAATATATTTTATTTTATTTAAAAGATTTTTCTTTAAATATGGACCGTCAGATTAAAGTAATCAATCTGGACCGTTCATGGATTAGTTACTATGCATTCTATTTTTCTATAAATAGCAGCTCATTCCTTCATTATTTCTTACGAATTCACTGAACTCTAGAGAGAGAAACTATAGAGAGAAACTATAGAGAGAGAGAAGAAGAGTATTCTGCTACTTAACTACTTCCTTACTTCAGCTCTTCTTTAAAACGGTAAGGGGTGTTATTCTTTCTTATTCATGAAGAGAACTGTTATTCCATTTCTTATTATTCTGTTGGAATAACCTGTATATGCGGTCTACCCTATACTTGGTGACATTCTTCTATTATTCTGTTGGAACATCCTGTCTGTGTGTTTTACACCGGACCTGGTTCCGTTTTTATTATTATTCTGTTGGAACATCCTGTCTGTGTGTTTTACACCGGACCTGGTTCCGTCTTTATTATTATTCTGTTGGAACATCCTGTCTGTGTGTTTTACACCGGACCTGGTTCCGTCTTTATTATTATTCTGTCGGAATATCCTGTCTGTGTGTTTTACACCGGACCTGGTTCCATTATTTATTATTCTGTATTCTGTCGGAATATCCTGTCTGTGCGTTTACGCCGGACCTGGTTCCATTATTTATTATTCTGTCGGAATATCCTGTCTGTGCGTTTACGCCGGACCTGGTTCCATTATTTATTATTCTGTTGGAATAACCTTTGTGCGGTCTATCGCATGCATGGTGATTTTTTTTGTTATTCCATTCTTTATTGTACTCAGTTGGTTAAGTTTTGACTTCTATACTCCATGAAATTTGTGAAATATCCTTGATAATTGCGTTTCATCCAGTATCTTTTCATGAAAATATTCTCCTGATCATTCTTGAATTTTACTCCACAAAGTAGTATCATGTTGACAATTTGGACGTTGTTAATTCTTGGATAAATTAATTCTTGAACTTGTTTTATTGAATTCTTATATCATTGTCATCATCCTCATGTTTATAAAATGTTGAAAGTCATCTGTGGCCTGTAGTGCATAGATGGACTTGGTATGATTATGACCAGGGATTATTCGGTGTAATCATGACCGTAATGTTACAAATGATGTGGTAAAAGTCCTCATTGGCCCGTAGTGCATTGATGGACAGTTGTTGGCATGATCATGACCATTAATGAATATACGAATATCCTTGGCCGTAGTGCAGGGGTGATTCGATGATGTGGATTATTTTATTAAGCTGAGTCTCAGCGATCAAAGTGTTGGAAAATCTTTTAAATCATAAAAGATAGTAGAGTTTATTTTCTACTTGACTCTTTTAATGGATTGCTTGTTCCGCTACAGTTAAACTTGATGTCTATTATATTTTATCAGTTTAACATTGTTGAAGGCTAATGATAATTTATTCTGCATTATCTTAGTCATAATATTTCTTACTGGGCTAGTTGAGCTCACCCTTTCTTTCACTGTTCTCTTCAGGAAATGAGAACGTAGCTGGGACAAGTCGGGGTACGGAGTGATGGTCCGAATGATAGTATTAGTTAGTAGTCCTCACTATTCTATGTAATGGTGTGTTAATAAATGTAATGAGGACTCCTTTTGAGTATGAATACTCTCTAGAAGATAATATTTGTATTCAAACTCACAGTTTATGTTTTGTCGTATTGTACCGACAGTTGTATTATTAAGTTGTATTTGTATCCTGTACTATGTATCTGACGACCCAAGATGGGTGATGTATACCTAATTTTGGGGGCGTCACATCCACCGTCTCATTTACTCCACTGTTAAGATTCTCAGTCGACATTCTCAAATACTGCCATAAAACAAGGGTTAATTTAACAAATTAACATATCATATAATATCCCTATATTATGACCGACCAACAAATAAGCTTAGGTAGGACACACTAGCTAAGGATTTACTCGTCTCACCCCTCCTAGTTCTATTCCCCGATCTCCGCCAGAGATCATATCCCTAAGCTCTGATACCAACTGTGACACCCCCAAAATAGGTATACAACACCCATTCTGAGTCGCCAAAATACATGGTACAGAAACAACTACATCTTTATTATTACAACACAATAACTGTGAGTTTAAATACAAATATTGTCATCTAGACAATATCCACACTCAAATAAGTCCTCATTACAATTATTGATACATTATTTCACAAAAATGGTGAGGACTACTAAAATAACTTCTAGAACCATCATTCCATACCCCGACTAGTACTCGCTACATTCTCGCCTCCTGGGAAAAATGGAACAAAAAGGAAAAGGGTGAGCTCAACTAGCTCAGTAAAGAATATTATGCCTAAGATAATACAGAACAAATTATCGTTAGTCTTCAACAGGGAAAAATCTAATAGAATACAATAGACAACAAGTTTTAAATCAATATTCGCAGCAGAAAATAATAATTCATAGAAGAGTTACGTATAGAATGAAATCTACGATTATCTATGAATTTAAAAGTCCATCATCAATATTTTATCACTGTAACATCAATCAATAGTCATCTTTGCACTACAAGCCAAAGATATTCATCAGTTGGTCATGTTCATCTCAACACCTGTTCATCTTTGCACTACGGCCCAAAGATATTCATCAGAAATAATTTATCTTTGCACTACAGGCCAAAGATATTCATTAATATTATCATTTAGGACTGAGGATGATGAAAAATATTTTAAAGAAAACGAATCCAGCGAAGCAAAAGAACAAATATTAGGGATTCGTATTACAATTTATCTATGTCCAAAAATACCTCATAAACAATCATAGTGGAGTAAAATTCAAGAATGATCAAAACATGGATACAATCAAAGCTAGTATCCATAATAGATATTTTGGACAAAAAGAAGAAAATTTTATTTTTTGGTGAATAGTAACTCGTGAATAGTAACTCATAAATAGTAACCCCGACATGAAAAGTTCCAAATTTGATAAAAATTTCCAACCAATATTTCGGCATAATGATATTGAAGAAATAATATTATTTTCAAATAAAATAACATCCCTTACCTCGGAAAAATAGTACTTCTGGCTGGACTACCGGATATAGTACTGAAGGAAACTTGCACCGTATAGCAATACTCAAAGTATAAAAATACTCACAAAATACGCTCGATATTATAGAGAGAGAAATAGAGAGAAATTTGTAGTTTCTGGTGTGATTTTCAATTCTAACCTAAGCACCCTATTTATAGAAAAATACTTAGAACACCAAAGCAGAAAATTTAATATAATAATATTATTTTTAAATAAAATTTTTACGCACACCTAGCATCTGAATTCATCCGCCTAATCACATGTTAAATGAGTCCCAACAATGAAAAAAGCATTTTTTGTAACAAAAATATTTAAAACTTCAAAAATTAATTATTTTGGAACTCCAAAACTTCAATAATTCAAAATAAATAGCCCTTTTGTCAGAAAAATTTAAAACTCGCGCCTTTCCATAGAAAATTCCATTATCTACAACTTTACAGAAGAAAGGTTTTCCAAATTCCAAACAGAAATTGACCGAAATCCATAAACGGACGATTTTACAAGCTATAATCAAATTTCAGTCAAGAAATGGGCCCACAGACATGTTTAACATGTTTTAAACAACTTTTGTAACAAAAATACTCTTTCTCCTCATATACTCATATATCCCATATTTATTGTAAAAATATCATCATTATCATATTATTGAAATAATATATTTAAATGAATTATTTTATCAGAAAAAGATAAAATATTAATTTTCAACAATTGTCACATTAAAAATTTTCTCCATCTATATCCACATAAAATTAATATTTTCCTCATCATATAAATCAATAATTAATTATTCACAAATAATATTACAAAATCACAATACTGACAACCAGGCAGTTCCCAGGAAAGAGGGGGCTTTCCAATAAGGATCTCTCCATATTGGCGCGCAATTAGATGACCAAACCTCTCCTTAGATAGAACTTTCTAGACATTACCAATAATATTATCTAATAATATTATTCAGATAATATGAATTATTGTTCCGATAATAGAAAATATTGTGTAGTGACAATTATTAAAACAGCAGTAATATAAAATATCAACACATCAATTATTGAATCAATAAAATAAAATACTGAACAATAATTACTGTAACAATTATTGAGTAATGCCTTCTTACGTAAAAATTAATAATTGGTACAATACCGTGTGCTACTGTGCAACAACGCGTATTACTTTATTTTAACCACAGGGTATTCCAATAGTATTAACGGTAACAACTACGCCGTTATTTATAAACAACTTGTTTTTGTCATTTTCTTCATCCAATCGCTTTCCGTTATGGGGCCCACACAAGGCTGCACCGTCGTACGAATATTCCCCGACAACAAGAATACTCCACGACCAAACGAATATTCCCCGACAACAATGAATATTTTATGACCACTTACTTATTTGAAATATTTGCGCATTTTACCCATAACTAACCTCATTAATCAATTTAACCCTTACCATTTCAAAATAATAAATAGAGGAAATTTAAATTTCATTTATTAATAATTTGGGGTCTTACAACCAACGAGATCTAGAGCCTAGAACAAGCTGTCAGAGCTGTTCTTCATTTTCTGGGTTACCCAGAAATGAAGAACAGTTCGACCTGTCCATTTTGGGCTTCCACAACTTGCAATTCTGTTGATATTTTAGTGATGTCAAAGTTTCAGTATGTAGACCATATGTAAGACAATAGATCCATGTCATAAATACAGTTTAACAACAACATATCAAACAGATATTGACCAGTCAAAATAGTGGTCAGAAACTGCTTATGAAGGTTTTTGGGTTACCCAGAAACTTCATCCGGCAGTTTCGTCCGCACCACTTTGACCACTAATTACTTTGATCCAGAGAAGGATCTAATGATTCTAGAGGCATGGTCATGTAGCCTACACGTCAGACAAAACATTACAACAATAACATGGTCTAAAACGTAAACACAAGCAAGATCTAAACGCATGAACATGTTGTCATACTTTCTGGGCACGTTCTGGGTTACCCAGAAACGTTCGGTCAATGCCGGTCAACGTGGTTTGACCATTAATAACTTTCAACTGGATTACGATCTGACTTTGATTTGAGTTCCAGAGCAAAGATCTCACAACATACTACAAGATTAAAGCTTAAAAAAACAAAAAAACATAACAGAGAAAGATCTACAGGGTCTAACATTCATTGTCAGATAACAAAAATTTATTTTTTTATTAAGCTGAGTCCCAGCGATAACAGTGTTGAAAAACTTTTTAAATCATAAAAGATAGTAGATTTTGTTCTCTACTTGACTCTTTTAATGGATTGCTTATTCCGCTGCAGTTAAACTTGATGTTCGTTATATTTTATCAGTTTAACACTGTTGAAAGCTAATGATAATTTATTCTGCATTGTCGTAGTCATAATATTTCTTACTGGGCTAGTTGAGCTCACCCTTTTTTTCACTGTTCTCTTCAGGAAATGAGAATATAGCTGGGACGAGTCGGGGAACGGAGTGATGGACCAGATGATAGTATTAGTAGTCCTCACTATTCTATTAAATAGTGTGACAATAATTGTAATGAGGACTCTTTTTGAGTTTGTATAGTCTCTAGTAGACAATAATTGTATTCAAACTCACAGTTATGTTTTGTCGTATTGTACATGATAATTGTATTAGTAAGTTGTATTTGTATTCTGTACCATGTATCTGACGACCCAAGATGGGTGATGTATACCTAATTTTGGGGGCGTCACATTGTCTTTCTGATTAAACGGGAACTTGATTTCTAAAAGAACTCAAATTCCTCCCTCAAACTTTCTTTTGAAATAATTTACTATATATATGAAAATCATGTATATAAGAAAATAAAAGTTATACGAATAATACCTGAAGTTTCAGTACCAGCTGCTGCCGTATCCTGGACTGTCATATTGTAGATCCTTGCAGTAGATTTTGTTGGCTTGCTCGATGATGTAGGTCCCGTGATTGCCAAAGTCCCGCTGCCAGTGCCAGTGTTCACACTACCTACCTCCACCCTCCTCTTCGGACAATCCTTCACCCTGTATTCTGTCGATCCGCACAAAAAATATCCACTGTTCATCCTAGGGTTGGGGCAGTTGGGAGAGATATGGCCCTCTTGCCCGCACTTGTAGTACACGAACTTCCCCTTCAAACATTCTCCAGAGTGGTTCTTTCCACAAGTCTTACACGTCACAGTCTTTTCCTTCACATCTTCTTGCTTTATTTGTACACTTCCAAAACTGCTCCTCTTCCTCTTGCTACTACCACCCCTATTCCCACTATTAATTTCCACTTTCCCAGCTCCTTCTACCTTGCCTTTGTTCTTTCTCTCCTTGTTGTATAGGCTCATGGCCTCACTTCCCTCCTCATCTATGATCGCCTTCTCCATGAGTGCTGCAAATGTTGGGATCTGCAACACTGCCACCTTGTTGTAGAGCCAGGGTTTCAATCCAAGCTCAAACCTTCTAGCTTTCCTAGCCTCCGTATCGACTTGATGCGGGGCAAACCTAGCTAACTCATTAAATTTGGCGGCGTATTCTGACACCGTCATATTCTCCTACTTCAACTCTAAAAATTTCACCTCCATCCTAGCCTGCATACTAGGGGAATAATAATTCTCAAAAAACAAAGTTTTAAATTTATCCCATGTGACTACACCTTCTCCTGCCCTTGCCTGATTTGCTTCCCACCAAAAGTTTGCCTCACCCTTCATCATGTAAATGGCAAAAGTAGTCTTCTGCCCTTCATCTACCCTAGCTACCACAAATGCCTTTTCAATAACTTTGACCCAAGTTTGGGCTTCAATAAGGTCAGTTGTACCTTTGAATTCCGGCGGTCCTACAGCCTTAAAGTCTTTGAAGTTCGCTAAGTGGTTGTCCGGCTGGTTTCCTGCAGCTGGTATTCCCTGTTGCATAGCCTGAGCTATCATGTCTGTGTAAGGATTTTTCTATAAATAGCAGACATGTTTTATTAGTTGATGTTCTTGAAGTAGTCTGAGATTTTCTAAGTAGGATATTGAAACCATACAAGCATTATTGGAGCTTAAGAGTTCAAGTAGTAACAAGTTCTTTCACATTACGAAGGTATAATTCCATTCTTTGCTTTCCATTTCTGTTTCTATTAACAGAGTTCATAAGTGTTGGAATTTAAGTTTCTTGAATTCATGTGAATGGATGTTGGTATGGTTGGGTATTGATTATATGGTTGTTATATGACCTTACAAGCATGTTTAAACTGATACATGAGTGTTTAGGAATAATTTCATGAGTAAATTTTGTGTTTGGGTTGAACAGTTGCTGAAGCCAACTGTTCCTGGTTTTAACCAGGCACAGCACAGCTGCGCCGTAATTACACTGGGGCGCAGCACAACTGTGTCAGTTCCTGATTATAGTTTGAGCTTCTGTTTTGCAATCTGTTGTAATACCATGACTTATAATAACATGCAAGCATGTGTAAAAGGTATACACTACAACAAAAAGGCTTATCAGCGACCGCACATCTGGGACCGCATATAGTCGCAGATGGGTATCAGCGACTGGATGCAGTCGCTAATCGTAGTTGCAGAAAATCTTGTCGCTAAAATGACATCAGCGACCGCATTTTTAGCGACCGCAATCAGCGACCTCAGCTGTCGCTATTCTGACTCATGCTGAGTCATGTGTCAGACGTGATGTGGCACACGTGTCAGCGACCGGTAATAGCGACCGCAGGCGATCGCTGAAGTAGAAGCACCTTACTCGGTCGCTAATACTGTAGCAGTGACCGCGTGCGGTCGCTGACTTTGTTTTTTTTTTTTTTAAATATTTTTCCTGTTTTATTGATTTCCCAAAAATAACCTGATTTGTACCTGCTTTTTATCCCAACACACAGCAGCATATATAAGCATCCATCCATCCATGATAACTACTATATGATAAACATCCATCTATACATACAGTCCAAAGAATGAATCTAAATCAACACAACACAATACAATCGTAAACATCCATATAATAGAATCGTAAACCAATACAGTCCAAAGATAAGTAGTTTAAAAGATTACAAGGCTTTAAAAATCTAAAAAACAAGTCTAACAAGGCTTTACAAATCTAACATGCATGACTGGTCTAGCTCTTCATGGATCATTCAAATTAGTACCCTGTAATAAACAAAAGAATAAAACATATATGTTACATGTGTTGATACTGCTATGACTTGGGGAAAGCTAAATAATAGACAATATACGTAATGAAATATTAAAAGTACCTGGTCGCCACCCTGATGCTGTGATGCTGCTGCTTCCGCCAATGCCTTCGCCAAGTCATCAGGATTTAGAGAGTGCAGATGCCTGCCCAGTATAAGAAGAAGATCACGATTTTGACAAATCGCTCTCACACAGTCAGCAGGAGTATGATAGGCTGGATGACCTGATGACTGTGTAGACTGTGTAGACTGTGTAGACTGGGTAGCAGAGCTGCCTGTGCCACTGATGGTCGGGCGTCGTCTTTGTCCTTGGCCTTTAACATAATTTTTCTTCACGACGGACGCCCTCTCCCACAATTCTTGATCAATCGCCAGACGCGGGGTGCCTTCAGGATAACGCTCGTTCATTAAGCCCTTATAAGTGTCCTGTCAGAAGGTCAACAAATAAATAGTTAAAAATAAATACGAAATGCTAAAAAACATGACTATAATATGTTTAAAGTTAACTTATTACCGCTATCTAAACAGCATCAGGCAGACCATCACGGGTGGCCACATACACATCCAACCAATTGATAGGTTGACCTTGAGACTCAGACTCCTACAGTTCATGTTCTCATATTAATATGTAAACATATGATATTTTAGCTACAAAACATGACTGTAAACATAAAGACAAATAACTAAGCCAATAAGCTTGTTATACATACGTAACCTAGTAGCAATATGTTGCAGCTGAGATATACTGCCGCCCTTGTACGTGCCTTTTGCCTTTTCGCCTTCAGATACACCTGAGGATCTATTCGAGGCGACAGTCTTACGTCTCTTGACCCAGCTCTCAGCTCTCCACTGCTCACACATCTGCACCCATATGGGATGTGCGCACCACCAGGGGCAATGCTCATGTATATACTGCTCACCCTGTCCTGGATGGTCAATCTCAGCATTATGCAGGGCTTTATGTCGTTCTTTGTTTAGATTATATTTAGTCCGAACTGCGCACTTCTGCCAGAATAGTGCCTGAATAACTGATGCATGTGCGTCGTCCCATCTATATCGCTTCTGCAAATAAAACAACAATAATAATATTAAAACTATTATATTACCATAATCCAACATTACTAAACTATTAGTTGATTAACTATGTATTATCTATCAGAGTGATTAAATAAATATACCTAAAATTCAGCCCAAACTGCATCCTTATGGGCGAGAGGTGTGCTCGACTACCCAAAGGCATGGTATATTGTTATGGATCTTAAATTAGAGTATGGTCTTATGTCATCCTACATATTTTAACTAACACCAACCTAAAGCCAATAGATTCATAGGGGTAGAATATGAATCATTACATCATGTATGGTCTGTATATGCTGCGTATATCAAGATTGCAGAAGAAGGCATACTATTAGTCCCTTAATGTGGGACTATTAGTCCTATTAGTCCCTTATGTGGGATATATCTTGCTTTAAGTACGGTTCTAACGTATGTTTCAGTTTCCAAGTGAATGAGATGTTGGACCACCACTGTGAGTTATTTAAATAAAAAAGTTTCAAGCGCTGCGTGTACATTTCTTCATAATTGAAGATGGCTCTAGTAAGGTTTATATTCTTGAATAATTGCTTGTGATGGGTGGGTTGACTGATACGTCTGTCATCTACAATTTTTATGGTTTTTTCAATATATCTGATCTCCTATAATTGCAAGAAATATAGTAGAAGTTGCATAATAGTGGTCAATGCACATGCGGTCGCTACTTTTTAATGATGTGGACATATCAGCGACCGCATGTGGTCGCTGATACAGATTGGTCACGGCGCCAAAGTTTCGCACCAAATTTTAGGAGGGAAATTATTCTCAGCGACCGATCAGCGACGGCATGCGGTCGCTGATATATACTAGCGACGAGAATCCTTATCGGTCGCAGATATCGGTCGCTAGTACTATTATCAGCGACCAGATAGTGCGGTCGCTGATATCATTGGTCGCAGATGGCCATTTTTATTGTAGTGATATATAGAGATATGAACCTAATATGAGCATGTTAGACTAGCATTAGCATGATTAACGAAAGTGTATAGTTGAAATAAATTTAGAAACTTTAAAAAAATAAACTTGATGAGTATGAGTGCCCTGTTTATGTACCGACCCGCAAGCACGTTGGTATGATTTAGACATGCATGATGTATGACTCTTAATTCCTTGTTCATGACCAAACTTATTTGGATTTATGTTAAAGAAGTTTTCAAGAAAACTTAGCCTAGTAAGCTAACATGCATTATTCTACATAATGTATACTCTGACTTTGAGGACATGTAGGTATGACTTAGAAATGCATGACTAAACCTTTAGGTTGTGTTTATATGATTAGAAAGCAAACATGAGCATGTTGAACCTACTAGTAAGCTCTGCATGTGAACGTTGCCAAGTTACCATGAGGACTAGAATCTGACACTTGTGAAAATAGTTGATGACGTTCTTAGACTCATTCATGTAGTATAAACATATATATGCCATGCTTATGTATCATGTTTCAAGAAAAACATAAACGAAGCTTATTTTCAACTAAAGCGGTGTTAAATTGCACATATGTGTTATGAATACTCACAAGCATGCCTAATATGAGTTTTATGACTATCTCGTATGATAAGAGAGCAAGCATGATGGACTTTGTGGTTTCATGACCTTGAATGGCCTTAGATTGTTGAAATAATCAATTTAGGATGTTGTTATGAAAGAAAGAACCTAGATTGACTTGAGTAGCATGAAAAGACCTTTTAACATATCATGTATGATTGTTTTGGTCAAGCCGGGCAGAAGCCACAAGGCAGCAGCTGAGTGTTGGCATAGCTAGAGGACAGCGCAGCTGCGCCGGTCCCAGGCTTAGCCATGGCGCAGTTGCGCCATGTAGCAGTCACAGATAGAATCTGTTTTTGGTCTGGTGTTTGAAGCATGCCTATGTGATATCTTTAACTAGTAATATATGATCAATAGTCTAGGTAATGTGTGACGCCCCCAAAATTAGGTATACATCACCCATCTTGGGTCGTCAGATACATAGTGTAGAATACAAATACAATTGTCGTGTACAATACGACAAAACATAAACTGTGAGTTTGAATACAAATATTATCTTCTAGAGAGTATTCATACTCAAAAGGAGTCCTCATTACATTTATTAATACACTATTACATAGAATAGTGAGGACTACTAACTAATACTATCATTCGGACCATCACTCCGTTCCCCGACTAGCCCCAGCTACGTTCTCATTTCCTGAAGAGAACAGTGAAAGAAAGGGTGAGCTCAACTAGCCCAGTAAGAAATATTATGACTAAGATAATGCAGAATAAATTATCATTAGCCTTCAACAGTGTTAAACTGATAAAATATAATGAACATCAAGTTTAACTGCAGCGGAACAAGCAATCCATTAAAAGAGTTAAGTAGAAAATAAAATCTACTATCTTCTATGATTTAAAAGGTTTGTCAACACTGTTATCGCTGAGACTCAGCTTAATAAAATAATCCACATCATCGAATCACCCCTGTAATACGATCAAAGATATTCGTGTATTCATTAATGGTTATGATCATGCCAACAACTGTCCATCAATGCACTACGGCCCAATGGAAACTTTTACCACATTATTTGTAACATTACGGTCATGATTATACCGAATAATCCCTGGTCATAATCATACCAAATCCATCTATGCACTACAGGCCACAGATGACTTTCAACATTTTATAAATATGAGGATGATGACAATGATATAAGAATTCAATAAAACAAGTTCAAGAATTAATTTATCCAAGAATTAACAACGTCCAAATTGTCAACATGATACTGCTTTGTGGAGTAAAATTCAAGAATGCTTAGAAGAATATTTTCATGAAAAGATACTGGATGAATCGCAATTATCAAGGATATTCCACAAATTTCATGGAGTATAGAAGTCAAAACTTAACCAACTGAGTATAATAAAGAATGGAATAACAAAAGAAATCACCCGGCATGCGATAGACCGCACAGACATGTTATTCCAACAAAATAATAAATAATGAAACCAGGTCTGGCATAAACGCACAGACAGGATATTCCGACAGAATAATAAATAATGGAACCAAGTCCGGTGTAAAACGCACAGACAGGATGTTCCAACAGAATAATAATAAAAACGGAACCAGATCTGGTGTAAAACACACAGACAGGATGTTCCAACAGAATAATAATAAAAACGGAACTAGGTCCGGTGTAAAACACATAGACAGGACGTTCCAACAGAATAATAATAAAAACGGAACCAGGTCCGGTGTAAAACACACAGACATGATGTTCCAACAGAATAATAGAAGAATGTCACCAAGTATAGGGTAGACCGCGTATACAGGTTATTCCAACGGAATAATAAAAAATGGAATAACAACAGTTCTCTTCACAAATAAGAAAGAATAACACCCCTTACCGTTTTAAAGAAGAGCTGAAATAAGGAAGTAGTTAAGTAGTAGAATATTCTTCTTCTCTCTCTCTTTCTATAGTTTTTCTCTATAGTTTCTCTCTCTAGAGTTCAGTGAATTCGTAAGAAATAATGAAGGAATGAGCTGCTATTTATAGAAAAATAGAATGCATAGTAACTAATCCATGAACGGTCCAGATTGATTACTTTAATCTGACGGTCCATATTTAAAGAAAAATCTTTTAAATAAAATATAATATATTCTATTTATAGAATAACTTTAATAAAGTATTTTGTTTTATATAAAAAGATGTTTCTGTTTTATTACGTTAATAATACGAATAAAAAAAACGTCATTATCGCTAAATAATTCATATTATTAACTGACAATAATTGAATCAAACTGAGTGACTTCTCACATAAGTATTAATAATCAATACCGTGTGCTACTATGCAACCACACTCATTACTATACTTTTACTACCGAGTAGTTCAACAGTATCAATGGTAAAACTTATGCCGTTATTTTTAATAAAATATTTTTGTCGTTTTCTCAATCCGACAATAATTCCGTTGTGGGGTCCACCAATGATTGTGCCGTGGTACGAATATTCCCTGTTAAAACGAATATTCCCCGACCAATCGAATATTATATAACAACTTGCGTACTTTGCAAAATTTATAAATATTACCCACAACTATAACATTATATCAAATTAACTCCATAATATTCAAAAATGATATTTATAGAAAATTCATCTTTATTTATAAAAGTTGGGGTCTTACATAATGTGTTAAGGAGCATGCTATGAGTTGTAAATAAATGTAAATTTTAACCTTCAAATGCTAAGTCTAAGAGGATGTTTACATGATATCAAACCATGATACGTGGTTGAACTTGTGATGATGTATAAACTGATTTTGTACCTTACGTGCCTACTTGTATCATGTCAAGCTTGATTAAAGACTATGTTTGCTAATGAACATCTTGAACATATAATACGTTATAAATAGGATTCAAAAGTGTTGAATTCTTAAACAAGGATAAATTGTGCGTAAGGCAAGTATCCGAACCCTACTCTTATTGTGCAAGTATCTTTGCATTCTTTATTCGACGAATGCCATAAGCTTATCTCTTTGAGTGCAAGTTATATTGTTTTCTCGTTCAAATGAGCCATTATGCTTAAACCCTTGTGAAAACTATTATTCATAATGAACTTAGTATTGTTCTTGAATATTATGAAAGAGTCGATGCCATTTAATTCAGCTAGACTATATGTATATTTATAAAACTGTCTAAACCCATTTGATTGGTGTAGAAAATCTTAAAAATTGAGTTAAACAACCCTTATGGTAAGGGGATTGTATGTTGTTGGAAACCCTAACACATAAGTATATTATTATTGTGGTGTTATGCATAACGTGGAGTATTGTAGACTGATCCTCTACATTACTTATTTCTTTTGGGTTATTAGTTTAATATTGGTAATTCTAGTAGATGTTCAATAGTCCTTAGTGACTGCTCAGTATAAATTGTTATCCACTCGGATACCTTGATAGCCTTTGAATTCATATATATATCAGTTGATTTATATTGAATTATTGATCTTAGTCTAAGTATTGTTGATATTAATTATTCATGATATTATTCTGACACTCTTAACTATCCTAGAAATGACACTTCGATATTTCAAACCTTGTGATATTATATCATACACCCTTGTTGTATATTACTTGTTGGGCAATTTGTGCTCATCCTTGCTTATATAAACCTTTCAGTTAAGGAAGAACAGGGAGGTGTCTCTGGAACAGACAAGGGCAAGGGCAAGGCTATCGACTAGCTTGTCCCTTTTATGTTTAAATTTATTATGTTGTATTAAAACTATGTTTAAACTTAACTAGGATTATGTAATAGGTCTTTATTCGATATTATTATGTAATCTATTAAGTACTGTAGGTTGCGAGACTTGGGGGAATAATTATAATAAATCATTACATATTATTCTAAATTAGATCTTTCGTTGTGAATGTGTAATTTTAGTTATTATGGTAAAACTTTGAGCACGTGATGAACCGAATTCGGATGACCAAGTGGAGGTCAAAATTTGGGGGTGTCATAGTTTATCGCTACTATCTTTTCAAAGGTTACTTCCTAAGGCTTTCCCCCTACCTAAGGTTCATAACCTAAAGCTTTGATACCAACTTGTGACACCCCCAAATCCGGTTACTTCATTACCACAAGATTTGGTGTTCACTTGATAACAACATTCATATCTAACTACCCAATCATGATAAAAACTAATAATAGACCTTCCAATTAAAGGATTACATTAATAAAAATCTCCCAGGTTATCTAACCTTCAAATACAAACATCATATGCAGAAAAATTAAATAACTTCATTACAATAGTTAAAATAAAGTCTGACAACAAAATGTCAACATGTTTACAAGTCTTCAATACTTGTTCATCTTTTCCTTCCCTTTACTAGTGCTAGGTACTTTGACTTTCTCAACTTTAGTTGTAATATTTATATAAGCAAGAGTGAGCGAACAATGCCCACTGGAAATGATAATGAATACAACTTTACAACATCTGCCAAATAATAGGTTTAATAGAACTGACCAGTATGTTCTATCAATGATAATCAAAATCATGAAATATATAACTGAGGGTCATAAGACCACGAACTATGTCCATAGTTATAAGTAATCTTTCAACTTAAACTTTAACAGTCATAAGACCATAGGGTCTCGTCGTACTTAAGGGGGGTCAGCCCTACGTACAATGTATTATGTACAAACATTTCAATGCTATGCGTAAATTATCCCGTATAATAAGGTTGTTCATCTCAGTATTTAGAGCACAAGTCCTCCCCAAAGTAAGTTTGGTTTAGATATGTTTCAAGGTAATTTGGAATTCAACGAACATCAACTAAGGATTAGTTGAATAAAAAGGTCATCACATTATGTTATGGAATAAAGCATAAGCGAATCAACATTGTATACTAAGGTCATGCTTTAGAAATAATCTAAGAGCATAAGCATTGAATAACATAACATACCTTTCTTGAACAATATTAAGCTAAGGTTATTTAGAATTAAATACTAAGCGTGCATAACGAATAGTAAATTGAACGATAAAACTTGTTCAACGTTAGTATATCAGAATGTAGAAACCTGCATTCTAAATAACAAGTTAAAGATTATGGAAACTTGTTCAATACAAAGAGATAAGGTTTAAAAACTTGCAACATTTATAAGCGAGATAGAGATAAAGGAACTTGCTCAAAAGTAACAAGTTAAGGATAAGATACTTGTGTTCAATACACGAATTGAAAGAAGTTAAGAAACTTGCTCAACATAAGAATAAGGTTTAGGAAGCTTGTCTTGCGTGTAGGCTAAACCGTAATAGTTTGATTCACAATATCCTATTCACATATCATTAGGATACAATTAGTTACTACAAATACTATGTATACAAATAAGTACATATTTCATGTATGGCTTGATTTTGAACCACATAATCAAGTTACACAAGAAAATTCGTTAACTACTAACAATATACTCATTCATAGCACTATAATACCTCATTTAACAAAATCACATTTTTTTAACAATCCTAATATTGTATCATATTAATTATTACAGACTTTGTGTACAAGAAATTAATTTTCTGGGCTTTACTGCTAACCGGCCCTCCGGCGCAGCTCACAGGCCATGGGCTGGCGCTATGGCGCCGAGTTTGGAGCTGCGGCGTGATGGTTGGGGCAAGGGCTCTATTTTTGGCTCTAAGGCGCCGAATTACAAAACCGACCATAATAAAAATAGAACAAAGTACAATTTTTGACTGTTTAACGCTTGATAGCACCTAAATTAACATATATAACTTACATATATTACTGATTTCAAAACATTACCCATCATATATACTAATTTCAAAGCAGCTAAACAACAACTTCAGAACAATTAAATCCTTGAACGCTATGTTTAAAATCAAAAAAACTCCATTTTTGACATTTGTTTGACACAGTGAACACGGTATCCACAATTATAAAACAACTTTATTCCTTTGAACTACGTTCTCTTTATTTCTTACCCAATTAACATATTCAAAGTTCAATTTTACATATTAGCTCACAATCAAATACTAATTTTGGTAATCTTACAAGCCATGTTCATACACATATTCACTGTAAAAACTAATTTCTCTTTTTGCAGACGTAATTTTGCATACAACCATATATATATGTTCAACATATAATCACATATATATGCTAGTTATAACAATTACATATACCCATAATTTCATAACCAATTATAAAAGTATGGATTACATAAATTTTTGTAAAGACTTTATACAAAGTGAAACTCAAGAACACAAAGACTTAGGAATTATGGCGTAAAATATATATGTTAAGATTATGTAACATACCTTTTGTTGCTTTGTTAACCCTTGTTAGAAGACAAAGTGCTTGCTTGAAATTCACAGAACCTTTCTCTCCTCTCAAACTCTCTCTAGTCTCTCAAGTTCTCTATCTATTCTCTGCAATCTTCTTTTCACTTTTCTCTTAGGCTTAGACCAAATACATTAGACCAAATACACTATACGTCTAATTCAAAATCCAACGCACGCAACTAAACGTCTAAAACCGACGTCTAATAACTATACTAATACGTTATCAGTTACCAAAATTAATATATTTATTATTTATATTTTATTTTATTTATTATAATTCAAAATTTAAAAATTCAAAAGTCATAAGGCTCCGTTTGACAAAACTCTTTAAAAATTAAAGACTTAATATCATTAAGCCCTGTTTGGCAAAACAAAATTAAAGTCCTTTAATTTATTTTAATAACAACTTTTATTACCAAATTAAATTAAAATATCATTATAATAATTCATTTAATCATTATAAACTCTCTAACTTAATTATTAAATTAAATTAGAATACTATCTCATAATAATTAATTTCCTTAACTCATTAATTATTTATTTAAGAAATAATTAACCAAATCAAATCAAATCAAATTAAACAAATAATTATTCAACAACAAACACATCCATTAAATATTTATATAATTCAATAAATATTTAAAAATTATAATTAAAAAATTCTGGATTGTTACACCTCCTCCTCAGACATTCCATCGAACAAGGATGTAAATCTTAGGTTCTCAGAATCCTCTGATGGATCCTCCTCCTCTATATCCTCGACCACCACTACTGGTATCTCGGCTATTGGCATTGGTAAAATCTCTATCTGATTCACTGACTCCTCGCAAACCACATGTATATCTCTATGCATAGTGTTATCTTCTGATATCTACAATAAAACATAATATCTTCATTAGTACACAACAAAAAAATAATATAAACATATATCACATTTAATACATTTTAGGATTAACTTCATCTTTTAATTCTTCTTGTAATGAATTTTCTCAATTCACTACTTAGAAACTCAACGTGACTTTAATTAATTCTAACTTCTCGAACTATTCTTAAGGTTATAGCCTAGGGTTCTTCCCCTTAAGTTTTATAATCTATAACTTTGATACCAACCTGTGACACCCCTAAATCCGGGTATCTTCCAACCCGATAGATGGTGCTACATGGTGCTACTACCTACACATACATTCAACTGAAATACAACAATAGAATGATTATGTTTACCATTTATTACATAATAATAAGTCCCTTCCCAGGTTCTTTGTAACCATTACATATGTTCTTTGTCAAAGTATTAAATCATTACGAAAGTAATACTATTCTATTATAAGGATAAATACTTATTCGCCCTAGCCTTTCCTTTGTTCTTACTGGATCCTTCAATCCGTTCAGTCTTAGCTGCAATCATATAATTCACGCAAGCGTAAGCATAACTAGCTCAACAAGATTAGCAGTTATAATGGAACAATAATCAAGAATTATATGATTTTATCTTTTTATAACTAAACAGATAGTTATGAAGTATTTTGAATAAATCAAAACAACACTTTTCTTTCCTTTAAAATATTTAATGATGATAAACACCAGTTAAATTCTGAGTTTAGTCAAAGACCATGAACATTCCATTCTTTCTTTCTTTGAAAAGGACAACCCGACACTAAGTCCGTAAGTTTGATATTTCTTACGAGTACATCTAGGTGATCATCCTATAGAACTCTATGTTGTACAACACTACTACATTAAACGTATCTACGTTTAAGTTTTGGCAAACTCACGTGCCAGTCGATTCACGACTAAAAACCTTTGTTTATTCATACTCAGGCTTACCTTTGAATCCGTAGCAAAGTAATTGTGACAAGATAGCAATATCAGTAATGTTTTGAAAGATTGTAAGGAAATTAACAAAATAATTTAAGTCTTATCTAGCACAAGAAAATGGCATCGACTTTTTCTTTAAATCACTTCATGTATATCATACATGAATCATAAAGCTTGTCTAACATGAAGTATAGATAAGGGTATAGAAAACTTGCCTCAAGCATCTTCTAGTGCTAATTCACTTTTCTTTTGGCCTTTATAGGTTCTACATGACATAATCACATAGAATAACAAGTTAGGTCACATAAAAATCAATATGTATTGTCATTAACCTATCTTTTCCTTCTTCTCAGTATAAACTATCCAAGTTGTTAAACTATTAACATTCGTTAGGTTATTTAACATTTATCATGGCTTTATAACATTTTTATTGTTATAAATTACCATATCTGTTAAATGTTCAAGTAATTATAACCTATGTAATCTCAAACATCCATTTAGTGCGAATACAGTTTACCGTATTACCGAATACAAGATCCTATATAGCAAAACATACTTTGCATTTACATTGTCATAACCTTTAGTTAACTTTTAATTGTTAAACTTAAGGTTTTAATCATCATTTAAGATGTTACATTAAGTTTATTTAAGGTTATAATTCATCTTTAATCAACTTACTTCCTTTTATGTTCTTAAACATTTTTTAGTGTCAAATGCCTAGGATCGGCGCTTGATGAGTGGGTTTTATACCTACGAATCGACTTCTAATTCAAGCTTAAATTGTGTTAATTCTTTAGTTTTACGTTTCGTTTCACTTGTTTAGTGTTATTTTGTGTTTAGGTGTGGTATCGTGGCATTTTGACTTAAAGGGTGGAATCATGGCGAAACTTGGCATAGAAAGAGTTTAAATTGGACCAAAGACAGAATGGATACCCGCTGGGGCAGACTTATTACATACAAAACCCCCGCCGGGCGGGGGGGGGGTGCTTAGCCAAAAATAGAAGACTAGCCCGCTGGGGCGGGCATTTAGAGAGCAAAACCCCCACCAGGGCGGGGGGAGGGTACGAGAAAGCTCAGACTCCTTTTTCTTCTGGACTGCTGCAGTGGTGTGGAAGATAGTGGTTGGCTTAGTTAGAAACTCAATTGAGTGACGAATTGTGATGAAATTACGTGTCCTAAGCTGGCTATTAACAAGATTCAACCAGAGAGATAACATCTAACAATCATTAGAGAATCAGAAGACAGAATTTGAGCAAAGAGCATTATAGGGAAGACTTGGAGAAGAAATTCACGATAATTGTGAGATTGGAGCTAAAGAGAAGGGTGGTTCTGGATTCACTATTTTTCCTTAATTCATTGCTTGTAATTGGGATGATGTTTACTTTAATAATTTTAGTTTTTATTTCAATTATAATGAACTAAATTCTTTATTAGGCTTATGACGAATCTTATGGTTGAACAATGATTATGTAGATTTAAATTTCAATTAAATAATCTATCTTTCAGTTTATCTATAATGATTTGTGTTTGAATTTATGAATTGCTTGATCACCAATTTTGTGTGGAATTATATGGACTCAAGAGATGAAGTATGAATCTAGACTTAGTCATTATAGCATGTGTTCTTGAATTCTGTGAATGAATAGAATCTTGATGAATGTTAGGGTAGAGATATGCCTAGCGTCACATGTAATCGGATAGAGAACTTAAATTTTAACCTTCTTTGATTGTAATTCACATAGAGATATATAAAATTAGTTGATTAAGGTGTTTAGCTTAATTCTATCTAATTTGTGGATTTAAGTTAATATGGTATTAGTGCATCGAGAGGTGGCTAGTTATACTCGAGTGTTCTTGATTAATAAACTGGGATAGTGAATTGAACTGGAATAGGGTGTAACAATCAGTGTGATACTTGAAGTGAAGTCGTAAGACTAATTCTCCATTATCTGCTTAAAATTACATCTTTTAAGTTTGTTGATTGCTTACTATTTTTATGTTTTTAGTTGTTAATAATTATAATCACTGAATTGGATAGTTTAGTAACATTTGGATTAATATAAAGTTGGTAATCGTTAGGATTAATTTCTTATTAAGTCTCCGTGGAAACGATACTCAACTTATCAATATATTATTGTTAACCACGTGCACTTGCGTGTGAGCGTATATAGATTTTACCCAACATATTTTTTGCGCCGTTGCTGGGGACTAGTATAGATTTTAATATTTTGCAATATCAGTTTAATTAGTCCAATTTTACTTAAATAATTTTCTTTTGTTTTGTTCTTTCTTGTTTCAGGTTCTTGAAGTCAGTTTGTGCAAACTCGGTCCAAAAATCTAGACTTGCTTCCTTTTGAGGACGATATCGAGAAAAGGTTTCAAAGGCTAATTAAGTGGATAAAGGACACTATGGAAAACTTTGAGAATTCTGAGACAGAAGAGATAATGGCTGCAGAAGACCAAAAAGCGCTGAGGGATTATGTTACTCCTAAGGTGATTGAGCTTCAGTTAAGTATCGCCAAGCTAGCGATTACTGCAAATACATTTGAAATCAAGCCTGTGACTATTCAGATGATCGAAAACTCAGTTCAGTTTGGGAGACTTGCAAATGATGATCCGAATGAACACTTGGTCCTCTTTTTGGATATATGTGACACCTTCAGATACAATGGGGTGTAAGATAAAGCAGTCAGACTTCACTTGTTCCCATTCACTCTAAGGGATAATGTAGCGCCCCCAAATCCGGGTATCTTCCAACCCGACAGATGGTGCTATACTGTACAACATTTATACATTCATCCAATTGAATAGTCTCAAAAAACGAATATAACTTCTCTATATATTAAAGTAAATGTTTTACAATAACAACAATATTTAGTAAAACATTCACTTCGGTCAAAGACCTCGAGTATTCATTCTTTATTGAAAAGGACAACCCAAAACGAGTTCCGTAAGCCCGATATTACTTACGAGCACTTCTAGGTGATCAGTTTATTGTACTCTATGTTGATCAACACTACATCCATTAAACGTATGTACGTTTAATCATTTGGCAGGCTCACGTGCCTGTCGTTTTATCTACAAAACATTTGTTTAACATTTCAGTCTTCTTTTTGAAAACCATATCAAGTAGTTGACAAAAGATAGCAATATTTGATAATGCAAGAGTAGATTATCAAGTCTAGCCAAAAGGATTGGCTTTAATCTCAACAAACCTCAATTCATGCGAAAAAAATACATGAATCTTAAACTTGTTCAGACTGAACTGATACAAGAGTTAGAATACTTGCCTTCAGCGTCTGCTACTGTATATTAACTTTATGTTTAAGTCTTTCAAATCCCTACAATACATAATCACATAATCCCTTACATTAGGTCACATATAATCAAGTATATATATGCCTATATCTTACCTTCCTTCTCAATCTAATTGTGTATTAGATTCAATTACTATTTCTTCCGGTTTATCATTACCATTGCATTTATCCTTGATTATGCTATCCTAACCTTTACATTACGTTCCTTAAGGTTTAACAAAGTTTAACAATGTTACATTATCAACCTTAAGTTATGTTTACTTTCCATCAATTTAGATTTTCTTTTCTTTGTACATAGAAACCTTCATTACTATCTTTGTTCTGAGACTGGCGCTGCGGCGCCAGTCCTATACTTACATCTCGCGCTGTGGCGCGAGCCTTATTTTAACATATCTCGGACTTGGCGCTGGGGCGCGAGTCCTTATGTAATGGGCCACGCTGCAGCGCCACTCGCCAGAAGGTCTTGTACTGTGCATGGCGCTGGGGCGCCGGTCATTTGCCTTGCGTTGGCGCCGTGGCACCAACTCTGTGCACCATATATAAATTGCAGTTTTGAAATTTTGCGAACTTCCCGAACGCATAACTTCTTCGTTATAAGTCTGAATTGGCTCGTTCAAAAGCTTACGGTTCACAAATTTCATAATCTACATGATTATCCAAGAATTTTATCTATTTGACTTCGTTTGCTAAAAATTCACCTATTGGTTCTTTTTTTTAACGAAACGATAAAACGTTCGTGAACGTTCAACGCTCGTTTCTTCGTTCTAAGTCAGAATCCGGTCATTTCGAGTTCGCAACTCTTAAATGCCAAATATGACTTAACTCCATTGTAAATCAAAAATGCCGTGATAAAACACAAAATTTGACTTCCATTCCGAGAATTTTACGAATTTGACGATTGTTGTCCAATCGTGCAATTTTCGGCAAACCTTCCTTCTTTTGATTTTTTCAACACTACAAATGAAGTCTATTCTTCATGTGAACATCTCAACATACTTATTACAACAACTTATGTTTATTGTTGGATTTTAACATATTCTTCATGAGCTTATAACTTGTCAATTTATAAACTACTTAAGATTTAATTGTTAATGACTTATGACAATTTAAGTTTCTTAAACATAATTTCTTATATGTTCTCAACATATAACTCAATTTAGGTATACATGATACATATGATCATATAAATTCCTTTATCTTCATATCAATTCTCTTAATAAACTCCCTATAAGTTCATATTATTTTCTCATAATTTATAACTTATGTTAGCTTAAATGACTTATTACCAACTTAATTGGCTTAAGTTCATTACTTCTTCTTCTTACTTATGGAATGACTTATGTGTAGCTAATTCTCTCTAACACTTAAGCACTTTGAGAAGTCTAGATCATTTGAACAACCAACAAATGGATTGCAAGCTCTTCTATTTATAGACTTTTCAAAGTTAGGGTATTTTAGTCATTAAACCAATCCCACCTCCTTAAGCCACCTCCTTACTATTCATTACTTGGCTAACACAACACTTATCCTATACTTGGTCCTTACTCATTTAACTAGGTCACCACAGTAAACCATATAAATATGGGTTGCCCAATGGGTCAACAAATCCATGGATTCTAATTTGGGCTTGGATTAATTAAATCATTGGGCTTTGAATTAATAAACACTAGCTTGTTCATTAATCAATTATTGTGCCTCTTCCTTTAATTCACTTGGACTTATATTAATTCTTGTCAATCTTTCCATGTCCATTAACATTTCTTAATACGTATACATATAGTTTATATATTATTTTCGTATTCTAATTCATATAGAATTTATATACGATATTTCATCCTTCATACCAACTCGTATAATACTTCGTATTATACTAATTTTCATTTCTTTGTACAATACATAAGTATCATACCATTATTACATATTCATTACTATTTTGCCTTCCTTAACGTTTATAAATTAAGTCCACAAGGGAAATATCATTTTTTCCATAACTAGATTTTTATTACATAATTCGTCTCACCTTATTATTCCATCATTACGTATTTCTCGGAAATCCAAAATTATATCCCGAGCAAATATCGATGAATAGTGTTTTTCGAAAAATTTCTCGAAAAACTTTTATTTTCGTCTTGGAAATTTAAACACTTTAATTCATCCACGTAGCTCAAATACTACAACATTCCAACGTCACTAGGTTATATAATGACAACCATCTTGATAACACATAACATAAGGTTTTATTATTATTTAAATTAATAAAATCATTTTATAATAAGATCCGAATTTCTCGTTCGTTACATTCTTCCCCCCTTATAAAGATTCTGTCCCCAGAATCTCGTCTTACTTTAATCAAATAGATGAGAAAAAAATTTTCTTCATCTTTTCTTCTAGTTCCCACGTTGCTTCTTCAACATCGTGGTTCCTCCATAATACCTTCACGGATGGTATTACCTTGTTCCTCAAAACTTGTTCCTTTCTATCAATGATTGGCATCGGCAACTCTTCATACGTTAAATCTTTCTCGATATGAATTGGCTCATACTCGATTACATGCTTATAGTCCGGTTTATATAGACGTAATACAGATACGTGAAACACGTTATGTATCCGCTCTAGGTCTGGATGTAATGCTATCATATATGCTACCTCTCCCACCCGTTTTAACACCTCAAAAGGTCTTATAAATCTTGGACTTAACTTTCCTTTCTTTCCAAAACGTATCTTTCCTTTCCAGGGAGATACTTTTAGAAACACATACGAACCCACTTCAAACTATCGACTTAGTCTATGTGAGTCCGCATACTTTTTTTGTCTGTCCTGAGCTGTGACAAGACGCATCCGAATTAACTTTACCACCTCTGCTGTCTGCTGCACCAATTCTGGTCCTAGCATACGGCGTTCTCCCACCTCATCCCAACACAAAGGTGTACTGCATTTTCTTCCATACAAAGCTTTGTACGGCGGCATGCCTATGCTTGCATGATAACTGTTGTTATACGCAAACTCTACTAGTGGTAGGTGATCATTCCAACTACCCTTGAAATCCATGACGCAAGACCTCAACATGTCTTCTAACGTCTGAATTGTTCTCTCGCTCTGCCCATCAGTCTGAGGATGATAAGCCGTGCTTAACTTCAGCTGTGTTCCCAACTGTTCTTGCAAACTCCTCCAAAAGTTCTATGTGAATCGTGGATCGCGATCTGACACAATCGATACCGATACTCCATGTCTAGAAATGATTTCCTTAACATAAAGTTTAGCTAATTGGTCCAAGTTATACTTGACCCTTATTGGCAAAAAGTGAGCCAACTTCGTGAACCGGTCCACTATTACCCAGATCGAATCGTACCCTTTTTGCGTTGTCGGAAGTCCCACCACGAAGTCCATCGTGATATGCTCTCACTTCTATTGTGGAATCTCCAATGACTGTAATAAGCCACTGGGTCGTTGATGTTCGGCCTTAACTTTTTGACAAGTCAAGCACCTACTCACATACTCCGCTATTTCTCTCTTCATGTTCGGCCACCAAAAACTCTGTCGAAGGTCTTGATACATCTTAGTGCTACCAGGATGTATCGAGTACCTCGAATTATGAGCTTCTTGTAACACTTGCTCCTTTAATTCCGTCTCATTCGGAACCCAAATTCTTTCCTCAAATTTTAATAATCCTACATTATCAAGAATATACTTAACATCTTCCTTTTCGGATAACCGCTTCTTCATTTGATTACACTTGTCTGTCGTGAGTTGTACTTCCTTGACTCTTTCTACGATGGTAACCTGCATCTCTATCGCAAACAGTCTCTGCTCCGCCTCAACTGGCAACTTTACCTCTAATTCCATCCTAGCCATCTCTGTTATTAACTCATTTTGAGCCGTTAACATAGACAACTTTTCCCGACTCTTCCTAATTAAGGCGTCGGCAACTACATTGGCTTTTCTAGGGTGATACATGATTTCACAATCATAATTCTTTATCAACTCTAGCCATCTCCTCTGTCTCATATTCAACTCCTTCTGAGTGAAGATATACTTTAGACTTTTATGGTCCGTATATATCTCATATTTTTCCCCATAAAGATAATGTCTCCATATCTTTAGGGCAAATACTACTACGGCCAGTTCCAGATCATGAGTAGGATAAACTTTCTCATAATCCTTCAACTACCGTGATGCATACGCAATGACTTCGCCATGCTGCATAAGCACACAACCAAGTCCTCTATGCGAAGCATCACTCTATACTACGAAATTTCCTGTGTCATCAGGCAACGACAAAACAGGCGCTTCACTTAATCTTTTTTTCAGTTCTTGAAAACTGTCTTCACATTTATCCGTCCATACATATTTCACCGTCTTCCTTGTCAAATTAGTCAACGGGGTAGCTATCTTCAAAAAATCTTGGATAAATCTTCGATAGTACCCTGCTAACCCTAGGAAACTCCGCACCTCAGTCGGCGTTTTCGGCTGTTCCCAAATCATCACTGCTTCTACCTTCACTGGATCTATTGAGATCCCCTCTTGGTCAATGACATGACCTAAAAACTACACCTTTTCCAGCCAAAATTGACATTTGGTGAATTTCGCATATAGCTTCGCCTTCCTTAGTGTTTCTAACACTAATCTTAAGTGTTCAGCATGATCTTCTGGCGTCTTCGAATAGACTAGAATATCATCGATAGACACAACGACGAACTGGTCCAAATATGGTTTGAACACTCTGTTCATCATATCCATAAATGCAGCTGGTGCATTTTTCAAACCAAATGACATCACCAGAAACTCATAATGACCATAACGAGTCCTGAATGTCATCTTTGGTACATCTTCCTTCCTAACTTTTAACTGATGATACCCCGTCCGCAAATCTATCTTAGAAAAATACTTTGCCCCTTTTAATTGATCAAAGAGATCATCAATCCTTGGCAATGGGTATTTATTCTTTATCGTTAACTTGTTCAACTCCCGATAGTCGATACAAAGCCTTAACGATCCGTCTTTCTTCTTGACAAACAACACTAGTGCCCCCCACGGAGAAACACTTGGTTGAATATACTTTCTATCCAATAGTTCTTGCAACTGAACCATTAGTTCTTTCATTTCCACGGGCGCCATACGATACGGTGCCCTTAAGACTGGTGCCGCTCCTGGCACAACGTCTATCACAAATTCTATTTCCCTATCCGGCGGTAACCCTGGTAACTCACTTGGAAATACATCCATGAATTCATTTACTATATGTATTTGTTCCATGGTTGCTCCCACTCTCTGGGTATCCACAACATGGCAAAGGTAACCCACACAACCTTTCCTTAACAATTTTCTAGTTTGTGTTATTGTAAGGCAACACGGACGTCCCGGCAACTTACTACCATAAAATACTACAGGAGGTTGCTTCAACAACTTGATTCTCACACATTTCTTTTGGCAATCTATAATTGCTCCATGATTAATTAACCAATCCATTCCGAGAATTACGTCGAATTATCCTAACTTTATCGGTATTAAATCTACCGATAACTTACAACCCCGTACCTCTACGTAACAACTCCTATGAATATTTTCAACAGGAATTATCTCCTCATTTGCTACCTTAATGTTCAAAGGTATAGGTAATTTTTCGGGAAATAATTCTAGTCGTCTAGCAAAATCACATGCTATAAACGAACAAGTAGCACCTGAATCAAAAAGCACGTATGCATTTATGTTATTGGTCAGAATAATACCTGCAACTACCTCCCCTGATGCTACAACATCTTGGACCGTCATGTTAAAAGTGCGAGCCATTGATTTACCCGGCTGAGATGGACCACTAATAGCTAACTTCCCGCTATTAGTTCCTTTATTCCCTTCTGTCCCCTTTTTCGGGAAATTCTTTGCTATGTGGTCAGTTGATCCACATACAAAACATCCGTGATTTTTCTTCGAATTTGGACAGTTAGGCGAAATATGCCCTTCCTGTCCACAATTATAACATACTGACTTTCCTTTGAGACAGACTCCTAAGTGAGTCTTCCCACTGGTTTTACATGCCTCCATCCTTCTCTTGGAATCCCCTTGTTTTACTTCGGTATTCCCAGAGTTAAAGCCCTTTCTCTTTTGACCGTTGTCACTTCCACTAGCTCCCTCGGTCTTGGATCCTCCATCACCCTTGCCCTTGTTTTTTTTATCCTTGTGGTACTGGCTGAGAGCGTCATTCCCACCTTCGGCAATTATTTCCTTCTCTAATATGGTTCCAAAGGAAGTACTTTGGAACACCAAGATTCGGCTATTGAGTTAGGTTTTCAGGCCCTGCTCGAACCTTCTAGCCTTTCTCACTTCAGTGTCCACTTGATGTGGAGCAAATCGTGCCAGTTCATTAAACTTGGCAGCATACTGAGGAACTGTCATATCCCCTTATTTTAATTCAAGAAACCTCATTTTCATCCTTCCTTGCATACTCGTGGGAAAATAATTCTTGAAGAAAATCTCCTTAAACCTCTCCCACGTTAGATTTCCTATATCGGCCCTAGCCTGGTTTGCCTCCCACCAGAAGTTGGCATCTCCTTTCATCAAATAGGTTGCAAAGGCAACCTTTTGACCCTCCTCAACATTTGCTATTACAAATGCTTTCTCGATTTCTTTTACCCACGTCTGGGCTTCTATAGGGTCCGTAGTTCCTTTGAATTCCTGCGGACCTACACTTTTAAAATCCTTAAAAGTAGTAGCTCGTACTACTCCAAGAATCACAGGTATATTAGCCCCCATTCTATTAAATGCAGCCGTTAAAAGATTAACGAACTCCTGCATTGGATTAAACCCTCCGGTTGGTTAACATTAGCGTCTTGATTTCGTTGTCTCCTTCTTGGCGGCATTTTGCTGTTAAGAAAACAACACGTCATTATTACTTTATATTTGCTGATTTGTTATTATTGTATTAAAACAATAACTCATACTCATTACTCAATATTTTCCAAGAAAAGACTTATATTGATTCATAACTTGTAGTATAACACTACATTGTTTTTCATTACTCAGCCTTAGCTGATTACATTACCATCCCACAATTACTTCCAAAAATTGGGATTTACTAGATACATAATATTTACATATCTAAGCTACCCCAGCTAGTGCTAGATTACATCTGTCGTAAGGCATTCTCAAAGTCTGCTCTGGCCAAATCGGCAACAACATCTCTATTGATGGTATGACGGGTCTGTCTCGCTTCTATCTGATATCCAGCTAACTGCTGCTGGAAATCTACATGAGAACTCCTACGTATATAGGACATCCTCTCCAACTTCTGCTGTTTAGTCTTTAGCTCCTGTTTGAGCTCAAAGACTTCTTCTTTCAAATCTCGGACCTTGTCCATAGCTAGGACTCTATCATCGTGTTCCTCTTCCCACATTCCTTCCATACTAGCCTTGTCCTCCCGGACAGCTTGGAGTTCCTCTTTGAACTCCTTAATCTCTTGGCAGTAATGGATATTTCTATCCAACACTGACATAAACAATGCCTTAATTGATTCTCCCGTAGACAATTCCTCTGTAGGTGGAACCTGATCAAAGGACATCACGTCCACCTCCTCCTCTATCATGCCATCAAATATAGACATATAGTCTAAATCGTCTGAGTCTCCAGACTCAATTGTCACCAATTCTGGTTCCACGGCTACAGGATTTGGTAGTATCTCTACCCGATTAACCGAATCCTCGCTTACTACATGTATATCTCTATACATATCATTTTCTCCTGACATCTACAATAAAACAATATATTTTGATTAGTACACGTCAGTGAAATAATAGAAACACATAACATAATATAATGCATTTTTATAGGGTTACTTTCCATCTTTTACTTCTTTATTCTTTCTTAAGGTTATGACTTAAGGTTCTATTTTCCCCCTTAAGTTTTATAACCAATGCTTTGATACCAACTTGTAGCGCCCCCAAATCCGGGTATCTTTCAACCCGACAGATGGTGCTATACTGTACAACATTTATACATTCATCCAATTGAATAGTCTCAAAAAACGAATATAACTTCTATATATATTAAAGTAATATTTACAATTTCCCAGGTTCTATACCCATTACAAAGGTTCTTTGTCATAATATCAGTTATATTATAACAATAGACCTATACTATTACAAGACAGCTTAACAATCTACCTTAGCTTTTTCTTTATCCCTTTTTGATCCTTCGGGACGTTCAGTCTTAGCTGCATTCATATGTTTCAAGCAAGGGTGAGCATGGCTAGCTCAGCAAGTATAACAATTCAATAACAACATGCTTGACACATACGAATCGTATATCTTTAATAACTGAACAATAGTTATGAAGTACTATTGATAATTCAAAGTAGCACTTCATCTTTTCTTTCAAAATGTTTTACAATAACAACAATATTTAGTAAAACATTCACTCCGGACAAAGACGACCTCGAGTATTCATTCTTTATTGAAAAGGAAAACCCGAAACGAGTTCTGTAAGCCCGATATTACTTACGAGCACTTCTAGGTGATCAGCCTATTGTACTCTATGTTGATCAACACTACATCCATTAAACGTATGTACGTTTAATCATTTGGCAACCTCACGTGCCTGTCGTTTTACCGACAAAACATTTGTTTAACATTTCAGTCTTCTTTTTGAAAACCATATCAAGTAGTTGACAAAAGATAGCAACATTTGATAATGCAAGAGTAGATTATCAAGTCTGGCCAAAAGGATTGGCTTTAATCTCAACATACCTCAATTCATGCGAAAGAATACATGAATCTTAAACTTGTTCAGATTGAACTGATACAAGAGCTAGAATACTTGCCTTAAGCGTCTGCTACCGTATATTAACTTTATGTTTAAGTCTTTCAAGTCCCTACAATACATGATCACATAATGCCTTACATTAGGTCACATATAATCAAGTATGTATATGACTATATCTTACCTTCCTTCTCAATCTAATTGTGTATTAGATTCAGTTACTATTTGTTCCGATTTATCATTACCATTGCATTTATCCTTGACTAGGCTATCTTAACCTTTACATTACATTCCTTAAGGTTTAACAAAGTTTAACAATGTTACATTATCGACCTTAAGTTATGTTTACTCTCCATCAATTTAGATTTTCTTTTCTTTGCACATAGAAACCTTCATTACTATCTTTGTTCTGAGACTGGCGCTGCGGCACCGGTCCTATACTTACATCTCGGGCTGTGGCGCGGACCTTATTCTAGCATATCCCGGACTTGGCGCTGAGGCGCGAGTCCTTATGTAATGGGCCGCGCTGCGGCGCCACTCTCCAGAAGGTCTTGTACTGTGCATGGCTCTGGGGCGCCGGTCATTTGCCTTGGGTTGGCGCCGCGGCGCCAACTCTGTGCACCAGATATAAATTGCAGTTTTGAAATTTTGTGAACTTCCCGAACGCATAACTTCTTCGTTATAAGTCCGAATTGGCTCGTTCAAAAGCCTACGGTTCACAAATTTCATAATCTACATGATTATCCAAGAATTTTATCTATTTGACTTTGTTTTCCAAAAATTCACCTATTAGTTCATTTTTTTAACGAAACGATAAACGTTCATGAACGTTCAATGCTCGTTTCTTCGTTCTAAGTCGGAATCCGGTCATTTTCAAGTCCGCAACTCTTAAATGCCAAATATGACTTAACTCCATTGTAAATCAAAAATGCCGTGATAAAACACAAAATTTGACTTCCATTCCGAGAATTTTACGAATTCGACGATTGTCGTCCAGTCGTGCAATTTCCGGCAAACCTTCCTTCTTATGATTTGTTCAACACTACAAATGAAGTCTATTCTTCATGTGAACATCTCAACATACTTATTACAACAACTTATGTTCATTGTTGGATTTTAACTTATTCTTCATGAGCTTATAACTTGTCAATTTATAAACTACTTAAGATTTCATTGTTAATGACTTATGACAATTTAAGTTTCTTAAACAACACTTCTTATATGTCCTCAACATATAACTCAATTTAGGTATACATGATACATATGATCATATAAATTCCTTTATCTTCATATCAATTCTCTTAATAAACTCCCTATAAGTTCATATTATTTTCTCATAAGTTATAACTTATGTTAGCTTAAATGACTTACTGCCAACTTAATTGGCTTAAGTTCATCACTTACTCATTTATGTTTCTTAATCCAACTTTTCTTATCATCCTATCATAGTAAAGATAGAAGATAGTTGGAGAAGAAGTCTTACTCTTTTGAAGTCTTGGTAAAGTAGCTTGCTTCTTCTTCTTACTTATGGAATGACTTATGTGTAGCTTATTCTCTCTAACACTTAAGCACTTTGAGAAGTCTAGATCATTTGAACAACCAACAAATGGCTTGCAAGCTCTTCTATTTACAGACTTTCCAAAGTTAGGGTAGTTTAGTCATTAAACCAATCCCACCTCCTTAAGCCACCTCCTTACTATTCATTACTTGGCTAACACAACACTTATCCTATACTTGGTCCTTACTCATTTAACTTGGTCACCACATTAAACCATATAAATATGGTTTGCCCCATGGGTCAACAAATCCATGGATTCTAATTTGGGCTTGGATTAATTAAATCATTGGGCTTTGAATTATTAAACACTAGCTTATTCATTAATCAATTATTGGGCCTCTTCCTTTAATTCACTTGGACTTATATTAATTCTTGTCAATCTTTCCAAGTCCATTAACATTTCTTAATACATATACATATAGTTTATATATTATTTTCGTATTCTAATTCATATAGAATTTATATACGATATTTCATCCTTCATACCAACTCGTATAATACTTCGTATTATACTCATTTTCATTTCTTTGTACAATGCATAAGTATCATATCATTATTACATATTCATTACTATTTCGCCTTCCTTAACGTTTATAAATTAAGTCCACAAGCGAAATATCGTTTTTTCCATAACTAGATTTTTATTACATAATCCATCTCACCTTATTATTCCATCATTACGTATTTCTCGGAAATCCAAAATTATATCCCGAGCAAATACCGATGAATAGTATTTTTCGAAAAATTTCTCGTAAAACTTTTATTTTCGTCTTGGAAATTCAAACACTTTAATTCATCCACGTAGCTCAAATACTACAACATTCCAACGTCACTAGGTTATATAATGACAACCATCTTGATAACACATAGCATAAGGTTTTATTATTATTTAAATTAATAAAATCATTTTATAATAAGATCCGAATTTCTCGGTCGTTACAAATAAGGCAAAGAGTTGGTTACATTCTCTACCATCGGGTTCAATAACTACTTGGGTAGACCTTGCTCAGAAGTTCCTGGCTAAATTTTTCCCACCAGCAAAGACTTCAAAAATGAGAAATGAGATTGCCATGTTTGAACAGCAGTATGGGGAATCATTATATGAGGCATGGGAGAGGTACAAGGAATTGCTCAGAAAATGCCCTCTTCACGGACTACCCAAATGGCTGCAGATGAACACATTCTATAACGGGTTGAATGGAAATCTTAGGACCAGTATAGACGCAATTTCGGGTGGAGCATTTATGGCTAAGAGCTATAAGGAAGCGTATGAGTTATTTGAGACAATGACGGCTAACAACTACTATTGGGCCACGGCAAGAATGCCACAACCTAAGGTAGTCGGAGTGTTAGAGGTAGATGGGGTAACCGCGTTGGCATCACATATTGATGCCTTGTCAAAGAAAATGGATACTCTAACGGGTGCGCAACCACAACAGGTGGCTTATGTTTGCAATTATGTGCTGGAGAACATCCTACAGAGCAGTGTGTCATCAACCCAGCATCGGTTCAGTTTGTGGGAAGCTACAATAGGATTCCGTAGAATTCGTATCAAAATGCCTACAACCCGGGGAATAGGAACCATCCTAATTTTTCGTGGAGTAATAATCAGAATCAGCAAGCTCCACGACCATCTTATCCCCCAAGATTTTAGAATCAACATCAACAAACAGCCCAACATTAAGAGAGAAAAACATATTTAGAAGAGTTGTTGTCAAAATATATAACGAGCAATGAGGCGGCTATGAAATCGCAAGCAATAGCCATCAAGAACTTAGAGAATCAGATGGGACAACTTGCATTGGCCTTGAACAATAGGCCTCAAGGGACGTTGCCGAGTGATATAGAGAAGAATCCGAGAGGAAATCATGAGTAATGTAATGCGATTACATTGAGGAGTGGTAAAGCATTGGGTGCCGGCAGTGATGGGAAAACAAGTACAGAAGATATTTGTGAGAACGAAGAGAATGATTTGACAAGGAAAACTGAGGAACAATTCGAAGGTAGATAAACAGAAGATAATTATACCATAGGTACCTTTTCCTCAAAGATTTGAAAGTCAAAAGCTAAATGACCAGTTTTTAAGGTTTAAGCATATATTCAAGCAATTACACGTCAATATTCCATTTGTCGAAGCACTTAAGCAAATTCCACCACATTATGTCAAATTTATAAAGGAAATACTTTCAAAGAAACGCAAGCTTAAGGACTTCGAAACAATGGCGTTGACTGAAGAATGTAATGTAATACTGCAGAAAAAGCTCCCTCCTAAATTGAAAGATCCGGGAAGCTTCACAATTCCGTGTGCAATTGGAAATCATGATGTGGGGAGAGCTCTATGTGATCTAGGAGTAAGTATAAACCTTATGCCACTATCTATTTACCGAAAGCTAGGGTTAAAGGAGGCAAAGCCAACAAACATCAGTCTACAACTCGCAGATAGATCCATTACTTATCCTCTGAGGATAATAAAAGTTGTGTTGGTAAAAGTTGACTCATTAATTTTTCCAGCTGATTTCGTGGTCTTAGATTTTGAAGAAGATAAGAATATCCCTATCATGTTTGGATGGCCATTCCTTGCAACTGGACGAACATTAATTGATGTGCCTAACTGAGAATTGATCATGAAAGTGTTCGATCAGGTAGTTACAGTGAAAGTATTCAAGGAAATTCCAATTCCTAATGAAGAGGAGGGAAGGGATGTGAACACGGTATCTACATATGTAAATTACAAAGATTACAAAGAGGTTGGTGGTCTAAAAACTTTGATCGAGGATATAAAGTCAAATTTAATCTCAAAAACGTAGTTGATCGGGCATACAATAAATCATTATTGTTATTGTGCGATAAATAAACATCATGCTAGCCCAACTGATCTAGGATAACACAGGGAGTAGTCAGGCTGAAAGACTTAAAATTAAGTGCTAATTGGGAGGCAACCCAATTTTACTTTTATTTTTCGTATTTTCTTAAGCATGCTAATTAATTTGTAGCTTAGAATATTACTTTATAATTGAGTTGGTTTATTTTGATTTATTAGGTAGTTAGTGAGTCAGTAATTTAAGTGAATTCAACCTTCAATGTTCAAAATTTTTGGGTTGTTATCTTAAGATTATCATTTTTTTTGGTGTTTTAGGTACTTAAAAAGCTCATGGATATGTGAAGGATGCAAAGAATGGGAAAAATCAAGTGCAATTGCAGAAGCCTAGCCCGCTGAGGCGGACTTTGTAAGAAGGAAACCCTGCCGGGGCGGGGTTCTTGACCCAATTACAGTAGGTACTCCCGTTGGGGCGGAGAAGTTAAATGCATAACCCCGCCGAGGCGGAGGTCTTGATTCAATAACAGCACACATGCCTGCTGGGGCAGGCTTCTACAATATGTTACCCCCCCCGGCCTGGGCGGGGGTCTTGATTCAATAACAAAACACATGCCCGCTGGAGCGGGCTTCTACAATATGTTACCCCCCCGGCCGGGGTGGGGGTACAGAACCGAAAGAGTGCAAAGATTCGGTAGTTACACCAGCTGAACCATTCGTCTCCACTTCCACTTCCTTCAACCACAACTCAAACCCACGTTTTGATCAGTTACTACCCATTACCACACTTAATCCCCACTTCCTAACTACATTAACCCACTACATATATACACTATCTAACCCTCTATAAATTAAACCCTAACTCCACAACATCCTCACTTCATTCCATATAATTTTTAGTCATTCAAAGTAAGGGTTCTTAGAGTGTGATTTTTGATAGCAAAAAGAGAGAGGGGAGATTCACTAATTCATCCATACACTTAGGGTAAGTGATTATTCATACAATTTCTCATCACATACCACCACACTTGAAGTCCAATTACTAAGTTTGGGGGAATTGTGAGTTGAGCATGCCAAATGTTTGACGATTTGTTTGAGTGAAGTTTGGGGGAGAAATTGGTTTGAAGATCATCAATTCAAATCCAATGGCACCAAAACCAGCAGCAAAATGATAACGTGGCGAGAGTTCAAGGTCCACACCACCAACCCGGGCTTTTGACAGGAGAAAATTCATAAGTGTCTTCGCCACCGATTGTTACGACTACCTAGTGACTAAAGCACTCACTCTAGAGCGCGGCTTGGCACCTGAACACATCGACGGCTAAATGATGCAACAAATCTATGGAAAAGGATGGAATAGGTTCACGGAAGAGCCCACGCCATCAATTGTTAATGTGGCTAAAGAATTCTATGCCAAAGCAGAGGAAAAGGCACCGTTCAGGGCATTCGTGAGGGGCAAGCAAGTGCCTTTAAGTACTGAAGCCATCAATGAGTATTATCATTTGTGAGTCCCTAGGGAATCCAGTACACCTATTTACACGACCATGATCCTGACTATGAGGCAATTCTAACTGAAATAACAAAGCCGGGCAGCACATGGTTAAAGGGATGCAGAGGGGCCACTAACTTCCAAAGTAAGGATCTCAGCATATATGGAAAGATACGGTACGTGTTCATGTGTGCTAAACTATTCCCATCCTCACACTTGACAGAGGTGACCAAGGTAAAGATACTTCTCTTATATGCCATCGGCCAAGACTTTCTCATCGACGTGGGTGCCATTATTAGTTTTTCTATCCAAAGATGCATGCGAGGACCATTTTCTGGCGGCTTGCCACACCCATCTCTCATATGTGGGTTGTGCAGGAAGACTGGAATTAGGTGGTTCGATGATGAGACCACAACGATGCCACTACAGACTTTGGATACGAGGATAATTGCACAGTATTCAGTGTGGCCCGAGGGCGAGTCGCACCCTCGAGAAGTTCGGTTCATATTTCCATCAGCTTCTGAGGATGAAGCTGATCCTGAGGGCACCTTTGAGGATGATAAGTTCCAAGTGGATCAGACTATGGGAGAGCAAGATACTGAGGGGATGTAGCAAATCGGCGACGATACATTTAGCCCTCAATTTCAGAGCTTACAAAGACAAGTGGATGGGTACAACAAGGATGCCACCAGGAAAATAAGGAGGTTCGCAGCAAGACAGGACCACGTGTTCGAGGCCATGAACATGTCCTTCACCTCCTTGAACGCGACGCTCCAGAGTTTCAATCCAACTGCACAATTTCCATACCAGTAACCAGCCCCACTGCCAATGTTTCCACTGTCTGATTCTGATAACGAAGAGCAACATCCACCACCACCTCCAGCTTAGACATTATAGGGACGTCCTCTTACACTTATTTCTTTATCTTTACAATGAGGACATTGTAATTGTCTAGTTTGGGGGATTTAGTTTAATTTTTAGATTTGTGTTTGCATGTTTAGTTAGTTTGCATAAGTCCAGCAGTTATATTTAGTTCAGTTTATTATGGCCAATGATGAGATTGGGATTGAGTAGACAAGTACAGTACCAATTATTAGAACTTTGATGTAATTTTCTGTTATGAATTGGATCTTTTGCCTGTTTGAAACTGGTATAATAAGGTTAACACGTTAATAACACCTATGTGGACTGATTTAGTTTAAATTGATACATAAGGGACCTCTAAAGGATAATGCTAGTTTAAATAAGAGAAAGACAAGGCTAGGCAGTAAAGGAGAAGAATTAGGCAAGAACCTAAGTTTGGGGGAAAAGTGGGGTATATAAGCTTTTATTTGTAAAAAAATAAAAAATAAAAATAAACATCGTGGTATGCTAGTCTAGTTTTGTGGCCTTTGTTTCTTGAGTAAGTAAGCCCGAGGGGATTGTCTTTACACCTAGTGCCCTAAGGTCTTAATGGTCTGGGAGTCGTTGGTCGAAAGCTCGTTAAGGTAGTACTGAAAAGCCTAAGGGGATAAGACATTACATAGCCATGTGTATAAAAAAGAGAGAATAAAATAAGAAATAAGAGCAAAAAGCCCCCGTAATGAGAAATAAAGCATAAGTACCATGTTTGGACCCTTAATATTGGTAATTATTTGATTTTAGTTGGATCGTATCTATTTTTGAAAGTCTTAAATTTACACTGTATGATGACTTCTAAGAAACTTGTTATGTATTAAATTTGAATTTGCATTAGTTAGCATAGATGTTGACAGACTATGCCAGTAATAACAGTTTAAGATTTGATGATTAATAAGAATTATTTATTGGTTTTGATATAAAGTATTGTTGTGTTTACTTGATTTCTTTGAGGCCGGATGAATAAATTTGATTCTATGACGAATGTTCGATTCGTAGGCATATAGATTAGTTTCATTTCATTCCATTGCATTGCATTTAATAGCATTTTTGTTTTATTTTGTGCTCGAGGACTAACATGGATTTACGTTTGGGGGAGTTTGATGAGTGGGTTTTATACCTACGAATCAACCTCTAATTTAAGCTTAAATTGTGTTTATTCTTTAGATTTATGTTTCGTTTTACTTGTTTAGTGTTTAGGTGTGGTATCGTGGCATTTGGACTTAAAGGGTGGAATCATGGCGAAGCTTGGCAATGAAAGAGTTTAAATTGGACTAAAGACAAAATGGATGCCCGCCGGGGCGGACTTATTACATACAAAACCCCCGCCGGGGTGGTGAGGGGGTGCTTAGCCAAATATAGAAGACTAGCCCACTGGGGCGAGCATTTAGAGAGCAAAACCACCGCTGGGGCGGGGGAGGGGGGGTTACGGGAAAGCTCAGACTCTTTTTTCTTCTGGACTGCTATAGTGGCGTGGAAGATAGTGGTTGGCTTGGTTAGGAACTCAATTGAGTGACGAATTATGATGAAAGTACGTGTCCTAAGCTTGCTATTAACAAGATACAAACAGGGAGAGAACATCTAACCATCATTGGAGAATCAGAAGACATGATTTGAGAAGAGAGCATTGGAGGGAAGACTTTGAGAAGAAATTCACGATTATTGCGAGATTGGAGCTAAGGACAAGGGTGGTTCTGGATTCACTATTTTTCCTTAATTCATTACTTGTAATTGGGATGATGTTTACTTTAATAATTTTAGTTTTTATTTCAATTATGATGAACTAAATTCTTTATTAGGCTTATGACGGATCTTATCGTTGAACAATGATTATGTAGCTTTGAATTTCAGTTTAATAATCTACCTTTCAGTTTATCTATAATGATTTGTATTTGAATTTATGAATTGCTTGATCACCAATTTTGTGTGGAATTATATGGACTCGAGAGATGAAGTATGAATCTAGACTTAGTCATTATAACTTGTGTTCTTGAATTCTGTGAATGAATAGAATCTTGATGAATGTTAGGGTAGAGATATGCCTAGCGTCACATGTAATCGGATAGAGAACTTGAATTTTAACCTTCTTTGATTGTAATTCACATAGAGATATAGTGAATTAGTTGATTAAGGTGTTTAGCTTAATTCTATATAATTTGTGAATTTTAATTAATATGGTATTAGTGCATCGAGAGGTGGCTAGTTCTACTTAAGTGTTCTTGATTAATAAACTGGGATAATAAATTGAATTGGAATAGGGTGTAATAATCATAGTGATACTTAAAGTGAAGTCGTAAGCCTAATTCTCCATTATCTGCATGAAATTACATCTTTTGAGTTTGTTGATTGCTTAGTAATTTTATGTTTTTAGTTGTTAATAATTATAATTACTGAATTGGATAGTTTAATAAAATTTAGATTAATATAAAGCTCGTAATTGTTAGGATTAATTTCTTATTAAGTCTTTGTGGGAACGATACTCAACTTATCAGTATATTACTTGTTGACCACGTGCACTTGCGTGTGAACGTATATAGATTTTACCTAACAGAGATGTGGCGCCATGGTCCCTTTATTAGAGAGGCAATGTAGCGCGTCTCTCCAACAACTATTGCCCCGAGCTGGTGCTACAGTTGTAAGGACCCGAAATTTCACTTGATTTTACGAATAATTTTTTTTATATTTAATATCAGTATTGATTATCAGTATTATGTTTAGCATCTGTGATATGAGTGTACCACGATACTTAAACAATATATTCACTAAGTAATATGAGTGAAGTTATGTTGATCATCTGATGAAATCCTAACCCTAATTACGGATAGGGATTTGATAAAGTTACAATAATTGTATTTACGGATATTTGTTTGTCCAGTACGGGATTAATGATCAAATGTTGATCAAATAAGGTATAACCTTAGTAAACCCTAATGTTAGATTAGAAACCCTAATCTGCAGTTAGGAAACCCTAACGATCAATTAAGAACCCTAATTCTATTTTTAGAAACCCTAATTTCTGATTTGGGAATCCTAAACCCTTATTAGCAAACCCTAATACTGATTATCAAACCCTAAGGGTTAAGATTAAAGGGAATCATGTCAAATGACTAAACTACCCTTAAAATTATGCGGGAATTACCAAAATACCCTTTTGGATGCGAAATTACTAAAATACCATTTACTTAACTTTTAAGTTAAAAGAGATATGGCCAAAATTATTGACACATCTCTTGAGATATTACCATACACCTTGAATTAGCCCATTTGTGCCACATAACAACATTCCCATCCACATGAATCAATTAGTGAGAGATTAAAGAAAGAAAAATATCAAGTAATGCTCATTTGTGCTCATCCACTTAACCAAGTTTTTCTCTCTCTCAAATCCACGAAATTTGGTTAGTGAATCAGTCCCAAGATAAGCCAATAACACCCCAAGATCAGATTAGGAAGAAAAGATCAAAGGTTGTTCAAAGAAAGGTATAAACCCTAACCAAGATATATCTTGTATGCATAGAAATATTATGTTTTTATGCTTATATATATATGTTATAGGATGTTATTTAATGATCTATGATGATATATCATGGATCCATAACATCTAAGTACATGAAAATGAAGTTTTTAAAAACTGTCAAGAACTCTAAAGTATGGCCTGACAGTCAAATGTTAGAGGCCATAAATCTAAATCTGCTAATTGTTAGCCATGCTAGGTGTATCAGTGTTATAGTATGTATGCTATGAGGAGAATAAACTAGAAGTGGAATCATGTCCATAGCATGTCCAGATTTTAAGTTATTAATGGTCAAACATGGTTGACCAGTCATGCTTATGAGTGTATGGAAAACCCTGAAAATCCCCAGCAGTGTCTGACAGCCTTTTTGTTGGGCTTAGATCTTGCATGTGTTATGTGTTTAGCTTGTGTGAGTGTATCATTGTTATACCTTGGTATATGGACTATAGAACCATGACATCAATGCACCTAAACAATTAACAGAATCAAAGTTATTAGCAGTCAAACTAGGTTGACCAACCACAAAAGCAGATTTCTAGAATTTCCAGAAAACTAAAGAACAAGTTTTCTGACAAGGTTTGACCAACCCAGATCTTACATATGTGATGTTGTTAAGCTACCTAAGTTTATTACTTTTGTACCTTGGCATACATACTACATAAGTGTTACACTTTAACACACAATCAAAGCCCAGAATCCAAGTTATTAAGATCCAAAATAGGAACCTCACACTAGTTTCATTTTCTGGAAATTCAAGAAAATGAAGAACATGTATGACAGTAACTTTGATGATTATATCTTCATGTTGTGATGTAGTTTGACCCTGAACTTTGTTTGTTCTCGTAGTATTACATCAATACTACATAGCTAGTACACCGTCATGCCTAGAAATATCAAGATCAATGAATTAAAGCTGGTCAAACTAGGTACCATGAAACTGGTTTTGAATGTTCTTGAGGGCTCAAGAACACCTATAGCGACAGTTTTCATCGCGATAGACTCTTTAGCGACGGTTTAAGTGAAAATTAATTATTTAATTAAAATAATTAGAATCAAATGGAAAATAATTATGAAAAAATCATAATTAATTTGTAAAAATTATTGTAAGGTATAAAAATTAACTTTTAATAATTTGAGTTATATTTCATTAATATTTAAATTTATTTAAATATTAATGATATTAAATTTATTTAATAATTTTATTAAATAAATTACTTTAAAATAATTTTAATATTTTAAAAATCATTTAAAAATATATTAAAATATTAGAAAATATTTTAAGTTATATTAAATAACTTTTAATATTTTGGGATGGATTACATTAATAAATTAATGTTAATGATAATAAATTTATTTAATAATTGTTATAAATGAATTATGTAAAAATAGTTTTAATGTTTTAGAAAACATTTAAAATGATTTAAATGTTTTAAAATGTTTTAAGTTATAAAATATAACTTTTAATATTTTGACATGAAATACATTAATATTTTAATATTAATGGCAGTTATTTAATTATGGTTTTAAATGTTTTAAAATCATTTAAGGATGATATTATGGTATTAAAAATATTCTGAGTTATAATAAATAACTTTTAATATTGGGATATGTATTTCATTAATAATTGAAATTAATTAAAGATTAATGATAATGAAATTACTTGATATTTAAATCATATTAAATGATATTAATGATTGAAAAATCATTATAAATGATAATAATTATTTGAAAATTATTATGAGTTTGTGAAAAATATTATGACTGATAATCAAATTATCTAAGACAATATTGAAGCGTTTAAGTAGTGTTTAATTGAAAATAAACTCGATATTATCTGATAGGGCAATCGGGACATAGAAATAGTACCGAACTCAAATCAGACTAAAATAGTTTGACTTGATACCGGGTCTTATGTGTTTTAGTAACTGTTAGGGATATGTGGTGTTGTATTTAACTTATATTATGACTATAATTAACAGTAGTATATGTGATGATATTATTCTAATTGAAAGATCGATATTATCAATAATTGATCTTTCAATTAAATCTATATTAGATTGCGTAATAGTAATCGACAGTACACGTAAGTTTTCTAGCTTTATTTAATTTATTTTTTAAATAAAAGTCTTCTATTTATCATATATGATCTTGTGATATACAGTATTTATAATATCTGTTGTTAAAAAGGTTATGATTTATTGTTCAAACATAATCAGGACATATGAGCTGTTGTTTGTCTAAAATGCGTTTGATTTGATATCAAAGCATAGATTGTGAGAAACTAATATTTTTTGGTACAAACATATATATTAACACTATTATGACCGGCAGTAACAGGCTGATCAGGGTTTATGTACCGGCATTTATAGCAATGACTAGGGGTTATTAAGATAGGATGATATGCATACTCCTAAGTTGTTTGGTTGAGTGGATCAACTCGGGTTACTAAGTCCATATGACTGACAGAAACTCGTAATGTACGGGGTTTGGTAGATAAACCTCAATATATATATATATATATATATATATATATGCGTGTGTGTGTGTGTGGAAAAACTCTCAACTTTATGTTCATTCAATCCAGATTTTGTGTGGGTATAATATTGTTAATTGTTCAAAACTTGGTGAGCTGTTTGTAGCTCATCTTTGCAAATATTTTTCATTTATAGATAGAAATGATTTATCCGGCAGCTCTAGTATTTGTGGATAGAAAGACCTAAGACATGGTTATCCTTTTTGAGAACTATGATGTAATACTTAACTACATTTAGAGTCTATGTAATTGTATATTAAGTTGTGTAATGTATTATTAGTTTTCAATGCTTTGATTTACATTTCAAATTAATTAGATAAGTGTATAGTATCTATATGAACTATACATCTAAATGATAGTATTGACAGACATTGGGAATTCTCTGATGCACTGAGGTAGCACTTCTCAATTCCAAGAACCCTACCACTAATACTATGGATGTCAGATAGATAAGAATTATTGATATGGAAGAAATATTTGTAAGATATTAAACCTGTACATCGAAGTGAGGGTACTCAAATACAATAATTGTTCTGACGAGAACTACTATCTGCCATGTGCACTGTGAATCTTGGATTTATATGAATTATTATCTTATGGAATATTTATGTGAGCACCAAATCTGCTACAGGAAATGTAGAGAATTTTGGGGCTTGGGGGCGTCATAGTAGCTTCCCATTTCAAGCCTTGGGAGGCATTACGGCACTAGGCCAAATCCCTTGAATTTTTTTTCCAAGTGTTGGAAAATTTTCAAGCCGTTCGTTTCCCAAACCCGTAACTTGTTCGTTATAGCTCAAAAATGTTTCGTTCAAAAGCCAATTTCTTACTTAATCTTCGGTATTTGTTCATTTTATGTTCTTGAGCGTTCTTTGCTCGTTCACCCATAATTCGTTCATACGATGACTGAATTCGTTAGTTCTTGATTCTATGACTCATAAATTCATGTTCTTAAAAGTGTTCACGAAACACTAGCTTTCTAAGTTTTTTATTAGCATTCCATTTTCATTCAGAAGTCCTAGTTAACTACGATATTAACGATTAACGTCCTTTCTTAGAAATTTAGCCATAACTTCATTATACGAGATTTTTACTCCGTTCAAAATGGATCAATTCCATTATTCAAACATATATCAATTTAACCAAGCATATATCTAATCCTATACACGATGGTTTTAAACTTTTCCATCAATAACATGCGCCAAGTTTTCATGTTTTCTTCATTAAGTTCTAAATCATTCGATTATAATTTCACTTGATACATGTCTATTAATGTTTTAGTCCACTAATTGCCATCCTTATTACTCCTATCAATACATACACCACCAATTTCACTTCTCTGTTAAATCAAAATAGAAAAGAGAAGGAAGATAAATGATTTAAGTGTTTATACCTCTTACGTTCTTCGCATCTTGAGTTTTGTTCTTGATAAAAGACATAATTAACTTCTTTTCTCTGTGATTCCTTGTTAAAGCTATCTCTTTTATCTCTCAATATATTGTTGTAGACGTTGTTGATTTAACAAACACAAATAAAGCTAATATCTCTCTTATTTATAGAATTTGCAAAGTGGGGGCATTTTGGTCATGAAGTCTCACCTCCTTAACCAAGCTTTCTTGAGAAGTTTTGGCCACCTATTACCATTGCTGGCTTTGGGCTCTACGGGCTTGATCACGTCCATTCCCCACATAGAAAAGGGCCATGGTGAACTCATACAGTGTAGTTCGTTTGGAGGTGCATGGACATCATTTCCACGATCTTGGCATTGATAACATCTCTTGACGTGATCATCACAGTCAGCTTTGAGAGAAATCCAATAATGCCATGTTCTTGGTATCTTTTTGGTAAGTAAGGGACCACTCATGTGTGGCCTATACTCCACCATGCGCTTCATCTACAAGCCTCTAGGTTTAATTTTTCTCCAGACACCTTAGGAGTCCTATTCCTACATCTCTTTTGTAGAGGTCATCTCCACTTAGATTGAATTTTATGGCCATTTTATGGATCCGCTTTCTTTCAGCTTGACTATCCCGAGTGGGTGAAGATCCATCCCGTAAATATTCTTTGATATCCTGGTACCAGGGATGTTTGATGGGAGGTATTTTATTAGATACTTCTCCAATGTAATTTCCATAGGCTGGTGCCATCTGGTTTGTGAATTTGACATCCAAGATTCCCATCTTTGGGGAAATACTGATCAAGGAAGCTATGGTTGCTAATGCATCTGCGAATTATTTTGATTCCAAGGAATATGGATGAAGGCTATATCTTTAAATTTATAGCCATCTTGATAACCTACTTATGATAAGGCGACAAGTGTAACTCTTTGGTGTTATATGCCTCGGTGGTTTGCTTGATGACAAACTCAAAATCCCCAAAAACTGATAACTGTTTGATACCCATTGATTGGGCCAAATTTAATCCCATTATACAGCCTTCATACTCGGCTGTGTTATTAGTGTTGACAAATTATAACTTGGTGGCCATGGGATATTGTTCCCCAGTGATGGATACAAGGACTGCTCCTGTTCCTGCACCTTAAATGTTTACAGCCCCGTCAAAGTATAATTTCAAGAATTAGCCTACATCTGCTCGATTGTTCTGCTGAATTGTCATTATTACATCATCCGAGAAATAAGTTTTCAATGGTTCGAAGTCCCCTGATTGTACTTTGGCCAATTGATTTGCAATTTCTTGACCTTTGATGGACATTTGAGTCATGTAGACGATGATAAATTGTTGGAGGATTAATTTCCACCTTGACAATCGATGATTTAACATGGGCTTGTTGAAGATGTATTTTAGAGGATGCATATATGATATGAGATAATTGGTGTGCCTATAGAGGTAGTGTTGTAACCTTATGGTGACCAATGGTAATGCGCAACAGGTCTTTTCAATCAAAGTACTCTATTCACAATTTCTTAACCTTTTACTGAGGTAACAGATGGCTCTTTCTTTGCCTTTATTGTCTTTCTACCCCAGCATGCAACTCATGGCGATGGAATTGACTGATATGCATATTAACAAAGGAACCTTGTCCCTTGAAGGCACCAAAATAGGAGCTTCAATTAATTATTTCTTGATGGTAAGGAAAGTTTTTTGACATTTCTCATTCCACTTCCTGAGGAATTTTTCCTCAATAGTTTGAAGATTGGCTCACAAGTTGTAGTGAGCTAGGAGATGAATCTACTAATGAAGTTGATCCTCCCTAAAAATCTTCGTATCTCCTTTTTTATCCGAGGTACAAGCATTTCTATGGTGGCTTTAATCTTGACAGAATCTAGTTCAATATCTCTGTGGGTTACTAGAAATCCTAATAATGTGTCATACATGACACCAAAAGCACAATTGGCAAGGTTCAGCTTCAAGTTGTATTTGCAAATCCGGTTACCTAGCTTTTTAAGATGGTCGCTGTGGTCATCTTCCTTTCTAGATTTTACGATGATATCATCCACGTAAACCTCTATCTCCTTATGTATCATATCGTGGAATAGGGCCATCATGGCTCTCTGATATGTGACACCGGCATTGGTAAGGAAGAAAGCCAACCTTCGATAGCAGAAAGTTCTCAGGGGTGCTAAAGGTAGTTTTCTCCCTATCCTCCTCATCAACCATGATTTGATGGTATCCGATAAAATAGTAAGCAAATGAGTACATGTCAAATTGTGTCGTATTATCTATCAGAATGTGGATGAAAGGTACTGTGAAGTTATCTTTGAGACTAGCCTTGTTTAGGTCTCGGTAATCCACACAAACTCGTTCCTACCCTCCCGGCATGTGTACGAGAACCACATTAGACATCCATCTAGGGTAATTTGATACCATGATAATGCCTGCTTTGAATTGCTTAATAATTTCTTCTTTAACTTTTAGACTCCACTTAGGCCTTAGTCTTCTTTGTTTTTATTTGATTGGTTTGAACCCCTCTTTGATGGGTAGTCGATGAATGACTATATCAGTGGACAATCTGATCATGTCATCATGCGACCATGCGAACACATCCTTGAAATGGGTGAGGAGTCTAATCAGGTCTTTCTTTTTTCTTAGGGTAAGGTCATTCCCTATTTGGATCTCTTGAGGATTTTTTAAGGTTCCGATATTAAAAGTTGTGGTTCGTTCGAGGTTGGTTTGGGTTTATCTTTAACCCATCCTTTGATCTCCTCTACTACCTCATAGTCATCTATCTCCTCTTACTCAATCCACATCACGTCAAAGTCCAGTTCTACATCAAAGTCGTAGTCACTGTTGAGATTTGGCGATTCATCAACAAGGCTAAACAAATCCAACATTGGAGTCATGAAAAGAAAATTATTTTACATTAATATATGCAACTGTTTGACAATACAAAGCATTCATAAAAGCATGACAAAAGTAGACTGCTAGCACTAAGAAACAAAATAAGTAGTTTAATAATATCTACACTTCAGGGAAGATGGACTCTCTGCCCTTTTACGCTTTTTGAGTGATGCAAGGAGCACTGCTCCAATTATCCAGAGTTAGGACCTTATTGACAGTTGTGATGAACGGTTACTGTTGTCCCCCTCAATGATATCTAGGACTGAATCCATGTTAGGGTTAGCGTCTTTCCCTGAAACATCTATATAGGCTTAGTATATGAAAGGGAGAGAAAGATGGTCTCTTGACTGGTCACCTTCTTGGACACATGAAGCTTCACCCTTAGTAGGTGCTAGGCAGAACATTCCTATAAATTGACTTTGAACTTGATGAGTGGGTTTTGTACCAATAATTTGGATACTTTTTAGGTTTAATTCGTTGTTAACTTTAAGTATTTTTAGTGTCATTTCACTTATTTTTATGTTTGTGTTGTAGGAAACGGCTTTGGAGGGTCAAAACATGAAAAATGGAGCTTACTGGCCTTTTAATAATTTATGGTACTGTTCATGCACCGGGGCTAAGTTGTCAGGAAGAAAGAGAGTTTTTCAAAAGTTGAGTCCAAGAAGGATTAGTTCGGGCTTTTGGTTTCAAGAACTTTAAGGAGGACTTAAAGACACATGAAGAGGCATATAAAAAGAGGAGTATTCACAAGTATTAAGGGGATTCCATTCCATTTGATTAGATTAAAGTAGATTAGGAAAAACCCTAGTTATTTCTAGATTTGGAAATTGAAGTAATTTGGAGACCATTCAAGGTTCAAAGAAGGAGGACAAAGGGAACATCAAATTTGTAGACACTAGATTCTATCTTCTTATTTACTTCTATCTTTGTCTTTTAATGTTTATTCAGTTTTAGATTCTTGGTTTTAATTCAATAAATATAAACTAATTCTTTTGTTTAAGATTACAATGGCACTTATTGCATAGTTTATTTTAATATGTTTCTCTATTAATTATTGTGATCTATTATGATTTGGACTTAAGTGTTTAATTGTCTAGCTAACAATTATAGTGATAATGTATATGAAATTGAGAAACAGATTATAGGTTTAGATCTGATCATAATAGCATGTGATTGTGAGTTCTGCATGGCATTGGAATTCATGATTTATGGCTAGGATAGAGATATACCTATACATTGCATGTAATCTAATAAAGACCTTGGCCTTGAAATCCTCTTTACTTGTAATTCACATAGAGATATAGTGGGTTAGTTAATTAGGGTGGTCTTCTTAATTCTATCATCTGCGGATTTAAGTTGATTTGAGTATGATGCATTGAGAGATGGTCATATTTATTTATGTGTTCTTCATTAACAATTCAGAATAGTGAGCATAATTGATAAGAAGTGTATTAATTTAAGTAAAACAATAAGAGAAGTTATTATCTTAAATCTTCATAATCCAATTTAAAACTAGTGGTGATTAGTATTAGGTTAATTAAATAATTTAATTCAAAACCATAGATTGATTGTTTAAATAAGATTAAGTTGGTTATGGGTTAGTACTTGGAAATTGTTATTAAATAATTTCTCGTGGGAACGATACTCGACTTTCACTTGTTGACCACATATACTTGCGTGTTGTGCATAACTAGATTTTATCCAACAAAACTTTTCTGGAGGAAGTGTTCATTCTGTATCTTTTCTTCCTTGGCAAGAAGGGGCGCTTCTTGTTAGTGTAAAATTCAATTACGCATAGTACGCAAGTATACGCGGTCAACAAGTAATAAAGTGATAAGTAGAGTATCGTTCCCATAGAGAAAAATATTAAATTTTATCCTAACAATTACAAATCTTTTATTATCTCAATTTTATTTAACTAATGATTAAGTGATGAAATTAATGAAAAATTACTAAATAAAGAAAAATGAACTAACTACCACAAACTTTAATCATATATTGGAGAATTAAGCCTACAATTTCTATAACACCCCCAAATCTCGGTACTTCATTACCTCAAGATTCGGTGTTCACTTAATCAAATCATTCATATCTAGCTACCCAATCATAATAAAAATTGAATAATAAACCTTCCCTTAAGGGATTACATAAATAAAATCTCCCAGGTTATCTAACCTTTAATTCCAATCATTCAAATGCGAAAATTAAATAAATACTTCATTACATCAATCAAATTAAAGTCTGGTAAATAATTGTCAACATATTTCTAGTCTTCAGTACTTGTTCATCTTTTCCTTTCCTTTACTGGTGCTAGGTACATCTACCTTCTCATCTTTAGCTGTAATAGTTATATAAGAGAGAGTGAGCAAACAAAGCTCACTTGAAATAACAATGAAGAAAATCTTACAACATTTGCCAACTAATAGGCTCAATAGAACTGAACAATATGTTCAATTAACATTCTGAAATATACAACTGAGGGTCTAATGACCACGAAGCATGTCCACAGTTATAAGTAATCTTTCAACTTTAACTTTAACACACATAAGACTATAAGGACTCCACGTACTTAGGGGGATCAGCCCTTCGTATAATGTATTGTGCACAACCATTTCAACGCTAAGCATAAACCTCTAATAAAAGAGTTGTTCATCTCAGTATATAGAATACAAGTCCGCACCAAAGTAGGTTTGGTTTGGATACATTATAAGGTAATTTGGAATTCAACAGCCATCAACTAAGGATTAGTTGAATGCAAAAGAACTAACTGTACGCTATGGAATAATCATAACATAATTTGCTTGAAACATATAAAGTCAAGGTTATTAAGAATTGGATACTAAGCATGCAAAGTGAATAGTAATTTGAACGATAAAGTTGTTCAACACTAGAATATTAAAATATAGCAATTCGCATGCTAAATAACAAGTTACATATTAAAGAAACTTGCTCAATATTAAAGTATAAGATTTAGAATACTTGTATCCTCGTGAACAACTAGATACAAGGACTTTCTCAATAATAAACAATCTAGCTCTACGAAAGTGTAGAGTTAGCAACTTGCGTAATTGTAATTGAATTAAAAGCAATAACGTACTCAACGAAATTAAACTTGCACAACGAAGTGTTGGAGTTAGAAAACTTGCCTTGAGCACAAGCTAAACCTTACAACTTGAATCTCAATACCCTATATATATGTCATCATGACATAATTAGTCACTACCAACACTTTATATCTATAAACAAGTATATACATCATGTAGGTTTAATTATCAATTCACATAATCAAATTACGTTAATACTAGTTATCCCTTGATAACATGCTCATTCCTAGTTCAGTACTACTGAAATCATCATTTAATAGTCCTATTACTAATACATAACATTTATTTTCAAAATTTGTGTAAATAAATAAAATTGTCAGACCATTCTTCTAACATGCGCTGCGGCGCCACAGTTTACACTGTGGGTTGGCACTGTGGCGCAAGACACAGGCCAACGATTGGTGCTGCGGCATGGCACCGGTGCTGCAATGCGAAACTTACATTGCTGGGCTGCGCTGCGGTGCCAAACTCCAGACTTCGGCGCCCAACCTCGGCAACAACATGAACAAAAAGCCAAATTGGCCTACAAGCTCCAATCTAACAAACTAATTAACATGTAATACACATATAGACTTCATATAAACATAATTTCAATACTCTTAACATGTTTTTACACATACAATAACATAAACATCAACTTTATAACACCCAATTTCAATATTTTTTGGCAAAAACTCCATTTTTTACATTTTTAATGAAAGTCTTCACTGTAACTTTGTTTTTCAATCAAAACAGTTAATTCATCATAACAAATTTATGTGTATTCATCCTCTTACAAATTCAATAGTCAAATTATAATTTAAACAACCAATAAAACCTTAATTTTATTTTAAACTAAGCCATATTCATATATTTTCATATAAACACTCTGTAATATAGTTTCTTCATAAAACACATACATACATAAACTAGTTTCTCTATAATCATATATAAACTCATGAAACCATCTCATAACCAATAATTTATCACATAAAATCATATATCACATACAATTTTATTCTTCATGAATTTGTTTACAAAGAATTTTAGAAGAGGAAAAACAAAACTTTAAAAATAAAAGGATTAAGATCCTACATTTGTTTAAGAAGATGATACCCTTCTCTTTTGATCAAGAACTTTCTTTTCCCCAATCTTTTCTCAAAACCTCTCAAGAATTCTCTCTAATTCTTCTTCTTCTCTTCCTTTTTCTTCTTCTAAGTTTTTTTTTCTTCTCCCAACTCTAGTTTACGTAGTAAAAATATAACGTATAGTAGTAATAATATATATTAATTATATAATATATATATATATATATAACTTATATCAGCTATGTAGGTTTTGAAATTCAAAAGCCATAAAGCTTGTTTGGTTAACATAATAAAAATAACTCATTAACTCATATACCTTGTTTGGTAAACCTAATTAAAATAAATAGATTAATCCTTATACCTTGTTTGATAAAAATACTATTATATTAAAGACTTAATATGCATTAAGGCTTGCTTGGCCAAAACTAAATTAAACTCCTTTAATTTATTTTAATAACTCCTTTATAGCAAGGTTCTTTGTCACACTTCTATTTAATTAAATAATCAATTTAATCAATTCAAATACTAATCTATTAAATTACTTTAACACATAAATCACTACCACATAATTATAATTTCCTTTATAATTATAATTTTATTTAACCAACTAACACCTTATTTTAATTACAAATTCCAATTAAAATATTATAATTCATTTAATCATTATAGGCTTTCTAACTTAATTATTAAATTAAATTAGTATATAATCTCATAACAATTAATTTTCTTAACTCCTTAATTATTTACTTAACAAATAATTAACTAGACCACATCAAATCAAATTGAACAATTATTTACTCAACAATAAACATATCCATTAAATACTTATATAATTCAATAAATATTTAATATTAAAGTCTAAAATTCTGGAATGTTACAATTTCACTTGATGGTTCACTTAGATTGACACACTTCTTTTTATTTCATATTAACTATTCATGTTCGTTAATCAAGAACACGAAAGCAGATATAATCATCTCTCGATGCACTATACCCATATAACCTTAAATCCACAGATGACAAAATAAAGAAGAACGCCCTAATTAACTAATTCACTATATCTTTATGTGAATTACAATTAGAGAAGGTTTAATCACAAGTTCTCATAAGATTACGAACGATGTATAAAGATATCTCTATCCTAGACATAAATTATGAATCCCAACAATACGCAGAAATCACAATCACATGCTACTATGATTAGGTCTAAACCCATACTTCATCTCTCGAGTTCATATAGGTTCACAAAGACTTGCTAATCAAGCAACTCATAAATGAAGCATAAACCATAACAGATGAAACTGAAAATAGCATCATTGAATTGAAATAGAAGCATGACAAACTTCATTACGTAAAAAGATCCATTATAGGCCTAAAAACTAAATTTAGTTCATAACGAATGAATTCAAAATTTAAATCCATAACGAAACTAGCATCATGAATACAAAGATGAATTTGAGGAAGAAAAATAATAAAAAGAACCTGTGACGCCCCCAAATCTGGGTATCTTCCAACCCGATAGATGGTGTTACACGGAGCTACTGTTCACACATACATTCAATTGAAATACCACAATAGAGTGAATATGTCTTTTATTTATTACATAATAATAATTCCCTTCCCAGGTTCTTTGTAACCGTTACATATGTTCTTCGTCATAGTATCAAATTAATACAAAAGTAATACTATTCTATTACAAGGACAACTACTTGTCTGCCTTAGTCTTCTATTTATCCTTGCTGGATCCTTAGGTCCATTCATTTTTAGCTGCATTCATATGGTTCAAGCAAGGGTGAGCATAACTAGCTCAGCAAGTATAACAGTTATAGTCGAGCAAAATACCAGAATTATATGAATATATATCTTCCATAACGGAATCAATAGTTATGAAGTACTGTAGATGAATCAAAATAGCACTTCTCTTTTCTTTAAAATGTTTAATGATGAACACCATCAGTTAAATCTTGAGTTTGGTCAAAGACCTTCAACATTTCATTCTTTCTTTCTTTGAAAATGACAACCTAACACTAAGTCCGTAAGTCTGACATTTCTTACAAACATGTCTAAGTGATCAACCTATAGTACTCTATGTTGTACAACACTACTACATTAAACGTATCTACGTTTATGTTTTGGCAACCTCATGTGCCAGTTGCTTTACGACAAAACATTTGTTTGTTCATAATTAGTCTTCCTTTGAAATCCATACCAAATCAGTCGGCATAAGATAGCAATATCAATAATATTTTGATAGATTATAATGAAATCCACAAAATACTATAAGTTTAGTCTAGCCGATGGAAATAGCTTCGACTTCTCTACTATATCAATTCATGTGTGTGATACATGAATCATAAGGCATGTCCAAAATGAATATAGATGATTATCCCAACTACCTTTAAAATCTATGACGTAAGATCTTAGCATAGCTTCTAACGTCTAAACTGTTCTTTCGCTCTGCCCATCTGTCTGTGGATGATAAGCTGTACTTAGCTTCAACTGCGTTCCCATCTGTTCTTGTAGACTTCTCTAAAAGTTTGATGTGAATCGTGGATCACGATCTGACACTATCAAAACTGGTACCCCATGTCTTGAAATGATTTTCTTAACATAGAGTTTAACTAACTGATCTAAATTAAATTTGACTCTTATTGGAAAAAAGTGAGCTGACTTCGTCAAACGATCCACTATTACCCAAATAGCGGCATACCCTTTCTGTGTAGTTGGAAGTCCTACCACAAAATCCATTGTTATATGCTCCCACTTCTATTCCGAAATTTCCAATGACTATAACAAGCCACTGGGTCGTTGATGTTCGGCCTTAACTTTTTGACAAGTTAAGCACCTACTTACATATTCTACTATCTCTCTTTTCCTGTTTGGCCACCAGAAATTCTGTCGAAGGTCTTGATACATATTAGTACTACCAGGATGGATCGAGTACCTTGAACTATGAGCTTTTTGTAATATTTCCTCCTTTCACTCAGAACCCAAATTCTTCCTTCAAATCTTAATAACTCCTCATTATCAAGATTATATTTTATTTCTTTTCCATCTGCTAGTCATTTCTTCAGCTGGTCACAATCATCATTTTTTAGTTGTACCTCCTTGATTCTATCTATAATGGTAGGTCGATTCTCCACTGTGAATAGTTTCTGATCCGATTTAACTGTTAATTTTACATTTAACTCCATTCTAGTCAACTCTGTTATTAATTCAGTTTGAATCGTTAACATAGACAACTTTTCCCGACCCTGTCTACTTAAGGCATCGGCCACCACATTCATTTTTCCTGGATGATACAGGATATCACAGTCGTAATCCTTTATCAACTCCAGCCATCTTCATTGTCTCATATTTAAGTATTTTTGCATGAAGATATATTTTAGACTTTTATGGTCCGTGTATATCTCACATTTTTATCCATATAGGTAATGCCTCCAAATCTTTAAGGTAAATACCATTGCTGCCAGTTTCAAATCATGAGTAGGATAAACTTTCACAACATCTTTTAACTGTCGTGATGCGTACACAATTACCTTGCTGTGACGTCCCAGAAAATCGAATTTTTAGGAGAATTAAATTTTTATTTAATTATAAGGATTAAATGAGTTTAATTGATTATTTATGGGAGTAAGCTAATTGAGGGTCGTTCTATGACCTAGACAAGTCATAACGTCATAGTATTTTGGCTACGTGATAGAATTAAAGTGTTTGAATTTCCAAGACGAAAATAAAAGCTTTCCGAGAAATTTTCCGAAAAACACTATTCACGCATTTCTGCTCGGGAATTATTTTTGAACTTCCGAGAAATACGTAATGATAGAATATTGAGGTGGGATATAATATCCAATAATATTTCAGTTATGAAAAATACACTTTTTCACCTGCAGACTTAAAACCTAACATTTAGGGAAAGTGATTTACGAGAAGGAATTTAAATGCGATTAATAAAATAAAGCGATGATCGTATAATACGTAGGTATTGTACGAGGTAGAGAATACGAGTATGTATGAGTGATGGTATATCGTATATCATGAATTAGTATACAAGTTAGAATACGAGAATTATGCGTAGAGTATACGTTATAAGGCTTTAAGCCATTTGTGATAGATTTGTGGATTATGTAGGATGTACAAGTCCGATAGAATTTAATGTGCAAGCCCAAGTATGGAAAGTGTTAAGTCCATTGTGAATTAATAAACAAGCCCATGTAATTGTGTTATTGCAAGCCCAACGAATAAGTTAAGATCAATTAAGTTAAAGGCCCAAAGTAAGTAACCTATGGGTTATAGGATGGATTAAACCCATGGGGCAAACCATGGATGATCCAAAGTAGGGAGCAAGCAAACTTAAAGGCTAAGTAAGTATGGTAACCAAGTAAACTTAATCCTTAAGTGCTATGATGGCCAAGTAAATAAGGTGGGGAGCAAGTAACTTAAGAGCTAGGTAATGAATAGTAAAGAGGTGGATGGCCTTTTGACCATTGTGCCCTCGTCTAGGATTTCCTGTAAATAGAAGGAGAGATAGCTCATTTGTGGGTTATTGTTTTTCATCCAACACTTTATAACTTATAAGTTGAGAGCTTATTTGCTTGACAGAAAAAGCTAGAAAGTTAACTTTTGAAGGTCAAGAATCAAGAAGGAGATTAAAGATTTAACAAGTGTTATTCAAGAGTAAGTAATCTTAAACCATGATTTCTTTCCCTTCCATTATTAGAGAAGTGGGTAGTGATAGAACATGTATGCTAAGAAGGTGTTGGAATGATGAATCAAAGGGCTTACGTCTTAATAAGCCGTATAAGTCATGAATAAGTAATTCAAACATAAATAAGTTATGAACTTAAGAAGAACTTGTAAGAACTTGTAACATGTTTGCATTAATGAAATCGGTATGATAAGATAAAGCAAGAATAATGGTTAGAAGTCTTGAACCATAATAAGTCATATGAAAAGAAGACATAAGTCATGAGAAATGGAAACATAAGTATTTTATACTTTAATAAGTTATAAGATCACAAAGAACAAGCAAAAACTTATTATGTAAATAAGTTACTGAAGTATGTATATTAAGAAGTTGGTATGATGGAATGAATCCATTTGAAACGAAGAACAAATCTTAAGTAACGAAGTTTGTCGGAATTCACACGATTGGACGATAATCGCCGAATTCGTGAAATTATCGAAATGGAAGTCGAATTTTAATATTGAGCTTGGAAACATTAGTTTTTAATGGAGACAAGTCATATTTCGTATTATAGAGTTATGGACTCGAGAACGACCGAATTGCGACTTAGAACGAAGAAACGAACGTTGAACGTTCATGAACGTTTATCGTTTTCGTTAAAAATGGACTAATATGTGAATTTTTAGCAAACGAAGACGAATTGATAAAATTCTTACATGAACAGGTAGAGTATATAATTTGTGAACCATAGACTCTTGAACGAACCAATTCGAACTTATAACGAAGAAGTTACGAGCCCGGGAATCTCACAAAAATAGTTAACTATCAAAATTTTTCTGGTGCTGAGTACTGACGCCGCGGCGCCAGTCAAGGCAAAGTAAGTCACGCCGCAGCACCACAAAAGGCTATGAGCTACTGAAGTCTCGCGCCGTCACGCGGCCAAATGAACTGAGTATGACGCCGCAGCGCCAAGGCCGGGTTTCAGTTGTTGCTGACTCGCACCATAGCGTGGCTTAACAAGAGGAAGTTGGCGCTGCAGCGCCAGCCTTGAGGAGTTCATAGTAAGGAAAGTTTATAAGTGAAACAAGAACAGTAATTAATTAGTAATGGACTAAACCCTAAAATGACATATTTTAAAATGTTTAAACCTTAAGTAATACACTAAAGGCTGAAAGATAGATTAATTGAACATAACTTATTAATACTGAAGCGATGAATGATAATAAGCCGTAAAGGCAGATAAGTACTTGAAACAAGTTTCGTTGAGTAAGTATGATTAAGAATATGAAAGAAAAGATAGTTAATTGATAATGAATTAATTAACTTAACATAGCATTTTTCGATGATGGTAATAAACGTTGCGAGTTACAACTAAATGTTGATGAATATTGCGTAAACGTGAACGGTATGCAATAAGTGTACTTAACCATTGAGGATCGAGTTTCGATTAATAATGTAAGGACAGGGGTAAGCCATGAGGAAGGATGATTAACTCGAACTGAGTTGTATTAATGAAATAATTTCAATTAAGTTATTGAAGAGAAAGAATTTGGTAAGAACGATGTAAAAGAACAATGGCAAGCCGGAACCAATAATATCAAATCTAATACATGATTAGATTGAGAAGAAGGGTAAGATTCATTAGGAACCATGTATGTTCATTCATAACCTAATGTGGTATGTTATTTGGTTAAGTGTTGTAGAGACCGTAAAGACTCAAAAGGAAAAGTAATTATATTGTAGCAGACGCTGAAGGCAAGTTTTCTTAAACGTTTGTCTAACCTTCATGTTAGCCAAGTTTTCAAATGATTCAAGTTATGAGATGCATGTATAGTTTCAAAGAAAGAGTTGGTGCCAGTTTTAATTCGGCTAGACTAATCTTGATAGATTGATTGATTTATTTACAAGTATTTCAATATAGAATTGCTAACGCTATCCTACGCCAATTGTTGGTATGGATTCAAGGTAAGCCTGAACATGAATAAACAAATGTATTTTCATCGAGTATTCGATGGGCACGTGAGGTTGCCACAACTTAAACGTACACACGTTTAATGGATGTAATGTTGATCAATATAGAGTACTATAGGTTGATCACCTAGAAATGCTCGTAAGTTATGCCAGACTTATGGACTTAGTGCCGGGTTGTCCTTTTCAAAGAAATTGTGAAACGCACATGGTCTTAGACCAGAATTGATGTTTTACTGAATATTATTAGTGTAAAACATTTTGAAGGAAAAGAAATGCTATTTTGAGTTATTGATAGTACTTCGTAACTATTATCTAGTTATTGAAGATATACGATTCCTATGTTTCAAGCATGCTTTTTAAAAGAAATTGTTATACTTGCTGAGCTTGTTATGCTCACTCTTGCTTGAACCATATGAATGCAACTTAGACCGAATGGACCGGAGGATAAAGGGAAGGCTAAAGCGAACTTGTAGATTATCTATGTAATAGTATAGGTTTGTATTGTTAATAGTTGATATTATGAAAAGAACAAATGTAACGGTTATAAAGAACCTGGGGAATGGTAGTATTGTTTTGGAATATATATAAGGCATATTCGTTCTTTTGAGGCATTTCAATTGAATGTTTGTGTGAACTGTAACACCGTGGAGCACCATATGTCGGGTTGGAAGAGACCCAAATTTGGGGGCGTCACACCATGCTACATGAGCACGCAACCTAGTCCTCTATGCGAAGCATCACTATAAACTATAAAATTTCTTGTATCATCGGGTAAAGATAATACAAGTGCTTCACTCAACCTTTTCTTCAGTTTTTTAAAAATATTTTCACACTTCTCAGTCCACACGTATTTCACTATTTTTCTTGTCAAATTAGTCAACAGAGTAACTATCTTAGAAAAATCCTTGATAAATCTTCGATAGTAACCCGCTAACCCTAGGAAACTTCGTACCTCTGTCGATGTTTTTGGTTATTCCCAATTAATCACTACTTCCACCTTCGCTGGATCCACTGAGATTCCATCTCTATCAATAACGTGTCCCAAAAACTGCACTCTTTCTAGCCAAAATTCGCACGTAGTGAATTTCGCATATAACTTCTCCTTCCTTAGTGTCTCCAACACTAATCTTAAGTGTTCAGCGTGATCTTCTGGCGTCTTAGAATAGACTAGAATATCAATGATAAACACTACAACAAACTTGTCTAAATATTATTTGAACACTCTATTCATCATATCCATGAATACAACTAGTGCATTCGTCAACCCAAATGACATTACTAGAAAATCATAATGGTTGTAACGAGTCCTGAATGTCGTCTTAGGTACATCCTCCTTTCTGACTTTTAACTGATGATACCCCGTTCGTAAATCTATCTTAGAAAAATACTTTTCCCCTTTCAATTGATCAAAAAGATCATCGATCCTGGGGGGGTATTTATTCTTTATCATTAACTTGTTCAACTCTCGATAGTCGATACAAAGTCTTAACGATCCATCCTTCTTCTTCACAAATAGTATCGGTGCTCCCCACGGTGAAACACTCGGTTGAATGTATTTTATATCCAACAGTTCTTGTAGTTGAACCATCAACTACTTCATTTCTACTGGTGCCATTTGATACGGTGCCCTTGAAACTAGTGTCGCCCGTGGCACAATATCTGTTATGAATTCAATCTCCCTATCCGATGGAAGACCTGGTAATTCACTTGGAAATACATCCACGAATTCTTTTACTATAGGTATTTGTTCCATCGTTGCTCCCACTCTCTGGGTATCAACAATATGACACAAATAACCTACACATCCCTTCCTCAACAATTTCCTAGTTTGTGTCATGGTAAGACAACATAAACGTCCCAGCGACTTACTGCCGTAAAACACTACTTTAGGTTGTTTCAAAGTTCGGAGGTTTATACATTTCTTTTGACAATCTATAATTACACCATGGTTAAATAACCAATCCATCCCGAGAATTACATTAAATTCTCCCAACTTTATCGGTATTAAATCTACCGACAATTTATAACCTCGTATTTCTACACAACAACGCCTATGAATATGTTCAACATGAATTATTTCTTCATTTGCTACCTTAATATTTAAAGGTACAGGCAATCTTTCTAGAAATAATCCTACCCGTCTAGCAAAATCCCATGCTATAACATAACAACACATAAGCATTTATATTGTTGATTGGGATAATACATGCAACTACATCTCCTGATGCAACTGCATCCTGGACCATCATATTAAAGGTGCGTGCCATCGGTCTACTCGACTGAGCTGGACCACTAATATCTAACTTACCATTATTAGCGCCATTATTACCATCCATCCCATTCTTCGGGCAATTCTTTGCCATGTGATCAGTTGATCCATATACGAAGCATCCATGATTCTTCTTCAGGCTTGGACAGTTAGGCGAAATGTGCCCTTCTTGTCCACAGTTGTAGCACACCGCTTTACCCTTGAGATAGACTCCTAAAGGAGTCTTCCCACAGTTCTTACATGCCTCCATCCTCTTCTTAGGATCTCCTTGTTTCACTCCAATATTCCTAGAGTTAAAAGCCTTCCTCTTCTGCCCATTACCACTCCCACTAGCTCCCTCAGTTTTCACTCCCCCATCTACCTTACTCTTATTCTTCTTCTCTCTATGGTATTGGCTTAAAGCCTCGCTGCCACCCTCTGTGATTATTGCCTTCTCCAGAATGGTCCTAAAGGAATTACTTTGAAACAATGATATCCGGCTATAGAGCCAAGGTTTCAAGCCGTTCTAGAATCTCCTTACCTTTCTCACCTCCGTATCCACCTAATATGGAGCAAATCTTGCCAGTTCATTTATCTTGGCAGCATAATGGGGAATAGTCATATCCCTTTGTTTTAGTTCTAAAAATCTCATATCCATCCTACCCTGCATACTTGAAAGGAAATAGTTCCCGAAGAATATATCTCCTATAACCTTGTCCATGTTACATTCTCCACTCCAGCCCTTGCTTGGTTCGCCTGTGGCGCCCCCAAATCCGTGTATCTTCCAACCCGACAATTGGTGCTACATGGTGCTACAGTTCACACATTCATTCAATTGAAATACCTCAAAAGAGTGAAAATGTCTTCTATATATTCCAAAATAATATTACCATTCCCAGGTTCTTTATAACCATTACATGTTTGCTTGTCATAATATCAAATAATTACAACATTACAAATATATTATTACAAAGGAAATCTACTGATTCACCTTAGCCTTCCCTTTATCTTTACTAGATGCTTCGTGATTCGGTCCGTTTGGTCTTAGCTGCATTCATATGGTTCAAGCAAGAATGAGCATAACTAGCCCAGCAAGTATGACAATTTTATGTAAACAACAGGCTTGAAACATACAAATCGTATATCTTCAATAACTGAACAATAGTTATGAAGTACTATCGATAATTCAAAATAGCACTTCTCTTTTCTTTAAAATGTTTCACAATGAACAATATTCATTAACATCAATATCGATCCAAGACCTTGAGCATTTCATTCTTTATTTGGAAAAGACAACCCGCCACCAAGTCCGTAAGTCCGACATTTCTTACGAGCACGTCTAGGTTATCAGCCTATAGTACTCTATGTTGTACAGCACTACTTTCTTCAAATGTATGTCCATTTAAGGTTTGGCAACCTCACGTGTCTGTCGTTTGACGACAAAACATTTGTTTATGCATACTAAGTCTTCCTTTGAAAACCATACCAAAATAGTTTGGGAAACTTAACAACATTGACAATAATTCGATAAATTATAAGAAAACCATAAAACATCTTTAGTCTAGCCGAAAGAATTGGCTTCGACTTCATCATACATTAATTCATGTGTAAGGTACATGAATTACAAAGCTTATCCAAGGAATTCAGACAAGGGTCAGAATACTTGCCTTTGGCATTTTCTTATAGTCAATACAAATTCTCTTTCTGTCTTTAAGAACTCTAAAATAGATGATCACATAATATACCATATTAGGTCATATATAATCAAGTATGTTTACTACTATATCTTACCCTTCTTCTCAATCAAATCATGCCTTAGATTGTTTAACACTGTTTCTTATGTTTACGTAATCGTTCATCAACCTTTAGTTGAGTTCTAATCATCTTTAAGGATGTCATTGCAAGTTAATCAAAGATATAGTTCATAGTTAATTACCTTCCATCATTTTTTATACACTTAATCATTCTTCTCTGCCTCTTCTCTAGTATTGGCGCTACAACGCCAGCTTCCTATACATAACTCGCGCTGCGGCGCGGTTCATCAATTCCTATGGTCCGTACTCGGCGCTGCAGCGCGAGTCCCTTTGATAAATGCTATGCTGTGGCACAACTCTTCAATGGCTGGTGGTAAAGTCTAGTGCTGCGGCGCCATCCTTTAAGCCTTGGACCACGTCGCGGCGCCGACCCTATGCCACAGACAACTTTGACAGAAAATTTCTTATGTGAGATTTTTAGGCTCATAACTTCTTCGTTATAAGTCCGAATTGGCTCATTCATAAGCCATTAGCTCACCAATTACATGTTCTAAGTGTTCATGAAAGAATTTTATATTTTTGAATCCGTTTACATGGAATTCACCTTTTAATTCATTTGTAATGAAAACGATAAACGTTCATGAACGTTCATAGCTCGTTTCTTCATTCTAAGTTGGAATTTGGTCATTTTTGAGTCTGCAACTCTAGAATGCCAATTGAGACTAATATCCATTGAAAACCAACGTTTTCAAATTCAATGTCAAAATTTGACTTCCATTCTGAGAATTTCACGATTTCAACGATTATCGTCTAAACTCGTGAATTCCGCCATACCTTTGTTACTTAAGAATTTTACGTCGTTTCAAATGGATTCATTACATCATACTATCATCCAAACATAATTCATTATGTATACATGCTTAGTTCTTTCATGTTCTTCACGAGTTCATAACTTCCATTATTGTGCTTATCTTACAACATGACTTATTAAAGCTTAAGTCCTTTGATTAGTCATTCTCATCACTTCTTAGCATACAAGTTCTACCACTACTCACTTCTCTATCAATTGAAGAGATGAATAATCATGGTTTAAGATCATTACCTTTGATGATCTCTTAGTTAATCTTTGTTCTTCCTTCTTGCTTCTTGAACTAACAAAGTATAGCTTTTCTAACTTTTTTTCTCTAACAAATAAGCACTTAAGTTGTTGGTGAAAATCAAACAAGTAAATAATGAAATCAAGCTCTCATATTTATAGGAAAAGTTAAGTGAGGGCTTAATGGACATTTAGGCCATCCACATCCTTATTCCACCTCCTTACTATTCATCTCTTGGTCACCAAGTACAACCACTTTACTTGGTCACCAAGATGGTGTCATGTGATCATGGGACCTACATGGGTTGCCCCATGGGTCATTCTTACCCATTGGATCGATCCCTAAATCTGGTTCTTAATTTGGGCTTTGGGTTTAATTAACTTAACTTATTCTTTGGGCTTGCATTTAACAAACATTTGGGCCTTAACATTAATTCACTTGGGCTTGTACAATTTCTTCCAAATCTTACAAGTACAATTTCTTATCTTTCCTAAAACTCATCCTTCCACACGTATTTCATCGTTTTCCTTGTCAGGTTAGTCAATAGAGTAGCTATCTTTGATAAATCTTCGATAGTATCCCATTAATTCCAAGAAACTCTGCTCCTCGGTCGGCATTTTCGGTCGTTCCCAACTAATCACCGCTTCTACCTTTGTTGGGTCTACTAAAATCCCCTCACAGTCGATAACATGACCCAAAAACTGTACCTTTTTCCATCCAAAATTCACACTTAGTGAATTTCGCATACAACTTCTCCTTCCTTAGTGTCTCCAGCACACTACTCTTAAGTGTTTAGCATGATCTTCTGGCGTCTTAGAATAGACTAGAATATCATCGATAAACACAACGACAAACGTGTCCAAGTATTATTTGAACACTTTTTTCATCATATCCATAAATGCAGCTGGTGCATTAGTTAACCCAACTGACATCACTAGGAACTCGTAATGGCTGTAACGAGTCCTGAATGTCGTTTTAGGTACATCCTCACTTCTAACCTTCAACTGATGATACCGCGTTCGTAAATCTATCTTGGAAATATACTTTGCCCCTTTCAACTGATCAAAGAGATCATCGATCCTGGGCAATGGGTATTTATTCTTTATCGTTAACTTGTTCAACTCTCGATAGTCGATACAAAGTCTTAACAATCCGTCCTTCTTCTTCACAAATATTACTGGTGCTCCCCACGGTAAAACACTCGGTTGAATGTACTTCCTATCAAACAGTTCATTTAACTGAACCATCAACTCCTTTATCTCCATAGGTGCCATATGATACGGTGCCCTGGAAACTGGTGCCGCTCCTGGCACAATGTCTATCACAAATTCGGCCTCCCTATCCGGTGGAAGACCCGACAATTCACTTGGAAAAACATCCGTAAATTCTTTAACTATTGGTATTTGTTCCATCGTTGCTGTAACGACCCCAAAATCCATACAATTTAAATCTCAACTTCGGTCGTTAACCATACATTAAATCTCTAATTTTACATCATTATTCGATATTAAAAACACTAAAACTGAGGAATATTTAAAATGTTTACACATTTCCTTCTTCCTTGCCCTGAATCGCAACTTTTACATTACATCTCTTTCATTCAACCTTATATCATGAATCGTTACCACAAAATGACTATACAAAGTTTTACATCATAACTAAATATTCATATACATTGGATAGCTTAACTTACAATTGAACAACATGTTACGTTCAAAATATGAAATACATTTCTCATAAACCATAAGTAATCTTCGTGAATATAGATCTCTAAAACTCACTTAGCACATATCTTTACCTTAAAATCTTGACCTGCAAAAGTGGTTATTTGCAAGAGTGAGCTCGACAGCCCAGCAAAGTCTAAAAGTTTTCATGCATCACATAGCACATAATCACATGCTTGACATACATCTCATTAAAATAACATGGCATACATGCTTTTAATTCACATAACAAATATAAAGATTGAGTTCCTTACTCAATCATCATTACTTAGCCAGAACAATTCAGTCATATATTGACTTTAACATTTCATGATTTCAACATGTATAACATATCATGTAATTTAAAACAGTTCATCAAGTCCACGTAGAAAATAGGAACCGAAAGACTTACCTTGATTGTTGTTTACCAATAATAGCTTAACAGCTTACAGTTATCTACACTTCACGTGCCCTACACAATTATATAATCATACACATCAACTATTAGTCACATAACAACACATAGTAATTGTAATGTAAACTCTACTCCATATCTCATAATCTTTCCTATTAATTAGCACACAATGTTCAATTATATTGTGTAAACTTTAGACTTATAACTCACTATAATTAATATTCGCAGTTCATTCAAGTGCTTAAGTCTTGCTAGGACTACTTATTGATTTTATATTAAACCCATTCCATATCTTATAATATCTATTTCATTTGAATTAAAATACTTTTTAAGTTCATTAACACTTGGCACGACGTTTCGACGTTCATTCGCCACACGCCCGATTTACCTCTCTTGTGTATGCTTACTATGCTTCCATAACTTATCTAATACATCATATATTAATGTTAAGCATCATTATATTTACTATTATTCATATTTTGTAACTTAGGACATCATCTTTTATGGTCTGGAGCACTACACATGCATATGTGCATGCCCGACACCCTCCGATTGCCTTTGAAAACACAATAGTCCTAAAGATGACCATTGTGACCCAAACTAATGACCTCAAATTGAAAACCTTAAAGAACAAAAGTTGTAGGTCTACTCGTCCTCGTTCTAGATCATCTTGAATCACCTCAATCAGAGTTCATATGAGGAAGTTATGGCTATTTTACTACAGGAGGTCAAAACTGTCCAAGTCAGACTACAAGTCCGGCGCTGGGGCGCGAGGACTAGGCTATACAGTGGCGCCGGGGTGCGATATTGGCGCTGGCACGCGAATTTCAGCACTGGGGCGCGAACTTCTGGCGCTGGGGTGCGAATTTTGGCGCCGGGGCGCGATTTTTGGCGCTTGGGCTCAAATTTTGGCGCTGGGGCGCCGAAACTTGCAGAACCCAACCACGAAGAACAGAACAAAGCTACTGTCTTTATTTTTAACAGCAATTAACATGTATAATCTATGCCAATTACCCATATACACATTACCCAACATGTATATACTAATTTAAACTACTAAAAAATAATTTTAGAAACTTAAATCATTGTACGCACTGTTTTAAAAACCAAAACTCCATTATCGATATTTGTTTACACAGTGAACATGGTAACCAAAATTTATACACTAATTTGATTCCTTGAGACTATGATTCTCTGAATTTCATACCCAATTGACATAATCACACTTCAATTTCATAACTTCACAATTAACATATACTAATTTTGATATTTCTACAAACCACTTTCATACACGAATGTTTACTGTAAAAACTAATTTCTCTTTCTCTATGAACGTAATTTAGCATACCACACATATATACATATATACATGTTAGTTATTACCAGAACACATGATTTCATAATCATTTAGTAAAACATAGTTTACAGACAACCTTTGTAAAACTTATATACAATGAAGTTGAGTTTCAAGAAACACAGAGGCTAAATTGTAATACTATAAAATCTATGTTAAGATTATAACACATACCTTTTTGTTGCTTTTAGAATACCTCTCACTGAGAATAGCTTTTGACGAACATAGAACCTTTTCTCTCAGTCACAAATTCTCAGACACTTTTCTTCTCTTTTCTTTCTCTGTAGTTTTTCTTAGGTTTAGGTTTAGACAATACAGACAACAAGCTATAGCTAAAACTTAAAACAAATCAACGTACGCTTTCCAAAACATTTTCAAAACCGTCATATACTAATTACCCCTTATTAATTTATCAGTTATAAAACTATTATATATATATTATACGTATTATATTTATATAACAATAATTCAAAAATTATAATCAAAAGCCATACGGTTTTGTTTGGCAAATCATTTAAAATTAAAGGATTAATATACGTAAGCCTTGTTTGGCAAAAACCAACTTAAAATTACTTTAATTTATTTTAATAACTCTTTATAACATAGTTATTTGTCACACTTTATTTAATAACAATTTATTAAATAATTCACTTAATCACATAACTCAATCCACATAACACGTTAATTATTTAACAAATAAATAATTAACTAAATCAAATCAATCAAATTGAATAATTGTTTATCCCATAACAAAACATTCAATAAATATTAATATAAATCAATAAATATTTAGAATTCAATAAATATTTAAATATTATAACAAAAATCTGGATTGTTACAGTTGCTCCCACTCTCTGGGTATCAACCACATGGCACAAATAGCCTACTCATCCCTTCCTCAACAATTTCCTTGTTTGTGTCATGGTAAGACAACACGAACGTCCCGGCAATTTATTACCGTAAAACACTATATGAGGTTGACTCGACGTTCTAATGTTTACACATTTCTTTTGGCAATCAATTATTGCACCATGGTTAACCAACCAATCTATCCCTAGAATTACATCGAATTCTCCCAACTTTATCGGTATCAAATCTACCGATAATTTATAACCTCGTATATCTACACAACAACTCCTATGGATACCTTCAACAAAAATTATTTCTTCGTTCGCTACCTTGATATTCAAAGGTATAGGCAATCTTTTGGGAAGTAATCCTAAACGTCTAGCAAAATCACATGCTGTGAAAAAATAAGTAGCACCCGAGTCAAATAACACATAAGCATTTATGTCGTCAATTGGGATAATACCTGCAACTATATCCCCTGATGCAACTGCATCTTGGACAGTCATGTTAAAGGTGCGGGCCATCGGCCTACCCATCTGCGTTAGACCACCAATAGCTAACTTATCGCTATTAGCGCCCTTATTCCCGTTTGTCCCCTTCTTCGGGCAGTTCTTCGCCATGTGATCAGCTGATCCACACACGAAACATCTATGGTTTTTCTTCGAGCTTGGACAATTAGGCGAAATGTGCCCCTCATGTCCACAGTTATAACATAGGGCTTTCCCCTTAGGACAGACTCCTAAGTGAGTCTTCCCACTGTTCTTGCATGCCTCCATCCTTCTCTTAGGTTCCCCTTGCTTCACTCCAGTATTCCCAAAGTTAAATCTCTTCCTCTTCTGGCCTTCACCACTACAATTGGCTCCCAAGAGCTTTACTCCCTTGTCTACCTTTCCCTTATTCTTCTTCTCCTTGTGGTATTGGCTTAAAGCCACGTTACCACCTTCGGCAATTATTGCATTCTCCAGTATTGTCCCAAAAGAATTACTTTGGAACACAGATATTCGGCTATAGAGTAAGAGTTTCAAGCCCTGCTCAAACCTCCTAGCCTTTCTCACCTCGGTGTCCACCTGATGTGGGGCAAACCGCGCCAATTCATTAAATTTGGCAGCATATTGGGGAACTGTCATTTTCCCTTGTTTCAACTCTAGAAACCGCATTTCTATCCTCCCCTGCATACTCGTGGGAAAGTAGTTCTCGAAAAAAATCTCCTTGAACCGCGTCCACGCTAAGTTTTCTATTTTGGCCCTAGCCTGGTTCGCCTCCCACCAGAAGTTGGCCTCCCCCTTCATCATATAAGTGGCAAAAGCAACCTTTTGCCCCTCATCGATATTTGTAATTACAAATGCCTTCTCTATTTCTTTCACCCAAGTCTGGACTTCTATGGGGTCTGTAGTTCCTTTAAACTCCGGCGGACCGACACTCTTAAAATCCTTAAAAGTAGTAGCTCGTACTACTACAGGATTTACATGAATAATCGCCCCATTCCTATTAAAAGCAGCAGTTAAAAGATTAACTAACTCTTGTATCGGGTTAACTGGACCTCTATCCGGTTGATTTACATTAGCATCTTGATTTCTTTGTCTCCTTCTTGGCGGCATTTTGCTGTTAAGATAAACAACACGTCATTATTACTTTTTTCTTGTTATTGAGTTATTATTCATTACTTAAACAATAACTTCAACTCATTGCACAATATGTTTCATAAAAAGGCATATATTGATTTACTTCTTGTAGTATAATACTACAACATTTTGTTCATTACATAGCCTTAGCTGATTACACTATTATCCCAAAATTATTTTCCAAAAATTGGGATTTACAAAAGACTACCCTTTGATATACAAAAGAGAGTTTTACCTCACTACTAAATACATCATATGTACATCTTTAACTCTACTCTACTTACTAACTAGTCTACATCTGCCTTATGGCATTCTCAAAATTTGCGGTGGAAAGACCGGCAATAATATCACAGCTGATAGTATGACGTGTATGTCCTGCCTCACTCGGATACCCAGCTACCTACTATTGGAAATTCGTATGAGAACTCCTATGAATATAGAGCATTCTCCCTATCTTCTGTTTCTTGACCTATAGCTCGTGCCTGAGGTCAAAGGTCTCCAGTTTCAACTCATGGACCTTGCCCTTTGCTAAAACTCTTTCATTGTGCTCCTCCTCCCACATGGACTCCATGATTTTCTTATCCTCCAGGATTTCCTGGACCTCTTCCTTCAATTCCCTAACCTCCTTTCCCAGCTAGATATTTCTATCCAATAAGGCCATGAAAAATATTTTCATTGCCTCCCCAGGAGCCACCTCCTCTTCATGTGTTACGGTGTTAAAAGATGCCACCTCTACCTTCTCCCCCGATATGCCATTGAACATGGACATGAGGTCTAAGTCTTCTGAGTCTTCTGAGTCTCCAGACTCGATTACCACCACTTCTTGCTCTTCTGTTATAGGTTTCGGTAAGATCTCTATTTGGTTCACCGATTCTTCACTTACTACATATATATCCCTATACGTTTCATTTTCTCCTGACATCTACAACAAAGCAATTTAGTCTGATTAGTACACGTCAGTAGAATAATAAAAACATATATCACATCTAATGTATTTTTAGGGTTAACTTCATCTTTTACTTCATTAACTTTTCTTAAGGTTATGACTTAAGATTTTTTTCCTCCCTTAAGTTTTATAACCTAATGCTTTGATACCAACCTGTGACACCCCCAAATTCGGGTATCTTCCAACCTGACAATTGGTGCTACACGGTGCTATAGTTCACACATTCATTCAATTGAAATACCTCAAAAGAGTTAAAATGTCTTCTATATATTTCAAAACAATATTACCATTCCCAGGTTCTTTATAAACATTACATGTTTGCTTGTCATAATATCAAATAATTACAACATTACAACTATACTATTACAAAGGAAATCTACTGATTCGCCTTAGCCTTCCCTTTATCTTTACTAGATGCTTCGGTCCGTTCAGTCTTAGCTGCATTCATATGGTTCATGTAAGAATGAGCATAACTAGCTCAGCAAGTATGACAATTTAATGTAAACAACAGGCTTGAAACATACAAATCGTATATCTTCAATGACTGAACAATAGTTATAAAGTACTATCGACAATTCAAAATAGCACTTCTCTTTTCTTTAAAATATTTCACAATGAACAATATTTATTAACATCAATATCGGTCCAAGACCTTGAGCATTTCATTCTTTCTTTGGAAAAGACAACCCGCCACCAAGTCCATAAGTCTGGCATTTTTTACGAGCACGTCTAGGTGATCAGTCAATAGTACTCTATGTTGTACAACACTACTTTCTTTAAACGTATGTACGTTTAAGGTTTGGAAACCTCACATGCATGTCGTTTGACTACAAAACATTTGTTTATGCATACTCAGTCTTCCTTTGAGAAGCATACCAAAATAGTTTGGCAAAACTTAACAACGTTGACAATAGTTCAATAGATTATAAGAAATCCATAAAATATCTTAAGTCTAGCCGAAGGAATTGGCTTTGACTTCATCATACATCAATTTATGTGTAAGGTACATGAATTATAAAGCTTGTCCAAAGAATTTAGACAAGGGTCAAAATACTTGCCTTTGCGTCTTCTTATAGTCAATACAAATTCTCTTTGTGTCTTTAAGGACTCTACAATACATGATCACATAATATACCATATTAGGTCATACATAATCAAGTAAGTTTACTACTATATCTTACCATTCTTCTCAATCTAATCATGCCTTAGATTTTTTAACATTGTTTCTTATGTTTACGTAATCGTTCATCAACCTTTAGTTGAGTTCAAATCATATTTAAGGATGTCATGGCAAGTTAATAAAAGATGTAGTTCATAGTTAATTAGCTTCCTTCCTTCTTTATACACTTAATCATTCTTCTCTGCCTCTTCTCTAGTACTGGCGCTACGGCGCCAGCTTCCTATACACAACTCGCGTTGCGACGCGGTTCATCAATGCCTATAGTCCAGACTCGGCATTGCGGCGCGAGTCCCTTTGTTAAATGCTACATTGCGGTGCCAAACTTCAGTGACTGATGGTAAAGTCTAGCGCTACGGCGCCATCCTTTAAGCCTTGGGGCACATCGCGTCGCCGGCCATGTGCCACGGACAACTTTGACAAATAATTTCTTATGTGAGATTCCGGGGCTCATAACTTCTTCGTTATAAGTCTGAATTGACTCGTTCAAAAGCCTTTAGCTCACCAATTACATGCTCTAAGTGTTCATGCAAGAATTTTATATTTTTGAATCCGTTAACACAGAATTCACCTTTTGATTCATTTTTAACAAAAATGATAAATGTTCGTGAACGTTCATAGCTCGTTTCTTCGTTCTAAGTCAAAATTGGGTCATTTTAAATTTTACAACTCTAAAATGTCAATTGAGACTAATCTTCATCGAAAACCAACATTTTTGAATTTAATGTCAAAATTTGACTTCCATTTCGAGAATTTCAAAATTTCGACGATTATCGTCTAAACTCGTGAATTCTGCCATAATTTTGTTACTTAAGATTTTTACATCATTTCAAATGGATTCATTACATCATACTATCATCCAAATAGAATTCATTATGTATACATGCTAAGTACTTTCATGTTCTTCATGAGTTCATAACTTCTATTATTGTGCTTATCTTACAACATGACTTATTAAAGCTTAAATCCTTTGATTAGTCATTCTCATCACTTCTTAGCATACAAGTTCTACCGCTACTCACTTCTCTAACAATTGAAGAGAGGGAGAATCATGGTTTAAGATCATTACCTTTGATGTTCTCTTAGTTAAATCTCTGTTCTTCCTTCTTGCTTCTTGAAATAACAAATTCTAGCTTTTCTAACTTTTTCTCTCTAACAAATATGCACTTTAGTTGTTGGTGAAAATCGAACAAGTAAATAATGAAATCAAGCTCTCATATTTATAGGAAAAGCTAAGTGAGGGCTTAATGGACATTTAGGCCATCCACCTCCTTTCTATTCATCTCTTGGTCACTAAGTAAAACCACTTTTCTTGGTAACCAAGATGGTGCCATGTGATCATGGGGCCCACAAGGGTTGCCCCATGGGTCATTCTTACCCATTGGATCGATCCACGGATCCAGTTCTTAATTTGGGCTTTGGGTTTAATTAACTTAACTTATTCTTTGGGCTTGCATTTAACAAGCATTTGGGCCTTAACATTAATTCACTTGGGCTTGTATAATTCCTTCCAAATCCTACAAGTGCAATACATTTGGCTTAAATCCTTATAACGTATAGTTTATGTATTCTTCTCGTATTCTAACTCGTATACTTATTTATAATATACGACATACCATTATTCATACATACTCGTAGGATACTTCATATCATACGTATATTCATTACCTCGTATAATACTTACGTATCACACGATCATCGTTTAACTCATTAACAGTTTACTTCCCTAACGTTCTCAAATTAAGTACGCATGTGAAAAACTGTGTTTGCCATACTTGAATTATTATTACATAATCCATCCTCCCTTATTATTCTATCGTTACTTATTTCTCAGAAGTTCAAAAATAATTCCCGAGCAGAAATTCGTGAATAGTAATTTTTGAAAAATTTCTCGAAAAGCTTTTATTTTCATCTTGGAAATTCAAACACTATAATTCCTTCACATAGTCAAAGTACTACGATATTCTGATATAATTAGGTTATAGAACAACCTTCATCTTACTAACATGTAATAATAACATATATTATAATTTTATTCATTATTTAATTAAATAAAATTATTTCACAATAAATCCAAATTTCTCGGTCGTTACATCACCTCCCACCAGAAGTTTGCCTCTCCCTTAATCGTATAGGTGGCACAAGAAGTCTTATGCCATTATTCGACATTTGTAATTATAAATGCTGTGACGCCCCCAAATTTAGGTACTTGAAACCCAAACTCGGTGCTTCACGATACCATTTATATGAGCAGAATAATACTAATAATAATAACAATAATATAGACACCAAGCTAAATTTACATAAATCAGAGTCTAAATCACAGGTACGCGACCTTTAAACATTCATTCCATCATAGTTAATAAATATCATTGTCTTAATAAAGTTAAACTATTACATATGATAGCTTAGGACTTACTCGGCAACCTTTCCTTCTCCATTGTTCTTAGTAGAGCTTTCTAGTTGATCAGACTTAGCTGAAAACAGTTAAATTTAAAGCAAGAATGAGCATTTGATTGCCTAGTAAGTAATAACAACAATAACATTAGCTAAAAGGATTAAATTTTTTCTTTGTATGATACTTCTACAACGAATCAACAGTTATGAAGTAAGATGAACCAATAATAACATCATATCAATTTTATATCACATTTTTGAAATTACGTATTGACAATAAATGGAGATCAATCGATAGACTATGAACACCGTTTTCTATTTTCAAAAAGGTTAAACAGAAATTCATCTATAAACCGTCATAACTTACAGGCACGGGGGGTGATCAGCCCGTTATGCCCTGTATTGATCAATACTACATGCAAGAACGATATTATCGTTCATCTTATCCACCTTAGGTGCACAAAATTTTTCCCACGTTTGGGATGTTCATACTTAGTCGGGAATCCGAACCAAAACAATTTGATTGGATAACAATAAAGTTCTATCTTGTTTAATAATATTTTGGAGTTTGTGTCTAGCAGAATCAAATAGCTTAGACGGCTTTTAAGTCAACTTATACATACTAGAAACCAATAAGTAAGTATCAACATGTGATTAAATACAATGATTATCCAAGTGAGGACACTTGTATAACCATATTTAGAAATTAACGAACAAAATAATTATCTGAATTATAATAACCAAATTTAAAGAACTTGTACAATAGATTATAATTTAATAACTTATATAGAATCAATGCATAAGTATATACAAGGTTAAGATATTTTAACAATGAAAAAGAATAGTTCAGATATTAGCTTATACATGTCCATTGCATAAAGTAAATGCAAAGTTAAGATACTTGTGACGCCCTCAAATCTGGGTACTTGAAACCCGAACTTGGTGCTTCACGATACCATTTCTATGAGCAGAATAATATTAATAATAATAATAATAATAATAATAATATAAAGATCAACTTAATTTACATGATTATCAGAGTCCAGCTCCCAAGTACGTAACATTTAATACATTCCTTACATAACATGATAGATAATTTATATATCATTATCTTAATAATAATATCAAACTATTACATAAACTACCATAAATCTTATTTGGTTAGCTTTCCTTTTCCTTTGTTTCTGCATGAGACTTTTGGTTCTTCACATTTGGCTGAAAACATTTAAATTAAGCAAGGATGAGCATTTGAGTGCCCAACAAGTAATAACAATTATATATATATATATATATATATATATATATATATATATATATATATAAGCTGAAAGAATTTAAATGTTTTCTTTATACTATCCTTCTACAGCAGATCAATAGTTGTGAAGTAATCTGTACCGATAATAATAACATAACAACCCTCTTTCAAATTTTTGAAACTACATAATGACTATAACTAGGGTTAAGGTGACATACTATGAACATTGTTTTCATTTTCGAAAAGGTTAAACAGAACTTCATCTGTAAACCGTCATGACTTATAGGCACGGGGGTGATCAGCCCGTTGTACCCTGTATTAATCAATACAACATGCAAGAACGATGTTATCGTTCACTCTGTCCACCTTGGGTGGATAAAAAGTTTTTCCCGTGTAAGGGATGTTCATACTTGTCTGGGTTCCAAACCAAAGCAATTCAGTTGGATAATAATAAGGTTTTATCTGTTCAACAATAATCTATCATTCAACATCTATATATATACGGGTAATTGACAGAGGTGTATCAACATGTGATTAAATACAATGATTATCCAAGTGGGGACACTTGTATAACCATTTATAAAAATTAACGAACAGAATATATATATATATATATATATATATATATATATATATATATATATATATCTGAATTACCATGTACTAACATGTTGATAATCAATGAGCGTATATAATATAGGGTTAGTTATCTGTACAATATTAATATAATTTAGAAACATTCTTACTCATGTCCATTGCATAAAAAAATGCAAATGTAAGATACTTGCCTGATACGCTGCTTACAGTTTGCAACTTAGTTCTATCTTTTGTATAATAACCTATCAGTAATAAGATCATTTTATTGATTAGAATACATACTATAACACATAGCACTGCTTATTACAGTCAGCACATTTCCTAATCACATTGTCACATATGTTTAACAACCATTGAATTACAAATAAACACATATCTAATTCAATTATCTAAGTCCAGATCAATTTCTGAAACATGTCGGTGTACCGACAGCTTTATCTGGTAATTATCGAGTCTAAGACTCTATTCTATAACTCAATACCTGTAAGTATCAGTCATATTATTTTTTCAAATGACTTATAATAATTTTTAAATATTTATTATAATTTATCATGAATTTTCAAACATCGGAATAATTATTAAATGATTTAAATATTAAACAATTCTAATATCATTAATATTTAATTAATATTAAACTATTAATGAAACCATTGCCAAAATATTAAAGTTATTTATAATAACTTATAATATTTTTAAAGTATTTATATTACCCTTAAATGATTTTTAAAATAATTAAAATCATTTTTAATTAATTACTATTAATATTTAAATATTAATGTACTATTTATCAAAATATTAAAAGTCATTAATTATTACTTAAAATATTTTTACTTCATTTATATCCTTTTAAATGATTTTTAAATTAATAAAATCATTTTTAAACTATTTATTTAATATAATTATTACATGAATTTAATATCATTTAATATTAAATTAATATCATCAATATTAAATTATTAATGAAATTATTCTTTAAATATTAAAAGTTATATTTTATAACTTAAAATATTTTTAAACACTTTATTTTCATTTAAAATAATTTTTCTAATATTAAAATCATTTTTAAATTAATTTAAGTAATATAATTATTAAATAAATCTCATATCATTAATATTAAATAATTAATGAAATTTACATTAAAATATTAAAAGTTATATTTTATAACTTAAAATATTTTTAAATAACTTATTATAATTTAAAATGATTTTTAATATATTAAAATTATTTTTAATTAATTTATTTAATGCATTTAATAAATAAATTAATTATCAATAATATTTAAATAAATACTAATATTTATGAAAAATATTTCAAATTATTAAAAGTTAATTTTTTATAACTTAAAATAATTTTTAAAATTATTTTTGTAATTTTCGGAAATTAATTGCTATTTTTAAATAATTTTCAGAATTTAAATAATTTAATTTTAATAAAAGTGTCGCTAAAGACTGCCTATAGCGACAGAACCGTCGTTATAGGTGTTCTTCGCGTTCTTGGCTAAACCTAGAATATTCATGCCAGTTTTCGAGTAAGTAACTTTGACCATTGATTAAACACTGCTCAATTTGTTTCTGGACATGTTGATAGTCAGATCGTGTAGTACAAGTACAAGACTACACGATCTAACAATAAACATCATCAAAACATGCATAACCAACGAGATCTAGAGCCTTGAACAAGCTGTCAGAGCTGTTCTTCATTTTCTGGGTTACCAGAAATGAAGAACAATTCGATTGGCTAGTTTTGGGCTTCCAAAACTTGTTGTACAGGTGAGGTTTAAGTGATCTAAGCTTTGAAGTATGTAGACAACATGTAAGGCTAGAGATCCATCATATAAACATTCCATAACAACAATAAATAAAGCAGATATGTTCTAGTCAAAGTATGTCAGAGGACATGTTCAAACATTTTATGGGTTACCCAGAAAACATGAACTGTGATCAACTGAGCTACTTTGACCGGTCATTGAATCCAGTATATTAGATATAAAGAGGTTCTACAAACATGAATCAATAGTTAACATAACATACTACAATATGGTTTCAACAACAAACTCAAAACATCGTAAACCTAACAGATCCAAGGCCAACAAAAACTTGTCAGATACTAGTTCACGGTTTCTGGGCTACCCAGAAATGGCTCGGTCAATCCCGGTCAACGACTTTTGACCGGTTATAACTTACAATCTACACATCCAATGACCCTGATTCCACTTTCAGACTAAAGAACACATACACGATTACGACTACAAACTTTCAAAACACAAAAATCTTAACAGATCACAGAGATATAAGGACTGACATTTGTTGTCAGATCACTCTTTAAAAAATTTCTAGATTTTGTAAAATGCCAAATCTGAGCCTCTAGATGTTATGGATTCAACATCTAGCAACCCAGATCATCATTAGACACTACTAACAACACATTTAACACAAAAAATCTAACATCTAACAACAGATTTATGGACAAAAATTATGGCTAGGATTTATACCTCCTTTGATCAATTGATGATTCAAGGCTACTGATTTGGTTAGGGGATTTGGTGGGGCTGATCTTGGGGACTGGAAAGCTTATAAAATTCGTGGGTTTGGGTTGAGAGAAAAAATTTGATTGTTTTGTGCAAAAAAAATGAGCTAACAAGTGTCTTTTTCTCTCTCTCTCAATCTATATATAGTTGTCTTGGATGCATGTATGGCTGATGATTTGGCTGATATTGTCAACTTAAGTCACATTGGGTTATTGATTTGGTGAACAACTTCACCAAATGTCAAAACCTATACACTAGCTTCAATAATGCATATAAGGGCAAAAATGTCATTTGGCTTAGAATTTTAAGGGCCATCTTGTAATCTTTGCAAACCCTTAGGGTTTAACCCTAAGGTCTTGCACAATAAATTTTGTAGGATTTCTAATTAAGCAAAAATAAATAAATAATTAGAATTTCAGTTTCTAAAAATTAGAAAATTAGGGTTTAATAGTTAGATTAGGTTTCTAATTAATTTATACAGGAACATTAGGGTTTAATAGATCTAATTATAATTAACTTTGCTAATTTGGCAATTAAGGTTTACGATTTTAATTACTAGGGTTACTAAATTATAATTAGGGTTTCTAATTACCATTTAGGTTTTTCATAATTAGCAATAAAATCTACTGTACATGATATTAATCACATTAACACAATTGATTAGGATTTCTAAATTTTTAATTTTTAATTAGGATTTACCTAATTAATCATTTAATACACAACATAAAACATATATAACAGTCTTAAACTCAGAATTGATTTTCAAATTAGGGTTTCCCCCCAGTAAAACTAGGGTTTAACCAATTAATATTTGGGTTTTGAAATTATACACCATAATTGACCAACCACCCTCAATACGTACATACAGTACATATTTATAGCACTGAAAAATGAAAATATAATATTATTATTTTATTATTCTCATTCCTTGATAAAAATCCAAAATTAGGATTTTAGATTCCATATCTGATTTATTCTTCCATATTTAACCTTAATAATTAAGGTAAAATAATTAACTTAATAATCTGAACAAAAATTCATATAATTAAATAATTATTATAATTATTCTAAGAAAATCATTTTATATATTATTTAAATAATATATAACTATATTTTCATGGAAAATAATTAATAAAAATATTTCTACTATAAAATTAATTATTATAAGAATATACTTTATAATAATCAATAATTCTAAAATAAAATAATTTGTAAATATTCATGTAATAAATATATTTTTATACATCACATAAATATATATACACAATATCTTGTAAAAATCCCAATTCTTAAAATAAAATTAAAAAATTATACGCAAAATTTCTGATTTAATTTATATAAAAAATATCGGGTCGTTACAATACTTACCTTGTAACAACCCGATATTTTCTATATAAATAAATAAGAAATTTTGCGTATAAATTTTTTTTAAGGATGAGGATTTGTACAAGATATTATGTATATATATTTATGTGGTAAATAAAAATATATTTATTACATAAATGTTTACAAATAATTTTATTTTAGAATTATTGATTATTATAAAAGTATATTCTTATAATAATTACTTTTATGGTAGAAATGTTGTTATTAATTATTTTCCATAAAAATATAATCATATATTATTTAAATAATATATGCAGTGATTTTTAGAATAAATATAATAATTATTTTATTATATGAATTTTAGTACAGATTATTAAGTTAACTATTTTACCTTAATTATTAAGGTTAAATAGGAAGAATAAATCAGATATGAAATCTAAACCCTAATTTTAGATTATTGTCAAGGTACGAGAATAATAATATAATATTAATTATATTTTAAATTTTCAGTGCTATAAATATGTACTGCTTGTGCGTAGTAATGATGATTGGTTAATTATGGTGTTTAATTTTAAAACCCTAATATTGTTTGGCTAAACCCTAATTTGAAAATCAATTGTGGGTTTAAGACGGTTATTTAACTGTCTTATATATTTTATGTTGTGTGTTACATAATGTTATGATAATTAGGAAACCCTAATTGTAAATTTAAAACCCTAGGTTATATTTGAATTTCTAATAATTAGAAACCCTAATTGGAAACCTAAACTAGAGATTTTGATTAGTCAGAAATTGTGTTACTGTGGATAATAACGCGTATGATAGATTTTATTGCTAATTAAGGTAAACCTAATTAGTAAATTAAAATTATAATGATTAGAACCCTAATTAAAGATCTAGAAACCCTAAATTATTAAAAAAAAAACCCTAATTTTCTATTAAACCCCTAATTTTTAATTAGTAAGTTATAATTAAAATTTTATTGAACTTTAGTCTTAATTGTTCAAACTCTAGAAATTATTTTGGATACCTTAAGAATTAAAATCTAGTGATTAAAACCTAGATTCAAGCATATGGACAAAAATACCCTTAAATTATTTTGTTAGTTTACTAAAATAGCCATTTTGAATTTATTTAATAATCTAGATTGCAAATTCATCCCTAGATTATAGCACATGCCTATATATCATTCAAGCTTATCCTAATTGCCACCTTGCATGTTAGATACAATGAATCTAAGTGGTATAAATAGATTAAGAGAGAGAAAATTGTCATTTGCTAGCTTATTTTTACAAACACTCAACCTTGAGCCTCTCTCTCTAAAACCCACGATTTTTCCCTTCATTTATCAGTCAAGAACCGAGCCCCACTAATACATATAACAAATCAGAAGCCAGAAATCAAAGATTTCTCATAAAGGTGTGAAAACCCTAGCTTGATTTCTATCCAATTTTCTGTTGTTAGATGTTAATTTTTTTGTGTTAAACATGTTAAATATGGTGTATAAAGATGATCTGGGTTGCTAGATGTTAGATCCATAACATCTAGAGGCTCGGATGTGATGTTCTTCAAAATCTGGAAATTTTTAAAAGAGGCGTCTGACAACGTATGTCAGGCCATGTAGATCTCTGTCTGTGTTGTGTTTTTGTGTTTTCAGTGTTTGATCTTGTAGTATGATATAACCTCTTTACTCTGGAAGTTGAATCAAGGTCATATCTTCAATAGATTGCAAGTTATTGTTAGTTAAAAGTCGTTGACCGACCATGACTGGACAAAATCTGGGTAACCTAGATCTTGCCCAGAAATGGTCTGACAAGAATTTTGAGGCCTCTGATCTCGTAACGTATTGTTGATTTGTGTTTGTTGTTGTGATAAGGTTATTTTATGATTGTTATACTACATGCTGATACTCTTAGATTGGTTTTATCACCATCATACTGGAATTTGGGGGATGATCAAACCAAGCAGAAGTTCACGGATGAGCTTTCTGGGTAACCCAGAAAGTTTATGAGCGTGGATTCTGTCATGGTTTGACCGGACAATATCTTTCTATTGTGTTGCTGTTTTGTTGATTTTATGTAATAGAAATGTTGTCCTACATGTTGGCTACATACTCCATGTTTTAAAGCACAAAACCATTACAAGATCAACAAGTTGTGGAAGCCCAAAACGAGCAAGTCGAACTGTTCTTCATTTCTGGGTAACCCAGAAAATGAAGAACAGCTCTGACAGCTTGTTCAAGGCTCCAGATCTCGTTAGTTAAGCATGTTTTGATGATGTTGTCTGTTGGATCGTGTAGTCTTGTACTTGTACTACATTATCGGACCATCAACATGTCCAGAAACAGATTTAGTAGCGTTTAATCAATGGACAAAGTGGTTCCCACGAAACTGCCTTACGAATGCTCAAGAACATGAAGAACACCTATAGCGACAGTTTTGTCACTATAGGTGGCCTTTAGCGACATACATTATATTATTTTCTGGAAATTATTTAATAAATAGAAAAAATAGTTTTTAATTATTAAAAATACAAAATAAATTATTTTAAATTTCAAAAATTAGTTTTTAATTATTTTTGGTATATTTCATAAATATTTAATATTTTTGGAATATTAAAAGTAATTAATTTATTTAATTATAATGTTAAATAAATTAGTTAAAAATGATTTTAATATTTAAAAAATTATTTAAAATTATATTATGATATAAGAAAATATTTTAAGTTATTGTTAATGACTTTAAATATTTTGTGATAAATTTCATTAATAAATTAATATTAATGATAATTAAGTTATTTACTAAATGAATTAAATAAATTAATTAAAAATGATTTTATTTTATTAAAAATCATTTTAAATAATAATAAGGTATTAAAAAATATTTTAAGTTATAAAATATAACTTTTAATATTTAAAGATAAATTTCATTAATTAATTATTATTAATGATATTAAGGTTATTTAATAATTATATTAAATAATTTAGTTTAAAAATGATTGTAATATTATAATAATCATTTTAAATGAAAAAAAAAGTGTTTAAAGATATTTTAAGTTATAAAACATAACTTTTAATATTTAAAGAATAATTTCATTAATAATTTAATATTAATAATTATTAATTTATTATTAATGATATTAAATTTATTAAATAAATACTTTAAATATGGTTTTATTAATTAAAAAATCATTTAAAAAGTGTTATAAATGAATTAAAAATATGTTAAGTTATACTTAATGACTTTTAATATTTTGATAAAGTAAAATATTAATACTTTAATATTAATGATAAATATTTAAAAATGATTTTAAATGTTTTAAAAATCATTTAAGGGTAATATTCATACTTTAAAAGTATTTTAAGTTATTATGAATAACTTTAACATTTTGGGATTGATTTCATTAATAGTTTAATATTAATTAAATATTAATGATGATTGAATTATGTAATATTTAAATCATTTAATAATGATTCCGATGTTTAAAAATTCATGATAAATTATAATAAATATTTTAAAATTATATTAAGTCATTTAAAAATAATATGACTGATACTTACAGACATTGAGTTACAGAATAGAGTCTTAGACTCGATAATTACCCGATAAAGCTGTTGGTACACCGACATATTTCAGAAATTGATATGGACTTATATAAATTGATTAGATATAAGTGATTATTTGTGATTCAATGGTTATTAAACGTATATGCCAATGTAATTAGGATATGTGCTGACTGCAATAAGCAGTGTTATGTGTTATAATATATTATTCTAATCGAACGAACGATCTTATTAATGATAGGTCGTGAGATAAGCGATAAATCTAAATTACAAATTGTAAGTAGCGCATCAGGCAAATATCTAACCTTTGCATTTTCTTTATGCAATGGACATGAGTAAGAATGCTTCTAAACTATATTATTACTGTACAGATTATTAATCTTATATTATATACGCTCATTGCTTATCAACATGTTAGTATATTGTAATTCAGATATTTATATTCTGTTCGTTAATTTCTATAAATGGTTAAACAAGTGTCCTCACTTGGATATTCATTGTATTTAATCACATATTGATATACCTTTGTCAATTACCCGTATATATATATATATATATATATATATATATATATATATATATATATATATATATATATATATATATATGTTGAATTGTAGATTATTGTTGAAACAAGATTAAACCTTTGATTTGGAACCCAGACAAGTATGAACACCCCTACACGAGAAAACTTTTTATGCACCCAAGGTGGAACAGAGTGAACGATCCTATCGTTCTTGTAATGTAGTATTGATCAATGTAGGGCATAAGGGTCTGATCACCCCCCGTGCCCGTAAGTTATGTCGGTTTACAGATGAATTTCTGTTTAACTTTTTCGAAAATGAAAATAATGTTCATGGCATGTCACCATAACCCCAGTTATAGTCATTATGTAATTTCAAAAATTTGAAAGAGAGTTGTTATGTTATTATTATCGGTTCAGAATACTTCACAACTATTGACTGGTTGTAGAAGAATAGTACAAAAAAAACATTTAAATCCTTTCAGCTTATATATATATATATAATTGCTATTACTTGCTGGGCACTCAAATGCTCATCCTTGCTTAAATTTAAATGTTTTCAGTTAAGTGCGAACGACTAGAGAGCTCTGCTAAGAACAAAGGAAAATGGAAGGTTACTGAATGAACGAATTACTATGTTACGTAATAGTTTGATGACATTAAGACAAGTATGATATATATTATCTATCATGGGTTGTAATGAATATTTAAAGGTTACGTACTTGGGAGCTAGACTCTGATAATTATGTAAATTAAGTTGATCTTTTATATTATTGTTATTATTATTAGTATTATTCCGCTCATAGAAATAGAATCGTGAAGAACCGAGTTCGGGTTTCAAGTACCCGAGTTTGGGGTCCTCACAGGTTGGTATCAGAGCTTTGGGTGAAAAACCATAGGTGGGTTAGACTTTAGGCTATAATCTTAGAACAGAGAAAAATGTTGAAAATATAAATAACTCATATAGAGTTTAAAAAGAGATGAATTGACTAAGTTCATCGTCAAATAAAATAAAAGATAACTTATATAAAACTATTATTTGCTGTGTGTATATATTATATGCTAATCAAGATAATTTATATGTGTAGATGTCTGGTAGAAAAGGCTTGTTATATGCATATTGCATGAAGAAGGGTCAAACCCATACACCCGAGCTGATATCGAAGCCAATAGCTGAAATGGAGGCTCATAATGAAAATAACTCAGACGATGTGGTTATTGTAGAAAATGTAGTACCAGATCCAGAGATGGTAGAGCTGACAGATAGTGATTCGGACACTAAAGTTGAAGCTGATCAAGCATCAACGGAGGTTCAGGATCTGAGGAACAAGGTTTCTTCTCTAGAAAGGCTGTGGGAGATAGAAAAGCTGCTTAATAATCAATTGCGTCAAGCGTTAATAGAAACAATGGAAGAACAGAATAAGCTTAAAATCTAAATTGATCAGATTGGAGCCACAAGCAAAACAGCGTGTGCAGCTCTGAGCAAGAAGGGGAAAAGAAAGATAGAAGATCAAGACTTAGGAAAATTCAATAAGAAGAAAGGGAAAAGAATATGTTATCTGTGCGGTTATGAGGGACATACCACTCTGTATTGTCCTGACTACAAACCAGGAGCATGTTTTATCTGTGGGATAGAAGGTCATCAGGCGAAAAGTTATCCAAAGAAAAAGATGTAATAAATAAGTAGTATAGGTTCTGTTGTGTAGGTGTGTTTAATGTAATATATATGATAAGTATGTCTATGTAATGTTCTGTTCTCAACCTTTGTAATGATAAAGCTTGTAAATCCCGACTTTTGTGGTCATAAAGGGATAGCTGAAGTTTAAAGCATTATGTGTCGTGCTATGTAAAATATTCGTTAAGTGAATATGAATCTATGTTTGAGTAATGAAACAAGTTTAATATATTAAACTTATGTGATAAGGTTTAGAATGTAACTTAAATTTATGATTTTATTTAATCAGATAATGCCGCCGAGACGTCGAACTCGCAATCAAAGGGCAGAAGAATCTGTCAATAATGTTAAGGGACAACAACAAGCAGACCCGATACAACACTTTGCAAACATGGTAGCACAGGCCATGCAACAAGGGATACAAGTCGCTGGAAATCAGCCGGATAACCGTTTGGCGAACTTTAAAGATTTTAAGGCTGTAGGACCGCCGGAATTCAAAGGTACGACTGGCCCTGTTGAAGCCCAAACTTGGGTCAAGGAGATTGAGAAGGCGTTCATAATAGCTAGGGTAGCTGAGGGGAAAAAGACCGCTTTTGCCACTTACATGATGAAGGGGGAAGCAAACTTTTGATGGGAAGCGAATCAGGTGAGGGCAGGAGAAGGTGTAGTCACATGGGATAGATTTAAAACTCTGTTCTTCGAGAACTATTTTTCACCTAGTATGCAGGCTAGGATGGAGGTTAAATTTTTAGAATTGAAGCAGGAGAATATGACGGTGTCAGAATACGCCTCCAAATTTAATGAGTTAGCTAGGTTTGCCCCGCATCAAGTGGATACGGAGGCTAGAAAAGCGAGGAGGTTTGAGCTGGGATTAAAACCGTGGCTTTACAACAAGGTGGCAGTGTTGCAGATTCCTATATTTGCAGCACTCGTGGAGAAGGCGATCATAGCTGAGGAGGGAAGTGAGGTCATGAGCCTATACCACAAGGATAGAAAGAACAAAGGCAAGGTAGAAGGAGCTGGGAAGGTAGGAATTAATATTGGGAGCAGGAGTGCAGATGGCAAGAGGAAGAGGAGCAATTTTGGAAGTGTGCAGGTAAAACAAGAAGGTACGAAGAAGCAGATGGTACCGTGCAAGACATGTGGAAAGAACCACTCTAGGGAGTGTCTGAAAGGAAAATTCGTTTGCTATAAGTGCGGGCAGGAGGGCCATATCTCTCCCAACTGCCCTAATCCTAGAATGAACTGTGGATGTTTTCTGTGCGAATCGACTGAGCACAGGGTGAAGGATTATCCGAAGAGGAGGGTGGAGGCAGGTAGTGTTAATACTAGAACTGGAAGCGGGACTTTGGCAATCACGGGACCGACTTCGTCAAGCAAGCCAACAAAATCTACTACGAGGATTTTTAACATGGCGGTCCAGGACACGGCAGCAGCTGGCACTGGAACCCCAGGTGTGATTCGTATAACTTTTATTTTCTTATGCATGATTTTCATATATATAGTAATTTATTTCTACAGAAATTTTGAGGAGGAATTTGAGTTCTTTTAGAAACCAATTTTTCCGTTTAATCAGAAAGACAAGCTTTATGGAAATAGTTAAAGATCAGTTCGATCAATTATGATCGAGATCTACTTGCAAAGATTGTGTATGCTATGTAACCGTATATGTGTAGGTTTTTAAAACGGTGATTCCGGGGACAGAATCTTTATAAGGGAGGGTGAATGTAACAACCCGATATTTTCTATATAAATAAATAAGAAATTTTGCGTATAATTTTTTTTAAGGATGAGGATTTGTACAAGATATTATGTATATATATTTATGTGGTAAATAAAAATATATTTATTACATAAATGTTTACAAATAATTTTATTTTAGAATTATTGATTATTATAAAAGTATATTCTTATAATAATTACTTTTATGGTAGAAATGTTGTTATTAATTATTTTCCATGAAAATATAATCATATATTATTTAAATAATATATGGAGTGATTTTTAGAATAAATATAATAATTATTTTATTATATGAATTTTAGTACAGATTATTAAGTTAACTATTTTACCTTAATTATTAAGGTTAAATAGGAAGAATAAATCAGATATGAAGTCCAAACCCTAATTTTGGATTATTGTCAAGGTACGAGAATAATAATATAATATTAATTATATTTTGAATTTTCAGTGCTATAAATATGTACTGTTTGTGCGTAGTAATGATGATTGGTCAATTATGGTGTTTAATTTCAAAACCCTAATATTATTTGACTAAACCCTATTTTGAAAATCAATTGTGGGTTTAAGACGGTTATTTAACTGTCTTATATATTTTATGTTGTGTGTTACATAATGTTATGATAATTAGGAAACCCTAATTGTAAATTTAAAACCCTGGGTTATATTTGAATTTCTAATAATTAGAAACCCCAATTGGAAACCTAAACTAGAGATTTTGATTAGTCAGAAATTGTGTTACTGTGGATAATAACGCGTATGATAGATTTTATTGCTAATTAAGCTAAACCTAATTAGTAAATTAAAATTATAATGATTAGAACCCTAATTAAAGATCTAGAAACCCTAAATTATTAAAAAAAACCCTAATTTTCTATTAAAACCCTAATTTTTAATTAGTAAGTTATAATTAAAATTTTATTGAACTTTAGTCTTAATTGTTCAAACTTTAGAAATTATTTGGGATACCTTAAGGATTAAAATCTAGTGATTAAAACCTAGATTCAAGCATCATGGACAAAAATACCCTTAAATTATTTTGTTAGTTTACTAAAATAGCCATTTTGAATTTATTTAATAATCTAGATTGCAAATTCATCACCCTAGATTATAGCACATGCCTATATATCATTCAAGCTTATCCTAATTGCCACATTGCATGTTAGATACAATGAATCTAAGTGGTATAAATAGATTAAGAGAGAGAAAATTGTCATTTGCTAGCTTATTTTTACAAACACTCAACCTTGAGCCTCTCTCTCTAAAACCCACGATTTTTCCCTTCATTTATCAGTCAAGAACCGAGCCCCACTAATACATATAACAAATCAGAAGCCAGAAATCAAAGATTTCTCATAAAGGTGTGAAAACCCTAGCTTGATTTCTATCCAATTTTCTGTTGTTAGATGTTAATTTTTTTGTGTTAAACATGTTAAATATGGTGTATAAAGATGATCTGGGTTGCTAGATGTTAGATCCATAACATCTAGAGGCTCGAATGTGATGTTCTTCAAAATCTGGAAATTTTTAAAAAAGGCGTCTGACAACGTATGTCAGGCCATGTAGATCTCTGTCTGTGTTGTGTTTTTGTGTTTTCAGTGTTTGATCTTGTAGTATGATATAAGCTCTTTACTCTGGAAGTTGAATCAAGGTCATATCTTCAATAGATTGCAAGTTATTGTTAGTCAAAAGTCGTTGACCGACCATGACTGGACAAAATCTGGGTAACCCAGATCTTGCCCAGAAATGGTCTGACAAGAATTTTGAGGCCTCTGATCTCGTAACGTATTGTTGATTTGTGTTTGTTGTTGTGATAAGGTTATTTTATGATTGTTATACTACATGTTGATACTCTTAGATTGGTTTTATCACCATCATACTGGAATTTGGGGAATGGTCAAACCAAGCAGAAGTTCACGGATGAGCTTTCTGGGTAACCCAGAAAGTTTATGAGCGTAGATTCTGACATGGTTTGACCGCACAATATCTTTCTATTGTGTTGTTGTTTTGTTGATTTTATGTAATAGAAATGTTGTCCTACATGTTGGCTACATACTCCATGTTTTAAAGCACAAAACCATTACAAGATCAACAAGTTGTGGAATCCCAAAACGAGCAAGTCGAACTGTTCTTCATTTCTGGGTAACCCAGAAAATGAAGAACAGCTCTGACAGCTTGTTCAAGGCTCCAGATCTCGTTAGTTAAGCATGTTTTGATGATGTTGTCTGTTGGATCGTGTAGTCTTGTACTTGTACTACATTATCGGACCATCAAAATGTCCAGAAACATAATTAGTAGTGTTTAATCAATGGTCAAAGTGGTACCCACGAAACTGCCTTATGAATGCTCAAGAACATGAAGAACACCTATAGCGATAGTTTTGTCACTATAGGTGGCCTTTAGCGACAGACATTATATTATTTTCCGGAAATTATTTAATAAATAGAAAAAAATAGTTTTTAATTATTAAAAATATAAAATAAATTATTAAAAATTATTTTAAATTTAAAAAATTAGTTTTTAATTATTTTTGGTATATTTCATAAATATTTAATATTTTTGGAATATTAAAAGTATTTAATTTATTTAATTATAATGTTAAATAAATTAGTTATAAATGATTTTAATATTTGAAAAATCATTTAAAATTATATTATGATATAAGAAAATATTTTAAGTTATTTTTAATGACTTTTAATATTTTGTGATAAATTTCATTAATAAATTAATATTAATGATAATTAAGTTATTTACTAAATGAATTAAATAAATTATTTAAAAACGATTTTATTTTATTAAAAATCATTTTAAATAATAATAACGTATTAAAAAAAATTTGAAGTTATAAAATATAGCATTTAATATTTAAAGATAAATTTCATTAACTAATTATTATTAATGACATTAAGGTTATTTAATAATTATATTAAATAATTTAGTTTAAAAATGATTTTAATTTTATAATAATCATTTTAAATGAAAAAGAGTGTTTAAAGATATTTTAAGTTATAAAACATAACTTTTAATATTTAAAGAATAATTTTATTAATAATTTAATATTAATAATTATTAATTTATTATTAATGATATTAAATTTATTAAATAAATACTTAAAAAATGGTTTTATTAATTAAAAAATCATTTAAAAAGGGATATAATTGAATTAAAAATATGTTAAGTTATACTTAATGACTTTTAATATTTTGATAAAGTAAAACATTAATACTTTAATATTAATGATAAATATTTAAAAATAATTTTAAATGTTTTAAAAATCATTTAAGGGTAATATTCATACTTTAAAAGTATTTTAAGTTTATTATAAATAACTTTAACATTTTGGGAATGATTTCATTAATAGTTTAATATTAATTAAATATTAATGATGATTGAATTATGTAATATTTAAATTATTTAATAATGATTCCGATATTAGAAAATTCATGATAAATTATAAGAAATATTTTAAAATTATATTAAGTCATTTAAAAATAATATGACTGATACTTACAGACATTGAGTTACAGAATAAAGTCTTAGACTCGATAATTACCCGATAAAGCTGTCGGTACACCGACATATTTCAGAAATTAATCTGGACTTATATAAATTGATTAGATATAAGTGATTATTTGCGATTCAATGGTTATTAAACATATATGCCAATGCGATTAGGATATGTGCTGACTGCAATAAGCAGTGTTATGTGTTATAGTATGTTATTCTAATCGAACGAACGATCTTATTAATGATAGGTCGTGAGATAAGCGATAAATCTAAATTACAAATTGTAAGCAGCGCATCAGGCAAGTATCAAACCTTTTGCATTTTTTTTATGCAATAGACATGAGTAAGAATGCTTCTAAACTATATTATTACTGTACAGATTATTAATCTTATATTATATACGCTCATTGCTTATCAACATGTTAGTATATGGTAATTCAGATATTTATATTCTGTTCGTTAATTTCTGTAAATGGTTAAACAAGTGTCCCCACTTGGATAATCATTGTATTTAATCACATGTTGATATACCTTTGTCAATTACCCGTATATATATATATATATATATATATATATATATATATATATATATATATATATATATATATATATATATGTTGAATTATAGATTATTGTTGAAACAAGATAAAACCTTTGATTTGGAAACCAGACAAGTATTAATACCCCTACACGGGAAAACTTTTTATGCACCCAAGGTAGAACAGAGTGAACGATCCTATCGTTCTTGTAATGTAGTATTGATCAATGCAGGGCATAACGGGCTGATCACCCCCCGTGCCCGTAAGTTATGTCGGTTTACAGATGAATTTCTGTTTAACCGTTTCGAAAATGAAAACAATGTTCATGGCATGCCACCATAACCCCAGTTATAGTCATTATGTAATTTCAAAAATTTGAAAGAGAGTTGTTATGTTATTATTATCGGTTCAGAATACTTCACAACTATTGACTGGTTGTAGAAGAATAGTACAAAGAAAACATTTAAATCCTTTCAGCTTATATATATATATATATATATATATATATATATATATATATATATATAATTGCTATTACTTGTTGGGCACTCAAATGCTCATCCTTAATTACATTTAAATATTTTCAGTTAAGTGCGAACGACTAGAGAGCTCTGCTAAGAACAAAGGAAAAGGGAAGGTTGCTGAATGAACGAATTACTATGTTACGTAATAGTTTGATGATATTAAGACAAGTATGATATATATTATCTATCATGGGTTGTAATGAATGTTTAAAGGTTACGTACTTGGGAGCTAGACTCTGATAATTATGTAAATTAAGTTGATCTTTTATATTATTGTTATTATTATTAGTATTATTCCACTCATAAAAATGGTATCGTGAAGAATCGAGTTCGGGTTTCAAGTACCCGAGTTTGGGGTCCTCACATACCTGAGCTGGTGCTTACAATAACGTACTTAGTTTTATCTTTTATATCACAACCTATCATTAATGAGATCAATCGTTCGTTTAGAATAATATATCTTATCACATAGTACTGCTATTTGCAGTTATCACATACCCTAATCACATTATCACATATATTTAGCAGTCATTAGATCACTAATAAACGCTTATCTAATCAAACTATCTAAGTTCAGATTAAATTCTGAAACATTTCGGTGTACCGACGACTTTATCGGGTAATTATCGAGTCTAAAACTCTATTCTGTATTTTAATAAATGTAAATATTAATCATATTATTTTTCATAGCCTTATAATAAGTTTTAAATAATTATTATAATTTATCATGATTTTTCAAACACTGAAATCATTATTAAATGATTTAAATATTCAATAATTTTATTATAATTAATATTTAATTAATATTAAACCTTTAATGAAACCATTGCCAATATATTAAAGTTATTTATAATAACTCAAAATATTTTTAAAACATATTTATACCCTTAAATGATTTTTAAAACATTTAAAATCATTTTTAAATAATAACTATTAATATTTAAATATTAATGTATTATTCACCAAAATATTCAAAGTCATTTATTATTACTTAAAATATTTTTAAATCATTTATATCCTTTTTAAATGATTTTTAATTCAATAAAACCATTTTAAACTATTTATTTAATGTAATTATTAAATAACTCTAATATCATTTAATATTAAATTATTAATAAAATTTATCTTTAAATATTAAATGTTATATTTTATAACTTAAAATATTTTTAAATACTTTATTATCATTTAAAATAATTTTTAATATAACTTAACCCTAGCTTGATTTCTATCCAATTTTCTGTTGTTAGATGTTAATTTTATATAAAAAATATCGGGTCGTTACAATACTTACCTTGTAACAACCCGATATTTTCTATATAAATAAATAAGAAATTTTGCGTATAAATTTTTTTTAAGGATGAGGATTTGTACAAGATATTATGTATATATATTTATGTGGTAAATAAAAATATATTTATTACATAAATGTTTACAAATAATTTTATTTTAGAATTATTGATTATTATAAAAGTATATTCTTATAATAATTACTTTTATGGTAGAAATGTTGTTATTAATTATTTTCCATAAAAATATAATCATATATTATTTAAATAATATATGCAGTGATTTTTAGAATAAATATAATAATTATTTTATTATATGAATTTTAGTACAGATTATTAAGTTAACTATTTTACCTTAATTATTAAGGTTAAATAGGAAGAATAAATCAGATATGAAATCTAAACCCTAATTTTAGATTATTGTCAAGGTACGAGAATAATAATATAATATTAATTATATTTTAAATTTTCAGTGCTATAAATATGTACTGCTTGTGCGTAGTAATGATGATTGGTTAATTATGGTGTTTAATTTTAAAACCCTAATATTGTTTGGCTAAACCCTAATTTGAAAATCAATTGTGGGTTTAAGACGGTTATTTAACTGTCTTATATATTTTATGTTGTGTGTTACATAATGTTATGATAATTAGCAAACCCTAATTGTAAATTTAAAACCCTAGGTTATATTTGAATTTCTAATAATTAGAAACCCTAATTGGAAACCTAAACTAGAGATTTTGATTAGTCAGAAATTGTGTTACTGTGGATAATAACGCGTATGATAGATTTTATTGCTAATTAAGGTAAACCTAATTAGTAAATTAAAATTATAATGATTAGAACCCTAATTAAAGATCTAGAAACCCTAAATTATTAAAAAAAAACCCTAATTTTCTATTAAACCCCAAATTTTTAATTAGTAAGTTATAATTAAAATTTTATTGAACTTTAGTCTTGATTGTTCAAACTCTAGAAATTATTTTGGATACCTTAAGAATTAAAATCTAGTGATTAAAACCTAGATTCAAGCATATGGACAAAAATACCCTTAAATTATTTTGTTAGTTTACTAAAATAGCCATTTTGAATTTATTTAATAATCTAGATTGCAAATTCATCCCTAGATTATAGCACATGCCTATATATCATTCAAGCTTATCCTAATTGCCACCTTGCATGTTAGATACAATGAATCTAAGTGGTATAAATAGATTAAGAGAGAGAAAATTGTCATTTGCTAGCTTATTTTTACAAACACTCAACCTTGAGCCTCTCTCTCTAAAACCCACGATTTTTCCCTTCATTTATCAGTCAAGAACCGAGCCCCACTAATAAATATAACAAATCAGAAGCCAGAAATCAAAGATTTCTCATAAAGGTGTGAAAACCCTAGCTTGATTTCTATCCAATTTTCTGTTGTTAGATGTTAATTTTTTTGTGTTAAACGTGTTAAATATGGTGTATAAAGATGATCTGGGTTGCTAGATGTTAGATCCATAACATCTAGAGGCTCGGATGTGATGTTCTTCAAAATCTGGAAATTTTTAAAAGAGGCGTCTGACAACGTATGTCAGGCCATGTAGATCTCTGTCTGTGTTGTGTTTTTGTGTTTTCAGTGTTTGATCTTGTAGTATGATATAACCTCTTTACTCTAGAAGTTGAATCAAGGTCATATCTTCAATAGATTGCAAGTTATTGTTAGTTAAAAGTCGTTGACCGACCATGACTGGACAAAATCTGGGTAACCTAGATCTTGCCCAGAAATGGTCTGACAAGAATTTTGAGGCCTCTGATCTCGTAACGTATTGTTGATTTGTGTTTGTTGTTGTGATAAGGTTATTTTATGATTGTTATACTACATGCTGATACTCTTAGATTGGTTTTATCACCATCATACTGGAATTTGGGGGATGATCAAACCAAGCAGAAGTTCACGGATGAGCTTTCTGGGTAACCCAGAAAGTTTATGAGCGTGGATTCTGTCATGGTTTGACCGGACAATATCTTTCTATTGTGTTGCTGTTTTGTTGATTTTATGTAATAGAAATGTTGTCCTACATGTTGGCTACATACTCCATGTTTTAAAGCACAAAACCATTACAAGATCAACAAGTTGTGGAAGCCCAAAACGAGCAAGTCGAACTGTTCTTCATTTCTGGGTAACCCAGAAAATGAAGAACAGCTCTGACAGCTTGTTCAAGGCTCCAGATCTCGTTAGTTAAGCATGTTTTGATGATGTTGTCTGTTGGATCGTGTAGTCTTGTACTTGTACTACATTATCGGACCATCAACATGTCCAGAAACAGATTTAGTAGCGTTTAATCAATGGACAAAGTGGTTCCCACGAAACTGCCTTACGAATGCTCAAGAACATGAAGAACACCTATAGCGACAGTTTTGTCACTATAGGTGGCCTTTAGCGACATACATTATATTATTTTCTGGAAATTATTTAATAAATAGAAAAAATAGTTTTTAATTATTAAAAATACAAAATAAATTATTTTAAATTTCAAAAATTAGTTTTTAATTATTTTTGGTATATTTCATAAATATTTAATATTTTTGAAATATTAAAAGTAATTAATTTATTTAATTATAATGTTAAATAAATTAGTTAAAAATGATTTTAATATTTAAAAAATTATTTAAAATTATATTATGATATAAGAAAATATTTTAAGTTATTTTTAATGACTTTAAATATTTTGTGATAAATTTCATTAATAAATTAATATTAATGATAATTAAGTTATTTACTAAATGAATTAAATAAATTAATTAAAAATGATTTTATTTTATTAAAAATCATTTTAAATAATAATAAGGTATAAAAAATATTTTAAGTTATAAAATATAACTTTTAATATTTAAAGATAAATTTCATTAATTAATTATTATTAATGATATTAAGGTTATTTAATAATTATATTAAATAATTTAGTTTAAAAATGATTGTAATATTATAATAATCATTTTAAATGAAAAAAAAAGTGTTTAAAGATATTTTAAGTTATAAAACATAACTTTTAATATTTAAAGAATAATTTCATTAATAATTTAATATTAATAATTATTAATGATATTAAATTTATTAAATAAATACTTTAAATATGGTTTTATTAATTAAAAAATCATTTAAAAAGTGTTATAAATGAATTAAAAATATGTTAAGTTATACTTAATGACTTTTAATATTTTGATAAAGTAAAACATTAATACTTTAATATTAATGATAAATATTTAAAAATGATTTTAAATGTTTTAAAAATCATTTAAGGGTAATATTCATACTTTAAAAGTATTTTAAGTTATTATGAATAACTTTAACATTTTGGGATTGATTTCATTAATAGTTTAATATTAATTAAATATTAATGATGATTGAATTATGTAATATTTAAATCATTTAATAATGATTCCGATGTTTAAAAATTCATGATAAATTATAATAAATATTTTAAAATTATATTAAGTCATTTAAAAATAATATGACTGATACTTACAGACATTGAGTTACAGAATAGAGTCTTAGACTCGATAATTACCCGATAAAGCTGTTGGTACACCGACATATTTCAGAAATTGATATGGACTTATATAAATTGATTAGATATAAGTGATTATTTGTGATTCAATGGTTATTAAACGTATATGCCAATGTAATTAGGATATGTGCTGACTGCAATAAGCAGTGTTATGTGTTATAATATATTATTCTAATCGAACAAACGATCTTATTAATGATAGGTCGTGAGATAAGCGATAAATCTAAATTACAAATTGTAAGTAGCGCATCAGGCAAATATCTAACCTTTGCATTTTCTTTATGCAATGGACATGAGTAAGAATGCTTCTAAACTATATTATTACTGTACAGATTATTAATCTTATATTATATACGCTCATTGCTTATCAACATGTTAGTATATTGTAATTCAGATATTTATATTCTGTTCGTTAATTTCTATAAATGGTTAAACAAGTGTCCTCACTTGGATATTCATTGTATTTAATCACATATTGATATACCTTTGTCAATTACCCGTATATATATATATATATATATATATATATATATATATATATGTTGAATTGTAGATTATTGTTGAAACAAGATTAAACCTTTGATTTGGAACCCAGACAAGTATGAACACCCCTACACGAGAAAACTTTTTATGCACCCAAGGTGGAACAGAGTGAACGATCCTATCGTTCTTGTAATGTAGTATTGATCAATGTAGGGCATAAGGGTCTGATCACCCCCCGTGCCCGTAAGTTATGTCGGTTTACAGATGAATTTCTGTTTAACTTTTTCGAAAATGAAAACAATGTTCATGGCATGTCACCATAACCCCAGTTATAGTCATTATGTAATTTCAAAAATTTGAAAGAGAGTTGTTATGTTATTATTATCGGTTCAGAATACTTCACAACTATTGACTGGTTGTAGAAGAATAGTACAAAAAAAACATTTAAATCCTTTCAGCTTATATATATATATATATATAATTGCTATTACTTGCTGGGCACTCAAATGCTCATCCTTGCTTAAATTTAAATGTTTTCAGTTAAGTGCGAACGACTAGAGAGCTCTGCTAAGAACAAAGGAAAATGGAAGGTTACTGAATGAACGAATTACTATGTTACGTAATAGTTTGATGACATTAAGACAAGTATGATATATATTATCTATCATGGGTTGTAATGAATATTTAAAGGTTACGTACTTGGGAGCTAGACTCTGATAATTATGTAAATTAAGTTGATCTTTTATATTATTGTTATTATTATTAGTATTATTCCGCTCATAGAAATAGAATCGTGAAGAACCGAGTTCGGGTTTCAAGTACCCGAGTTTGGGGTCCTCACAGGTTGGTATCAGAGCTTTGGGTGAAAAACCATAGGTGGGTTAGACTTTAGGCTATAATCTTAGAACAGAGAAAAATGTTGAAAATATAAATAACTCATATAGAGTTTAAAAAGAGATGAATTGACTAAGTTCATCGTCAAATAAAATAAAAGATAACTTATATAAAACTATTATTTGCTGTGTGTATATATTATATGCTAATCAAGATAATTTATATGTGTAGATGTCTGGTAGAAAAGGCTTGTTATATGCATATTGCATGAAGAAGGGTCAAACCCATACACCCGAGCTGATATCGAAGCCAATAGCTGAAATGGAGGCTCATAATGAAAATAACTCAGACGATGTGGTTATTGTAGAAAATGTAGTACCAGATCCAGAGATGGTAGAGCTGACAGATAGTGATTCGGACACTAAAGTTGAAGCTGATCAAGCATCAACGGAGGTTCAGGATCTGAGGAACAAGGTTTCTTCTCTAGAAAGGCTGTGGGAGATAGAAAAGCTGCTTAATAATCAATTGCGTCAAGCGTTAATAGAAACAATGGAAGAACAGAATAAGCTTAAAATCTAAATTGATCAGATTGGAGCCACAAGCAAAACAGCGTGTGCAGCTCTGAGCAAGAAGGGGAAAAGAAAGATAGAAGATCAAGACTTAGGAAAATTCAATAAGAAGAAAGGGAAAAGAATATGTTATCTGTGCGGTTATGAGGGACATACCACTCTGTATTGTCCTGACTACAAACCAGGAGCATGTTTTATCTGTGGGATAGAAGGTCATCAGGCGAAAAGTTATCCAAAGAAAAAGATGTAATAAATAAGTAGTATAGGTTCTGTTGTGTAGGTGTGTTTAATGTAATATATATGATAAGTATGTCTATGTAATGTTCTGTTCTCAACCTTTGTAATGATAAAGCTTGTAAATCCCGACTTTTGTGGTCATAAAGGGATAGCTGAAGTTTAAAGCATTATGTGTCGTGCTATGTAAAATATTCGTTAAGTGAATATGAATCTATGTTTGAGTAATGAAACAAGTTTAATATATTAAACTTATGTGATAAGGTTTAGAATGTAACTTAAATTTATGATTTTATTTAATCAGATAATGCCGCCGAGACGTCGAACTCGCAATCAAAGGGCAGAAGAATCTGTCAATAATGTTAAGGGACAACAACAAGCAGACCCGATACAACACTTTGCAAACATGGTAGCACAGGCCATGCAACAAGGGATACAAGTCGCTGGAAATCAGCCGGATAACCGTTTGGCGAACTTTAAAGATTTTAAGGCTGTAGGACCGCCGGAATTCAAAGGTACGACTGGCCCTGTTGAAGCCCAAACTTGGGTCAAGGAGATTGAGAAGGCGTTCATAATAGCTAGGGTAGCTGAGGGGAAAAAGACCGCTTTTGCCACTTACATGATGAAGGGGGAAGCAAACTTTTGATGGGAAGCGAATCAGGTGAGGGCAGGAGAAGGTGTAGTCACATGGGATAGATTTAAAACTCTGTTCTTCGAGAACTATTTTTCACCTAGTATGCAGGCTAGGATGGAGGTTAAATTTTTAGAATTGAAGCAGGAGAATATGACGGTGTCAGAATACGCCTCTAAATTTAATGAGTTAGCTAGGTTTGCCCCGCATCAAGTGGATACGGAGGCTAGAAAAGCGAGGAGGTTTGAGCTGGGATTAAAACCGTGGCTTTACAACAAGGTGGCAGTGTTGCAGATTCCTATATTTGTAGCACTCGTGGAGAAGGCGATCATAGCTGAGGAGGGAAGTGAGGTCATGAGCCTATACCACAAGGATAGAAAGAACAAAGGCAAGGTAGAAGGAGCTGGGAAGGTAGGAATTAATATTGGGAGCAGGAGTGCAGATGGCAAGAGGAAGAGGAGCAATTTTGGAAGTGTGCAGGTAAAACAAGAAGGTACGAAGAAGCAGATGGTACCGTGCAAGACATGTGGAAAGAACCACTCTAGGGAGTGTCTGAAAGGAAAATTCGTTTGCTATAAGTGCGGGCAGGAGGGCCATATCTCTCCCAACTGCCCTAATCCTAGAATGAACTGTGGATGTTTTCTGTGCGAATCGACTGAGCACAGGGTGAAGGATTATCCGAAGAGGAGGGTGGAGGCAGGTAGTGTTAATACTAGAACTGGAAGCGGGACTTTGGCAATCACGGGACCGACTTCGTCAAGCAAGCCAACAAAATCTACTGCGAGGATTTTTAACATGGCGGTCCAGGACACGGCAGCAGCTGGCACTGGAACCCCAGGTGTGATTCGTATAACTTTTATTTTCTTATGCATGATTTTCATATATATAGTAATTTATTTCTACAGAAATTTTGAGGAGGAATTTGAGTTCTTTTAGAAACCAATTTTTCCGTTTAATCAGAAAGACAAGCTTTATGGAAATAGTTAAAGATCAGTTCGATCAATTATGATCGAGATCTACTTGCAAAGATTGTGTATGCTATGTAACCGTATATGTGTAGGTTTTTAAAACGGTGATTCCGGGGACAGAATCTTTATAAGGGAGGGTGAATGTAACAACCCGATATTTTCTATATAAATAAATAAGAAATTTTGCGTATAATTTTTTTTAAGGATGAGGATTTGTACAAGATATTATGTATATATATTTATGTGGTAAATAAAAATATATTTATTACATAAATGTTTACAAATAATTTTATTTTAGAATTATTGATTATTATAAAAGTATATTCTTATAATAATTACTTTTATGGTAGAAATGTTATTATTAATTATTTTCCATGAAAATATAATCATATATTATTTAAATAATATATGGAGTGATTTTTAGAATAAATATAATAATTATTTTATTATATGAATTTTAGTACAGATTATTAAGTTAACTATTTTACCTTAATTATTAAGGTTAAATAGGAAGAATAAATCAGATATGAAGTCCAAACCCTAATTTTGGATTATTGTCAAGGTACGAGAATAATAATATAATATTAATTATATTTTGAATTTTCAGTGCTATAAATATGTACTGTTTGTGCGTAGTAATGATGATTGGTCAATTATGGTGTTTAATTTCAAAACCCTAATATTATTTGACTAAACCCTATTTTAAAAATCAATTGTGGGTTTAAGACGGTTATTTAACTGTCTTATATATTTTATGTTGTGTGTTACATAATGTTATGATAATTAGGAAACCCTAATTGTAAATTTAAAACCCTAGGTTATATTTGAATTTCTAATAATTAGAAACCCCAATTGGAAACCTAAACTAGAGATTTTGATTAGTCAGAAATTGTGTTACTGTGGATAATAACGCGTATGATAGATTTTATTGCTAATTAAGCTAAACCTAATTAGTAAATTAAAATTATAATGATTAGAACCCTAATTAAAGATTTAGAAACCCTAAATTATTAAAAAACCCTAATTTTCTATTAAAACCCTAATTTTTAATTAGTAAGTTATAATTAAAATTTTATTGAACTTTAGTCTTAATTGTTCAAACTCTAGAAATTATTTGGGATACCTTAAGGATTAAAATCTAGTGATTAAAACCTAGATTCAAGCATCATGGACAAAAATACCCTTAAATTATTTTGTTAGTTTACTAAAATAGCCATTTTGAATTTATTTAATAATCTAGATTGCAAATTCATCACCCTAGATTATAGCACATGCCTATATATCATTCAAGCTTATCCTAATTGCCACATTGCATGTTAGATACAATGAATCTAAGTGGTATAAATAGATTAAGAGAGAGAAAATTGTCATTTGCTAGCTTATTTTTACAAACACTCAACCTTGAGCCTCTCTCTCTAAAACCCACGATTTTTCCCTTCATTTATCAGTCAAGAACCGAGTCCCACTAATACATATAACAAATCAGAAGCCAGAAATCAAAGATTTCTCATAAAGGTGTGAAAACCCTAGCTTGATTTCTATCCAATTTTCTGTTGTTAGATGTTAATTTTTTTTGTGTTAAACATGTTAAATATGGTGTATAAAGATGATCTGGGTTGCTAGATGTTAGATCCATAACATCTAGAGGCTCGAATGTGATGTTCTTCAAAATCTGGAAATTTTTAAAAAAGGCGTCTGACAACGTATGTCAGGCCATGTAGATCTCTGTCTGTGTTGTGTTTTTGTGTTTTCAGTGTTTGATCTTGTAGTATGATATAAGCTCTTTACTCTGGAAGTTGAATCAAGGTCATATCTTCAATAGATTGCAAGTTATTGTTAGTCAAAAGTCGTTGACCGACCATGACTGGACAAAATCTGGGTAACCCAGATCTTGCCCAGAAATGGTCTGACAAGAATTTTGAGGCCTCTGATCTCGTAACGTATTGTTGATTTGTGTTTGTTGTTGTGATAAGGTTATTTTATGATTGTTATACTACATGTTGATACTCTTAGATTGGTTTTATCACCATCATACTGGAATTTGGGGGATGGTCAAACCAAGCAGAAGTTCACGGATGAGCTTTCTGGGTAACCCAGAAAGTTTATGAGCGTAGATTCTGACATGGTTTGACCGCACAATATCTTTCTATTGTGTTGTTGTTTTGTTGATTTTATGTAATAGAAATGTTTTCCTACATGTTGGCTACATACTCCATGTTTTAAAGCACAAAACCATTACAAGATCAACAAGTTGTGGAATCCCAAAACGAGCAAGTCGAACTGTTCTTCATTTCTGGGTAACCCAGAAAATGAAGAACAGCTCTGACAGCTTGTTCAAGGCTCCAGATCTCGTTAGTTAAGCATGTTTTGATGATGTTGTCTGTTGGATCGTGTAGTCTTGTACTTGTACTACATTATCGGACCATCAAAATGTCCAGAAACATAATTAGTAGTGTTTAATCAATGGTCAAAGTGGTACCCACGAAACTGCCTTATGAATGCTCAAGAACATGAAGAACACCTATAGCGATAGTTTTGTCACTATAGGTGGCCTTTAGCGACAGACATTATATTATTTTCCGGAAATTATTTAATAAATAGAAAAAAATAGTTTTTAATTATTAAAAATATAAAATAAATTATTAAAAATTATTTTAAATTTAAAAAATTAGTTTTTAATTATTTTTGGTATATTTCATAAATATTTAATATTTTTGGAATATTAAAAGTATTTAATTTATTTAATTATAATGTTAAATAAATTAGTTATAAATGATTTTAATATTTGAAAAATCATTTAAAATTATATTATGATATAAGAAAATATTTTAAGTTATTTTTAATGACTTTTAATATTTTGTGATAAATTTCATTAATAAATTAATATTAATGATAATTAAGTTATTTACTAAATGAATTAAATAAATTAATTAAAAACGATTTTATTTTATTAAAAATCATTTTAAATAATAATAACGTATTAAAAAAAATTTGAAGTTATAAAATATAGCATTTAATATTTAAAGATAAATTTCATTAACTAATTATTATTAATGACATTAAGGTTATTTAATAATTATATTAAATAATTTAGTTTAAAAATGATTTTAATATTATAATAATCATTTTAAATGAAAAAGAGTGTTTAAAGATATTTTAAGTTATAAAACATAACTTTTAATATTTAAAGAATAATTTTATTAATAATTTAATATTAATAATTATTAATTTATTATTAATGATATTAAATTTATTAAATAAATACTTAAAAAATGGTTTTATTAATTAAAAAATCATTTAAAAAGGGATATAATTGAATTAAAAATATGTTAAGTTATACTTAATGACTTTTAATATTTTGATAAAGTAAAACATTAATACTTTAATATTAATGATAAATATTTAAAAATAATTTTAAATGTTTTAAAAATCATTTAAGGGTAATATTCATACTTTAAAAGTATTTTAAGTTTATTATAAATAACTTTAACATTTTGGGAATGATTTCATTAATAGTTTAATATTAATTAAATATTAATGATGATTGAATTATGTAATATTTAAATTATTTAATAATGATTCCGATATTAGAAAATTCATGATAAATTATAAGAAATATTTTAAAATTATATTAAGTCATTTAAAAATAATATGACTGATACTTATAGACATTGAGTTACAGAATAAAGTCTTAGACTCGATAATTACCCGATAAAGCTGTCGGTACACCGACATATTTCAGAAATTAATCTGGACTTATATAAATTGATTAGATATAAGTGATTATTTGCGATTCAATGGTTATTAAACATATATGCCAATGCGATTAGGATATGTGCTGACTGCAATAAGCAGTGTTATGTGTTATAGTATGTTATTCTAATCGAACGAACGATCTTATTAATGATAGGTCGTGAGATAAGCGATAAATCTAAATTACAAATTGTAAGCAGCGCATCAGGCAAGTATCAAACCTTTTGCATTTTTTTTATGCAATGGACATGAGTAAGAATGCTTCTAAACTATATTATTACTGTACAGATTATTAATCTTATATTATATACGCTCATTGCTTATCAACATGTTAGTATATGGTAATTCAGATATTTATATTCTGTTCGTTAATTTCTGTAAATGGTTAAACAAGTGTCCCCACTTGGATAATCATTGTATTTAATCACATGTTGATATACCTTTGTCAATTACCCGTATATATATATATATATATATATATATATATATATATATATATATATATATATATATATATATATATGTTGAATTATAGATTATTGTTGAAACAAGATAAAACCTTTGATTTGGAAACCAGACAAGTATGAATACCCCTACACGGGAAAACTTTTTATGCACCCAAGGTAGAACAGAGTGAACGATCCTATCGTTCTTGTAATGTAGTATTGATCAATGCAGGGCATAACGGGCTGATCACCCCCCGTGCCCGTAAGTTATGTCGGTTTACAGATGAATTTCTGTTTAACCGTTTCGAAAATGAAAACAATGTTCATGGCATGCCACCATAACCCCAGTTATAGTCATTATGTAATTTCAAAAATTTGAAAGAGAGTTGTTATGTTATTATTATCGGTTCAGAATACTTCACAACTATTGACTGGTTGTAGAAGAATAGTACAAAGAAAACATTTAAATCCTTTCAGCTTATATATATATATATATATATATATATATATATATATATAATTGCTATTACTTGTTGGGCACTCAAATGCTCATCCTTAATTACATTTAAATATTTTCAGTTAAGTACGAACGACTAGAGAGCTCTGCTAAGAACAAAGGAAAAGGGAAGGTTGCTGAATGAACGAATTACTATGTTACGTAATAGTTTGATGATATTAAGACAAGTATGATATATATTATCTATCATGGGTTGTAATGAATGTTTAAAGGTTACGTACTTGGGAGCTAGACTCTGATAATTATGTAAATTAAGTTGATCTTTTATATTATTGTTATTATTATTAGTATTATTCCACTCATAAAAATGGTATCGTGAAGAATCGAGTTCGGGTTTCAAGTACCCGAGTTTGGGGTCCTCACATACCTGAGCTGGTGCTTACAATAACGTACTTAGTTTTATCTTTTATATCACAACCTATCATTAATGAGATCAATCGCTCGTTTAGAATAATATATCTTATCACATAGTACTGCTATTTGCAGTTATCACATACCCTAATCACATTATCACATATATTTAGCAGTCATTAGATCACTAATAAACGCTTATCTAATCAAACTATCTAAGTTCAGATTAAATTCTGAAACATTTCGGTGTACCGACGACTTTATCGGGTAATTATCGAGTCTAAAACTCTATTCTGTATTTTAATAAATGTAAATATTAATCATATTATTTTTCATAGCCTTATAATAAGTTTTAAATAATTATTATAATTTATCATGATTTTTCAAACACTGAAATCATTATTAAATGATTTAAATATTCAATAATTTTATTATAATTAATATTTAATTAATATTAAACCTTTAATGAAACCATTGCCAATATATTAAAGTTATTTATAATAACTCAAAATATTTTTAAAACATATTTATACCCTTAAATGATTTTTAAAACATTTAAAATCATTTTTAAATAATAACTATTAATATTTAAATATTAATGTATTATTCACCAAAATATTCAAAGTCATTTATTATTACTTAAAATATTTTTAAATCATTTATATCCTTTTTAAATGATTTTTAATTCAATAAAACCATTTTAAACTATTTATTTAATGTAATTATTAAATAACTCTAATATCATTTAATATTAAATTATTAATAAAATTTATCTTTAAATATTAAATGTTATATTTTATAACTTAAAATATTTTTAAATACTTTATTATCATTTAAAATAATTTTTAATATAATAAAATCATTTTTAATCAATTTATTTAATGTATTTATTAAATAAATTAAATATCAATAATATCCAAATAAATATTGATATTTATGAAAAATATGTCAAATTATTAAAATTTATTTTTTATAATTTACAATAATTTTTAAAACTATTTTTGGAATTTTTAATAATTAATTTTTATTTTTAAATAATTTTTAGAAATTAAAATAAATAAAATGAATAAACTTGTCGATATAGCCTTTAGCGATAAAATCTGCCGCCTTAGGTGTTCTTGAGGCTCAAGAACATTCATAGCCAGTTATCGAGTGACCTACTTTGACCATTGATCATTCACTGTGTAATGTGTTTTTAGGCATGTTGTTGGTTAGATCTTGTAGACAGAGTGTAATACTACAAGCTTCAACAACCAGCATAATCAAACATCATAAAACCAATGAGAACAAAGCATGCAAAGTGACTGTCAGAGCTGTTCTTCATTTCTGGTTTACCCATAAATGAAGAACAGTTCGAGTGGCCACTTTTGGGCTTCCACAACTTGCTGCTCGTGTAACATTTGTGTGATTGAAAGAGTTTAGTGCGTAGCTAGAATGTAAGTGAAGAGATCCATTACCTAAAATCACTATAACAACAACAGATCAAGCAGATCTATGCCGGTCAAACCATGTCAGACGACATGGTCAAGCGTTTTCTGGGTTACCCAGAAAACAACTTTCATTATCGTCCGGCTTGGTTTGACCGTCCACTATGATCCACCTATGTGATGTTTAGGTTTTCTAATAGCATGATTCTACAGTTAAACCAACATACTACAACATGGTAGACAACAAAAACAACAAATGAACAACAACATGCAAGATCAGGGGCCACAAAGTCATTGTCAGATGCTTCTGGGCAAATCTGGGTTACCCAAAAAACCAAAAGTCATGGTCGATCAATGAGGTTTGACGACCCATAACTTTCATTTTGAGTACGATCTGGGCTAGATTCAAGTTCCAGAATACAGACCATATTACAAACTATAAGTTCAAACATCTAAAACACCAAAAACATAAACATGCAGAGATGTAGAAGGTCTGACAATCATTGTAGCGCCCCCAAATCCGGGTATCTTCCAACCCGACAGATGGTGCTATACTGTACAATCATTCATACATTCATTCAATTGAAAGTCTCAAAGAACGAGCATAACTTCTATATATTTAAAGTAATATTTACATTTCCCATGTTCTATACCCATTACAAAGGTTCTTTGTCATAATATCAGTTACACTACAACATTAGACCTATTCTATTACAAGACAGCTTAACAATCTGCCTTAGCTTTTCCTTTATCCTTTTTCGATCCTTCGGGACGTTCAGTCTTAGCTGCATTAATATGGTTCAAGCAAGAGTGAGCATAACTAGCTCAACAAGTATAATAATTCAATAACAACATGCTTGTCACATACGAATCATATATCTTCAATAACTGAACAATAGTTACGAAGTACTATTATTAATTCAAAATAGCACTTCATCTTTTCTTTAAAAATGTTTTACAATCATAACAATATTTAGTAAAGCATTTACTCCGGTCAAAGACCTCGAGCATTCATTCTTTATTGAAAAAGGACAACCCGAAAACAAGTATGTAAGCCCGATATTACTTATGAGCACTTCTAGGTGATCAGCCTATTGTACTCTATGTTGATCAACACTACATCCATTAAACGTATGTACGTTTAATCATTTGGCAACCTCACGTGCCTGTCGTTTTACCGACAAACCATTTGTTTAACATTTCAGTCTTTTTTTAAAAACTATATTGAGTAGTTGACAAAAGACAACAACATTTGATAATAGATGAATAAATTACCAAGTCTAGCCAAGGGATTGGCTTTAACTTCAACATACCTTAATTCATGCGAAAGAATACATGAACCTCAAAAACTTGTTCAGATTGAACTGAGACAAGAGTGAGAATACTTGCCTTTAGCGTCTGCTACCGTAAATTAACTTTATGTTTATGTCTTTCAAGTCTCTACAATATATGATCACATAATGCCTTACATTAGGTCACATATAATCAAGTATGTATATGACTATATCTTACCATTCTTCTCAATCTAATTCTGTATTAGATTCAGTTATTATTCGTTCCGGTTTATCATTATCCTTGCATTTATATTCGACTAAGTTATCTCAACTTTTATAGAACATCCTAAAGGTTTAACAAAGTTTAAACAAAGTTACATTACATTCCTTAAGTTGTGTTCACTTTCAAAATAATTAGCTTTCCTTTCTGTGTACTTAGAAACATTCATTACTATCTTTGTTCTAAGACTGGTGCTGCAGCGCCAGCTTTATGCTTACATCTCGCGCTGCGGCGCGAGCCTTATACTAGCATTGTCCCGGACTTGGCGCTGCGGCGCGAGTCCTTACTTAATGGGCCGCGCTGCGGCGCCACACTCCAGAAACTTTTCGTACTGTACATGGCGCTGCGGTGCCACAAATTGTACTACGATTCGCGCTGCGGCGAACTCTTGCAGTGTGCTCGGCTACTGTTACGCGCTGCGGCGTGACTCATTTAGCCTAGGGTTGGCGCCACGGCGCCAACTATGTGCACTAGAAAATAATTTCAGTTTTTAAATTTTGTGAACTTCCCGAACGCATGACTTCTTCGTTATAAGTCCGAATTGGCTCGTTTAAAAGGCTATGATTCACAAATTATGTAATCTACGCATTCATGAAAGAATTTTTTCTATTTGACTTTGGTTGCTAAAACTTCACCTATTGATTCATTTTTAAAAAAAATGATAAACGTTTGTGAACGTTCAACGCTCGTTTCTTCGTTCTAAGTTGGAATCCGGTCATTTTCGAGTCCGTAACTCTTAAATGCCAAATATGACTTGTCTCCTTTGGAAAACAACGGTTCCGAGTTTAAACACAAAATTTGACTTCTAGTCCGAGAATTTCACGAATTCGACGATTATCGTCCAATCGTGCAATTTTCGGTAAATCTTCATTCTTATGATTTGTTTCACATTACCAATGAATTCCATTCATCATGTGAACATCTTAACATACTTATTACAACAACTTATATTCATTGTTGGATTTTAGATTTATTTCTTCATGAGTTTATAACTTTATCAAATTATAAACTACTTAAGATTTCATTGTTTATGACCTATGACAATTAAAGCTTCTTAATCATCATACCTTATATGTTCTTAACATATAACTTTACTTATGTATACATGATACATATGATCATACAATTTCTTTTACATCCATATCATTTCACTTAATAAACTCATTACAAGTTCATACTACTTTCACATAAGTTTATAACTTATGCTAGCTTAAATGACGTGTTACCAACTTACGTGAGTTAAGTTCATTGCTTACACATTCTTCTTACTTGTTAACATTCATGTTCCTTATTCCAAACTTTTCTTATTAACCTATCATGGCAGAGATAGAAGATAATGGAGAAGAAGTCTTACTTTTGAAGTCTTGGTAAGTAGCTTCTTCTTCTTCTTCTTACTTATGGAAGTGACTTATTTGTAACTTAATCTCTCTAACACTTAAGCACTTTGTAATAAGTTGGATTATTTGAACAAGTGTTAAATGACTAGCAAGCCTTCTCTATTTATAGAATTTGAAAGGTTATGGTAGTTTGGTCTTTAAAACAATCCCACCTCCATACTATTCATTACTTGTAAGGCACAACATTTATCCTATGCTTGGCCATTACTCTTATTACTTGGTCACCACCTTAACTTGGTCACCACATTACTTGGTCACCACATTCAACCATATAAATATGGTTTGCCCCATGGGTCATACCACTCATGGATTCTAGCTTGGGCCTGGATTAAATAAATCTTTGGACTTCACATTAACAAACACTAACTTGTTTATTAACCAATAATTGGGCCTTAACATTTAATTTACTTGGACTTTAATAATTGTTAATCAATCTTCCAAGTCCATTAACATTATCTAGTACATATAATTTATGTATTATTTTCCTATTCCAATTCATATAGAATTTATATATGATAATTCATTCTTCATACTAACTCATATAATACTTCGTATTATACTTTTTTCATTACTTTGTACAATATCTAAGTATCATACTTATTTATTACTATTTCAACTTCCTTATCGTTTATAATTTAAGTCCATGAGCGAAATATTACATTTTCCATAATTAGATTTTTATTACATAATCCATCTTACCTTGTTATTCCATCATTACGTATATCTCGGAAATTCAAAATTATATATCGAGCAAATCCCGATGAATAGTGTTTTTTTCGAAAAATTTCTTGGAAAACTTTTATTTTCGTCTTGAAAATTCAAACACTTTAATTCATCCACGTATCTCAAATACTACGACATTCTAACATCAATAGGTTATATAACGACAACCTTCTTGATAACACATAGAATAAGATTTTATTATTATTTAATTTAATAAAATCATTTTACAATAAGATCCGAATTTCTCGGTCGTTACATTCTTCCCCCTTATAAAGATTCTGTCCCCAGAATCTCGTCCTACTCTAACCAAATAGATGGGAAAAAATTTTCCACATCTGTTCTTCTAGCTCCCACGTTGCTTCCTAAGCATCGTGGTTATTCCATAATACCTTTACTAATGGTATTACCTTATTCCTCAGAACTTGTTCCTTTCTATCAATGATTTATATCGGCGATTCCTCATATGTTAAGTCCTTCTCGATATGAATCGGCTCATACTCGATTACATGCTTATAGTCCGGCTTATATGGACGTAATACCGATACGTGAAACACGTTATGTATACATTCTAGGTCCGGAGGTAATGCTATCATATAAGCTACCTCTCCCACCCGTTTTAATACTTCAAAAGGTCTTATAAACCTTGGACTTAACTTTCCTTTCTTTTCAAAATGTATATTTCCTTTCTTTTCAAAACGTATCTTTCCTTTCCAAGGAGATACCTTTAGAAACACATACGAGCCCACCTCAAACTCTCGACATAGTCTATGTGAGTCCGCATACTTCTTCTATCTGTCTTGAGTTGTGACGAGACGCATTCGAATTAACTTTACCACATCCGCTGTCTGCTGCACCAATTCTGGTCCTAGCATACGGCGTTCTCCCACCTCATCCCAACACAACGGTGTCCTGCACTTTCTTCCATACAGAGCTTCATAAGGCGGCATACCTATGCTTGCATGATAACTGTTGTTATACGTAAATGCTACTAACGGTAGATGATCATCCCAACTACCCTTGAAATCCATGATGCAAGACCTCAACATGTCTTCTAACGTCTGAATTGTTCTCTCGCTCTGCCCATCAGTCTGAGGATGATACGATGTGCTTAACTTCAGCTGTGTTTCCAACTGTTCTTGCAAACTCCTCCAAAAGTTCGATGTGAATCGTGGATCACGATCAGACACAATCGATACTGGTACTCCAAGTCTGGAAATGATTTCTTTAACATAAAGTTTAGCTAATTGGTCTAAGTTATACTTGACCCTGATTGGCAAAAAGTGAGCCGACTTCGTCAACCGGTCCACTATTACCCAAATTACATTGTACCCTTTATTTGTCGTCAGAAGTCCCACCATGAAATCCATCGTAATATGCTCCCACTTCTATTCTGGAATCTCCAATGACTGTAATAAGCCACTGGGTCGTTGATGTTCGGCCTTAACTTTTTGACAAGTCAAGCACCTACTCACATACTCTGCTATTTCTCTCTTCATGTTTGGCCACCAAAAACTATGTCGAAGGTCTTGATACATCTTAGTGCTACCAGGATGTATCGAGTGCCTCGAACTGTGAGTTTCTTGTAACACTTACTCCTTTAATTTCGTCTCATTCGGAGCCCAAATTCTTCCTTTAAATCTTAATAATCCCTCATTATCAAGACTATACTTAGTATCTTCCTTCTCGTATAACCGCTTCTTCATTTGGTTACACTCGTCTGTCTTGAGTTATACCTCCTTGACTCTTTCTACGATGGTAGATTTCATCTCTGTGTCAAAGAGTATCTGCTTCGAATCACTCGGCATCTTTACTTCTATTTTCATACTAGCCATCTCTGTTATTAACTCATCTTGAGCCGTTAACATAGACAACTTTTTTCGACCCTTTCGACTTAAGGCGCCGGCAACTACATTGGCTTTTCTAGGGTGATACATGATTTCACAATCATAATCCTTTATCAACTCTAGCCATCTTCTCTGCCTCATATTCAACTCCTTCTGAGTGAAGATATACTTTAAACTCTTATGGTCCGTATATATCTCACATTTTTCCCCATAAAGATAATGTCTCCATATCTTTAGGGCAAACACTACTACGGCCAGTTCCAGATCATGAGTAGGATAAACTTTCTCATAATCCTTCAGCTGCCGTGACGCATACGCAATGACTTTGCCATGTTGCATAAGCACAAAACCAAGTCCCCTATGCGAAGCATCACTATACACTATAAAATTTCCTGTGTCATCTGGCAATGACAAAACAGGTGCTTCACTTAATCTTTTCTTCAGTTCTTGAAAACTGTCTTCACATTTATTCGTCCATACGTATTTCACCGTCTTCCTTGTTAAATTAGTCAACGGGGTAGCTATCTTCGAAAAATCTTGGATAAATGTTCGATAGTACCCTGCTAACCCTAGGAAACTCTGCAGCTCAGTTGGCATTTTCAGTTGTTCCCAATTCATCACTGCTTTTACCTTCGTTGGATCTACTGAAATCCCCTCTTGGTCAATGACATAACCTAAAAACTGCACCTTTTCTAGCCAAAATTCACATTTAGTGAATTTCGCATATAACTTCTCTTTCCTTAATGTCTCCAGCACTAATCTTAAGTGTTTAGCATGATCTTCTGGCGTCGTAGAATAGACTAGAATATCATCGATAAACGCCACGACGAACTTGTCCAAATATGGTTTGAACATTCTATTCATCATATCTATAAATGCAGCTGGTGCATTCGTCAATCCAAATGACATTACCAGAAACTCGTAATGACCATAACGAGTCCTGAATGCCGGTTTTGGTACATCTTCCTTTCTGACCTTCAACTGATGATACCCCGTTCGCAAATCTATTTTAGAAAAATACTGTGCCCCTTTCAATTGATCAAAGAGATCATCGATCTTGGGAAATGGGCATTTATTCTTTATCGTTAACTTGTTCAACTCCCGATAGTCGATACAAAGTCTCAACGATCCATCTTTCTTCTTGACAAACAACACTGGTGCCCCCACGGAGAAACACTTGGTTGAATGTACTTTCTGTCCAATAGTTCCTGTAGTTGAACCATTAGTTCTTTCATTTTCACAGGCGCCATACGGTACAGTGCCCTTGAGACTGGTGCCGCTCCTGGGATAACGTCTATCACAAATTCGATGTCCCTATCCAGCGGTAACCCCGGTAACTCATTTGGAAATACATCTATGAACTCATTTACTATAGGTATTTGTTCCATGGCTGCTCTCATTCTCTGGTTATCCACAACATGGCATAGGTAACCTACACAACCCTTCCTTAATAATTTTCTAGTTTGTGTCATCGTAAGGCAACACGGACGTCCCGGCAACTTACTACCGTAAAATACTACAGGAGGTTGCTTCAACGTCTTGATGCTCACACACTTCTTTTGGCAATCTATAATTTCTCCATGATTAATTAACCAATCCATTCCGAGAATTACGTCGAACTCTCCTAACTTTATCGGTATTAAATCTACCGATAACTTACAACCCCTTACATCTACGCAACAACTCCTATGAATATTTTCAACATGAATTATCTCTTCATTTGCTACCTTAATGTTCAAAGGTATAGGTAATTTTTCGAGAAATAATTCTAGTCGTCTAGTAAAATCACATGCTATAAACGAACAAGTAGCACCCGAATCACAAAGCACATATGCATTTATGTTATTGATCGGAATAATACCTGCAACTACATCCCCTAATTCCACAGCATCTTGGACCGTCATATTAAAAGTGCGAGCCATTGATTTACCTGGTTGAGATGGACCACTAATAGCCAACTTACCGCTATTAGTTCCCTTATTTCCTTTCGTCCCCTTCTTCGGGCAGTTCTTCGCTATGTGATCAGTTGATCCACATACAACACATCCGTGATTTTTCTTCAGATTTGGACAGTTAGGCGAAATGTGCCCTTCCTGTCCATAATTATAAGATACTGCCTTTCCTTTGAGACAGACTCCTAAGTGAGTCTTCCCGCAGGTTTTACAGGCCTCCATCCTTCTCTCAGAATCCCGTTGTTTTACTCCGGTATTCCCAGAGTTAAAGCCCTTCCTCTTTTGGCCGTTGCAACTTCCACTGGCTCCCTCGGTCTTGATTCCTCCATCAACCTTGCCCTTGTTTTTCTTATCCTTGTGGTACTGGCTGAGAGCCTCATTCCCACCTTTGGAAATTATTGCCTTTTCTAATATGGTTCCAAAGGAAGTACTTTGGAACACAGAAATTCGGCTATAGAGCCAGGGTTTCAAGCCCTGCTCGAACCTTCTAGCCTTTCTCACTTCAGTGTCCACTTGATGTGGAGAAAATCGTGTCAGTTCATTAAACTTGGCAGCATACTGGGGAACTGTCATATCCCCTTGTTTCAATTCAAGAAACCTCATTTCCATCCTCCCTTGCGTACTCGTGGGAAAATAGTTCTCGAAGAAAATCTCCTTAAACCTCTCCCACGTTAGATTTCCTATATCGGCCCTAGCTTGGTTTGTCTCCCACCAGAAGTTGGCCTCTCCTTTCATCAAATAGGTTACAAAGGCAACCTTTTGACCCTCCTCAACATTTGCTATTACTAATGTTTTCTCGATTTCTTTTACCCAAGTCTGGGCTTCTATAGGGTCCGTAGTTCCTTTGAACTCCGGCGGACCTACACTTTTAAAATCCTTAAAAGTAGTAGCTCGTACTACTCCCGGAATCACAGGTACATTAGCCCCCTCTATTAAATGTAGTCGTTAAAAGATTAACGAACTCCTGCATTCGATTAATTGGACCACCCTCCGGTTGGTTAACATTAGTGCCTTGATTTCGTTGTCTCCTTCTTGACAGCATTTTGCTGTTAAGAAAACAACACATCATTATTACTTTATTCTTGTTGGTTTGTTATTATTTGTAATAAAACAATAACTCATACTCATTACTCAATATATTCCATAAAAAGACTTATATTGATTCAAAACTTGTAGTATAACACTACATTGTTTACATTACTCAGCCTTAGCTGATTACATTACCATCCCGCAATTACTTTTCAAAAATTGGAATTTTACAAAAAACTACCCTTTGTTATACAAAAGAGGGTTTTACGTCACTACTAGATACATAATATTTACATATCTAAGCTACTCTAGCTATTGCTAGGTTACATCTGTCTTAGGACATTTTCAAAATCTTTGCTGGCCAGACCGGCAATAACATCTCTACTGATAGTATGTCGGGTTTGTCCTGCTTCTATCTGATACCTAGCTACCTGCTGCTGGAAATCCACATGAGAACTCCTATGTATATAGTACATCCTCTCCAACTTCTGCTATTTAGTCTTTAGCTCCTGCTTGAGCTCAAAGACTTCACATTTCAGCTCTCGGACCTTGTCCTTAGCTAGAATTCTATCATCGTGCTCCTCTTCCCACATTCCCTCCATGCTAGTCTTGTCCTCACGGACAGCTTGGAGTTCCTATTTCAACTCCTTAACCTCTTGGCAGTAATGGATATTCTTATCCAATACTGACATAAAAAATGCCTTAATCGATTCCTCCGTAGACAATTCCTCTGTAGGTGGAACCTGGTCAAAGGACATCACGTCCACCTCCTCCTCTAGCATGCCATCAAATATAGACATTTAGTCTAAATCGTCTAAATCGTCTGAATCTCCAGACTTGATTGTCACCACCTCTGGTTCTACGGCTACAGGATTTAGTAGTATCTCTACCCGATTAACTGAATCCTCGCTCACTACATGTATGTCTATATACATATCATTTTCTCCTGAAATCAACAATAAAACAATATAGTTTGATTACTACACGTCAATAAAATAATAGAAACACATAACATAATATAATGCATTTTATAGGGTTACTTTCCATCTTTTACTTCTTTATTCTTTCTTAAGGTTATGACTTAAAGTTCTATTTCCCCCCTTAAGTTTTATAACCTAGGCATTGATGCCAACTTGTAGCGCCCCCAAATCCGTGTATCTTCCAACCCGACAGATGGTGTTATACTGTATAATCATTCATACATTCATTCAATTGAAAGTCTTAAAGAACGAGCATAACTTCTATATATTTAAAGTTATATTTACATTTCTCAGGTTCTATACCCATTACAAAGGTTCTTTGTCATAATATCAGTTACATTACAATATTAGACCTATTCTATTACAAGACAGCTTAACAATCTGCCTTAGCTTTTCCTTTATCCTTTTTCGATCCTTCGGGACGTTCAGTCTTAGCTGCATTCATATGGTTCAAGCAAGAGTGAGCATAACTAGCTCAGCAAGTATAACAGTTCAATAACAACATGCTTGACACATACGAATCGTATATCTTCAATAACTAAACAATTGTTATGAAGTACTATTATTAATTCAAAATAGCACTTCATTTTTTCTTTAAAAATGTTTTACAATCATAACAATATTTAGTAAAACATTTACTCTAGTCAAAGACCTTGAGCATTCATTCTTTATTGAAAAAGGACAACCCAAAAACAAGTCCGTAAGCCCGATATTACTTACGAGCACTTCTAGGTGATCATCATATTGTACTCTATGTTGATCAACACTACATCCATTAAACGTATATACGTTTAATCATTTGGCAACCTCACGTGCCTGTCATTTTACCGACAAACCATTTGTTTAACATTTCAGTCTTTTTTTAAAAACTATATTGAGTAGTTGACAAAAGACAACAACATTTGATAATAGATGAATAAATTACCAAGTCTAGCCAAGGGATTGGCTTTAACTTCAACATACCTTAATTCATGCGAAAGAATACATGAACCTCAAAAACTTGTTCAGATTGAACTGAGACAAGAGTGAGAATACTTGCCTTTAGCGTCTGCTACCGTAAATTAACTTTATGTTTATGTCTTTCAAGTCTCTACAATATATGATCACATAATGCCTTACATTAGGTCACATATAATCAAGTATGTATATGACTATATCTTACCATTCTTCTCAATCTAATTCTGTATTAGATTCAGTTATTATTCGTTCCGGTTTATCATTATCCTTGCATTTATATTCGACTAAGTTATCTCAACTTTTATAGAACATCCTAAAGGTTTAACAAAGTTTAAACAAAGTTACATTACATTCCTTAAGTTGTGTTCACTTTCAAAACAATTAGCTTTCCTTTCTGTGTACTTAGAAACATTCATTACTATCTTTGTTCTAAGACTGGTGCTGCAGCGCCAGCTTTATGCTTACATCTCGCGCTGCGGCGCGAGCCTTATACTAGCATTGTCCCGGACTTGGCGCTGCGGCGCGAGTCCTTACTTAATGGGCCGCGCTGCGGCGCCACACTCCAGAAACTTTTCGTACTGTACATGGCGCTGCGGTGCCACAAATTGTACTACGATTCGCGCTGCGGTGAACTCTTGCAGTGTGCTCGGCTATTGTTACGCACTGCGGCGTGACTCATTTAGCCTAGGGTTGGCGCCGCGGCGCCAACTATGTGCACTAGAAAACAATTTCAGTTTTTAAATTTTGTAAACTTCCCGGACGCATGACTTCTTCGTTATAAGTCCGAATTGGCTCGTTCAAAAGCCTACGATTCACAAATTACGTAATCTTTGCATTCGTGCAAGAATGTTATCTATCTGACATTTGTTGCTAAAACTTCACCTATTGATTCATTTTTAACGAAAATGATAAACGTTCGTGAATGTTCAACGCTAATTTCTTCGTTCTAAGTAGGAATCCGGTCATTTTCGAGTCCGTAACTCTTATATGCCAAATATGACTTGTCTCCATTAGAAAACAATGGTTCTAAGTTTAAACACAAAATTTGACTTCTATTCCGAGAATTTCACGAATTCGACGATTATCGTTCAATCGTGCAATTTCCGGCAAATCTTCATTCTTATGATTTGTTCCACATTACCAATGAATTCCATTCATCATGTGAACATCTTAATATACTTATTACAACAACTTATATTCATTGTTGGATTTTATATTTATTTCTTCACGAGTTTATAACTTTATTAAATTATAAACTACTTAAGATTTCATTGTTCATGACTTATGACAATTAAAGTTTCTTAATCATCATACCTTATATGTTCTTAACATATAACTTTACTTATGTATACATGATACATATGATCATACAATTTCTTTTACATCCATATCATTTCTCTTAATAAACTCATTACAAGTTCATACTACTTTCACATAAGTTTATAACTTATGCTAGCTTAAATGACTTATTACCAACTTATGTGACTTAAGTTCATTGCTTACTCATCCTTTTTACTTTTTAACATTCATGTTCCTTAATCCAAACTTTTCTTATTAACCTATCATGGCAGAGATAGAAGATAATGGAGAAGAAGTCTTACTTTTGAAGTATTGGTAAGTAGCTTCTTCTTCTTCTTCTTACTTATGGAAGTGACTTATTTATAACTTAATCTCTCTAACACTTAAGCACTTTGTAATAAGTTGGATTATTTGAACAAGTGTTAAATGACTACCAAGCCTTCTCTATTTATAGAATTTGCAAGGTTAGGGTAGTTTGGTCTTTAAAACAATCCCACCTCCTTACTATTCATTAGTTGTAAGGCACGACATTTATCTTATGCTTGGCCATTACTCTTATTACTTGGTCACCACCTTAACTTGGTCACCACATTACTTGGTCACCACATTCAACCATATAAATATGGTTTGCCCCATGGGTCATACCACTCATGGATTCTAGCTTGGGCTTAGATTAAATAAATCCTTGGACTTTACATTAACAAACACTAACATGTTTGTTAACCAATAATTGGGCCTTAACATTTAATTTACTTGGACTTTAATAATTGTTAATCAATCTTCCAAGTCCATTAACATTATCTAGTACATATAATTTATGTATTATTTTCGTATTCCAATTCGTATAGAATTTATATATGATAATTCATTCTTCATACTAACTCGTATAATACTTCGTATTATACTCTTTTCATTATTTGTACAATATCTAAGTATCATACTTATTTATTACTATTTCGACTTCCTTATCGTTTATAATTTAAGTCCACGAGTGAATTATCACATTTTCCATAATTAGATTTTTATTACATAATCCATCTTACCTTGTTATTCCATCATTACGTATTTCTCGGAAATTCAAAATTATATCTCGAGCAAATCCCGATGAATAGTGTTTTTTTCGTAAAATTTCTCGGAAAACTTTTATTTTCGTCTTGGAAATTCAAACACTTTAATTCATCCACGTAGCTCAAATACTACGACATTCTAACATCAATAGGTTATATAATGACAACCTTCTTGATAACACATAGAATAAGATTTTATTATTATTTAATTTAATAAAATCATTTTACAATAAGATCCAAATTTCTCGGTCATTACATTCATTGTCAGACAACAAAAAATATTTTTTCCAGATTTTGAAGAACATCAAATCCGAGCCTATAGATGTTATGGATCTAACATCTATCAACTCAGATCATCATTATACACTACAAACAACATATTTTACCACTAAAACATAACTTTTAAAAGTGGATCAAGGGTCAGATTTTCGATTAGGGTTTTATACTTTTATAAACAAATTCTTAAATCTAGACCTCTGATTTAGGACTGGTTTAACAAAGAAATTTCGTGGACTAGAGAGAGAGTCTAGGTTGAGAGTAAGTTTAACAAATGGCTTGAAAAGTGACTTTTCTCTCTCTTGAATCTATATATATAACTTAGATGCAATGTATTGGTGATATAAGATGGCTGAGATGTATATAATTCAGTCATATGGAAGTCAAAAGTGGTTCACCAACTAAAGTGTTAGCCAATTTTGCAAGTTAGCTTCAATTATGCAAGGAGGACAATTTGGTCTTTTGGCTTAAAAATTTAATGGCATTTTTGTAAACTTGGCAAACTCTTAGGGTTTGACCCTAAGGTTATACAATTTTAGTTTCTAGTATTTCACTTTAGGGTTAAAAATGAAAATTTTAGTTTTCTAAATTTTGGAAATTAGAGTTTCTAATTAGTTTAGGTTTACTAATTACATAGAACATGGAAAATGAGGTTTGAGATTTACGATTTATCATTAAGCTTGATAAATTCGCGATTAGGGTTCCTAATTAGCAAATTAAGATTTCAAGTTTAGTAATTAGGGTTTCTAATTACTAATTAGGGTTTTTAATAATTAGGGTTTACCTAATTAGCATAATAATTCTATAATACTTGACCTTAATCATAATAACAAAATAATATAACAGTCTTTAACTCATATTTGAGTTTCAAATTATGGTTTAACAATTAACAATTAGGGTTTATAATTACGAAGTTAGGGTTCCTAATTTAGAAATTAGGGCTTCCTACTTAGATTAAAATTCTAACACTTGTTATAATCACATTAACACAAATTTTGACCGATCTTAACTCAGGTTTGAGTTTCAAATCATAATACCACTAGGTTTTCTACTAATATACCATAATTAACCAACCATTACCAATACACACATACAATATATATTTATAGCACTAAAAATTAACATTATATTTAATATAATATTATTATTCTCATTCCTTATTCCAAAATCAGAATTAGGGTTTGGATTCCATATCTGAATTATCTTGCATATACTTACCCTTATTAATTAAATTAAAATAATTAACTTAACTAATTTAAATACATTTATATAATAAATTATTTATTATAATAATTCTAATAATCATTTTATATATTATTTAAATAATATATAATCATATTTTCATGAAAAATAAATAATAAAAACATTTTTACTATTAATTACTATAAGAATATAATTTATAATGATTAATAGTTAAAAAATATTATTTGAAATTATTCGTGTAATAAATATATTTTAATTATCACAAATATACATACACATTTCCTGGCACATATTCCCACCTTTAAAAGAAAAAAAAATTTATATTCAAAATTTCTAATTTATTTATATAGAAAATATCGGATTATTACATTCACCATCCCTTATAAAGATTCCGTCCCCGGAATCACCGTTTTAAAACTTATACATACAAGGGTACATAGCATACACAATCATTGCAAGTAAATCTCGATCAGATTCGATCGAATTGATCTTTAACTATTTATCATAAATCTTTTCTATCTGATTAAACGGAAAAATTGATTTCTAAAAGAACTCAAATTCCTCCTTCAAAATTTATTTATAAAATAATTTACTATATATAAGAAAATCATAAAAGTTATTCGAATAATACCTGGAGTTCCATCACCAGCAACCACGGTATCCTAGACCGTCATGTTGAAGACTCTCGCGGTTGATTTTGTTGGCTTGTTTGATGAAGTCGGTCCTGTGATCGCCAGAGTCCCGCTGCCTTTACCCATAATCACACTCCCTGCATCTATTTTCCTTTTTAGACAATACTTAAACTTATGTTCTATCGATCTGCATAGAAAACACCCATTGTTCATCCTTGGATTGGGGCAGTTGGGAGAGATATGGCCCTCCTGCCCGCACTTGTAAAAAATAAATTTACCTTTCAAACATTCACCAGAATGGTTCTTTCCACAATTCCCACTTTGCACAGCCTACTTCTTAACACCTTCCTGCTTCACTTGAACATTCCCAAAATTGCTCCCTTTTCTTTTCATATTTCCACTCCTACTCCCACTATTAGTTTCCACCTTCACAGCTCCCTCGACTTTACCCTTGTCCCTTTTTTCCTTGTTATAGATGAAAGTAGTATGCAAACAAGCCAATCATGATTGATGATAAAGCATATACTTTGTAACAATCTTATTCATTTATTAATAAAAAGTAATAATTTATTAAAGGCTTATAATTATCTACATGATGCTGTTTTATAATATGTGATAAACCCATAGTTTTAAGAAATAATTTTAGAATAATGATGACGATCATTCTAATGAGATCTAAATTCTTAGAAAGCATAAAACTAAAATAGTTCCCTATCGTCGGATTACTAATTTGGGGATTAGTGAATCCGGATAGATTGGTACATATGTTGTTTGCTCATTGGATGAGGATGATTGATCTCGTGATTATTTGTGTGGAGACACTAAAGCAAGTATGTAAGTGCTTATTAGAGGATAAGTTCACCGAACGTGGCTCGCTAAGGAATACCTAATGGAGTTTTACTTTCATGTCAATAGGAATTCCAGTAATGATAGTAGTACAAGTGATCCTTGAACTTGAGATCATCATAGTATCTTGTGTATGATGAGTTATACTTTGACTTATTCCTTAAGATCCTCAAGGTATATCAAAGGGTATGCTTGAGTATAATAAGTTATAAATAGAGATAATGTATGATCAAAAGAATTTACCACTTCTAGTAAAAGAAGAGAAATGTCCTATGTGATTCGATAAATGCCAACCCAGTAGTCATTGGCCAAGGCAGAGTGAAATTAGAAAGAAGTTTCTAATTTACATTATTTGGAGTTGTGCATTTAAGAGTCAAAATACATATAATTAAATAAAATAAGACTTGACAGTAATTCCATGTCTTATATTTAATTGGGACATTATATGGTGGAAGGATTGAATTGTACGGTAACTATTTACTCAAATATTCTTTTATGATTAATGTTAAAATCTATATTATCTTGAAAGTCGTTAATCGCTAGGGAGGCTTATCCCTATTGTAAAATAAATATTATTTATTTAAATAAATAAATAGTTTAATTTATTTAAATAAGATTAGAATTGTTCTAATTGATTTATTCACAACCGGTTTAATATGGAGAACCTAAAGGGTCACACCATAAAAGGAAGAATAATTATTTAAGAAGCAAATGACATAATCGTAATAATAAGTTAAGTATATTTAATTTAATCTATTGTGATAAAATAAATTAAATAGCTTAATATTTATTATTTAATATTTTAAAAATATTAAATAAAAATTAATAAGAGGAGTCTTATTATTATTATTACTATTATCATTATTTAATTGCTAAAGGAGTTTGGGAATTAATTAATAAAAGTACTCTCATTTATTCCAAATATGATTGGGAGCCTAATTAATTAAAATAAAACATAATTCCTTAATTGTTAAGGAGGGTTGCCCACATCTATAAATAAGAGGAGTCTTATTATGGGTGAGAGTGGTTATTGACTTTTTGACAACAGACGTAATTTCAATAGTTAGGAGAGTACACCGTTTTCTATGAGAGATAGAAAAACTAGGGTTTTGCCAAAAACCCATCTTCTTGAATCTTTCTTCTTCCTTAGTGGATCACCTCTAGAGGCCAAACACTTGGGTGGCTAACGTTGATCAAAGGAAGGAACCAAACCCGGTGGGTTCAAGTTGAACGCGAAAGGATTTGGAGGTGAACTTGTACTTGAGGAAGCTCGAATTTTCAAGGATATGATTCTTGTTCTTTATCTTTTCATTTAATTAATAATTGTGCATAAACGATGATCCGAGTATATAGTTTATAAAATTTTAAAACTCTGATTTTTCACGTTTTCGCTTATTTTGTGTAATTTGATTACGTTCATGAATATTACAAGCCTAACAGTAGAGGCTCATAGCCTCACTCCCTTCTTCGGCTATGATAGCCTTTTCCATGAGTGCTGTAAAATCTTTAACACCGCCACCTTATTGTAGATCCAGGGTTTTAATCCCAGCTCAAACCTTCTTGCCTTCCTAGCCTCCGTATCCACCTGGTGTGGAGCGAACCTAGCTAATTCATTGAATTTTGCGGCATACTCCGCAACAGTCATGTTCTCCTACTTTAACTCTAGAAATTTCACCTCCATCCTCGCCTGCATACTAGATGATAGATAGTTTTTGAAAAAACAGAGCTTTAAACCTAGCCCATGTAACTACTCCTTCTCCTGCCCTAGCCTGATTTGCCTCCCACCAAAAGTTTGCCTCTCCTTTCATCACATAGGTGGCAAAAGCGGTCTTTTGCCCCTCATCTACCCTAACTATCATAAACACTTTTTCAATTTCCTTAACCCAAGTTTGGGCTTCTACAGGGTCAGTTGTACCTCTAAATTCTGGCAATCCGACCGCTTTGAAATACTTGGAGTTCGCCAAGCGATTATCTGGCTGGATCCTTGCGACTGGTATTCTCGACTGCACGGCTTGAACTACCATGTTTGCAAAGTTCTGCATCGAGTCTGGTTTTTGTCCCCTAACGTTGTTGACAGATTCTTCTGCCCTTTGATTTCGAGTTCGACGTCTTGGCAGCATTATCTGTACCGATAATAATAACATAACAACCCTCTTTCAAATTTTTGAAATTACATAATGACTATAACTAGGGTTAATGTGACATACTATGAACATTATTTTCATTTTTTAAAAGATTAAAAAGAACTTCATCTGTAAATCGTCATGACTAATGGGCACGGGGGTGATCAGCCTGTTGTACCCTGTATTGATCAATACAACATGCAAGAACGATGTTATCGTTCACTCTGTCCACCTTGGGTGCATAAAAAGTTTTCCCCGTGTAAGGGATGTTCATACTTGTCTGGGTTCCAAACCAAAGCAATTCAGTTGGATAATAATAAGGTTTTATCTGTTCAACAATAATCTATCATTCAACATCTATATATATACGGGTAATTGACAGAGGTGTATCAATATGTGATTAAATACAATGATTATCCAAGTGGGGACACTTGTATACCCATTTATAGAAATTAACGAATAGAATATATATATCTGAATTACCATGTACTAATATGTTATTAATCAATGAGAGTATATAATATATGGTTAGTTATCTGTACAGTATTAATATAATTTAGATACATTCTTACTCATGTCCATTGCATAAAGAAAATGCAAAGGTAAGATACTTGCCTGATACGCTGCTTACAGTTTGTAACTTAGTTCTATCTTTTGTATAACAAACTATTAGTAATAGGATCGTTTTATTGATTAGAATACATACTATAACACATAGCACTGCTTATTGCAATCAGCACATTTCCTAATCACATTGTCACATATGTTTAACAACCATTGAATTACAAATAAACACATATCTAATCTAATTATCTAAGTCCAGATCAATTTCTGAAACATGTCGGTATACCGACAGCTTGATCGGGCAATTATCGAGTCTAAGACTCTATTATGTAACTCAATACTTGTAAGTATCAGTCATATTATTTTTTTTAAATGACTTATAATAATTTTTAAATATTTATTATAATTTTTCATGAATTTTTAAACATCGGAATCATTATTAAATGATTTAAATATTAAAAAATTCTAATATCATTAATATTTAATTAATATTAAACTATTAATGAAACCATTGCCAAAATATTAAAGTTATTTATAATAACTTATAATATTTTTAAAGTATTTATATTACCCTTAAATAATTTTGAAAACAATTAAAATCATTTTTAATTAATTACAATTAATATTTAAATATTAATGTACTATTTATCAAAATATTAAAAGTTATTAATTATAACTTAAAATATTTTTACTTCATTTATATCATTTTTAAACTATTTATTTAATATAATTATTAAATAAATTTAATATCATTTAATATTAAATTAATATCATTAATATTAAATTATTAATAAAATTATTCTTTAAATATTAAAAGTTATATTTTATAACTTAAAATATTTTTAAACACTTTATTTTCATTTAAAATGATTTTTCTAATATTAAAATTATTTTTAAATTAATTTAAGTAATATAATTATTAAATAAATCTCATATTATTAATATTAAATAATTAATGAAATTTACTTTAAAATATTAAAAGTTATATTTTATAACTTAAAATATTTTTAAATAACTTATTATCATTTAAAATGATTTTTAATATATTAAAATTATTTTTAATTAATTTATTTAATGCATTTAATAAATAAATTAATTATCAATAATATTTAAATAAATACTAATATTTATGAAAAATATTTCAAATTATCAAAAGTTAATTTTTTATAACTTAAAATGATTTTTAAAATTATTTTTATAATTTTTGGAAATTAATTACTATTTTAAAATAATTTTCAAATTTTAAATAATTTAATTTTAATAAAAGTGTCGCTAAAGACTGCCTATAGCGACAGAATCGTCTCTATAGGTGTTCTTCGCGTTCTTGGCTAAACCTAGAATATTCATGCCAGTTTTCGAGTAAGCAACTTTGACCATTGATTAAACACTGCTCAATTTGTTTCTGGACATGTTGATGGTCAGATCATGTAATACAAGTACAAGACTACACGATCCAACAATAAACATCATCAAAACATGCATAACCAACAAGATCTAGAGCCTTGAACAAGCTGTCAGAGCTGTTCTACATTTTCTGGGTTACCCATAAATGAAGAATAGTTCAATTGGCTAGTTGTGGGCTTCCACAACTTGTTGTACAGGTGAGGATTAAGTGATCTAAGCTTTGAAGTATGTAGACAACATGTAAGTCTAGATATCCATCATATAAACATACCATAACAACAACAAATAAAGCAGATCTGTTCTGGCCAAAGTATGTCAGAGGACACGTTCAAACGTTTTATGGGTTACCCATAAAACATGAACTGTGATCAACTGAGCTACTTTGACCGGTCATTGAATCCAGTATATTATATATAAATAGGTTCTACAAACATGAATCAGCAGTTAACATAACATACTACAATATGGTTTCAACAACAAACTCAAAACATCATAAACCTAACAGATCCAAGGCCAACAAAAACTTGTCAGATACTAGTTCACGGTTTCTGGGCTACCCAGAAATGGCTCGGTCAATGCCGGTTAACGGCTTTTAACCGGTTATAACTTACAATCTACACATCCAATGACCCTGATTCCACTTTCAGACTAAAGAATACATACACGATTACAACTACAAACTTTCAAAACACAAAAATCTTAACAGATCACAGAGATATAAGGACTGACATTCGTTGTCAGACCACTCTTTAAAAAATTTCTAGGTTTTGTAAAATTTTGAATCCGAGCCTCTAGATGTTATGGATTCAACATCCAGCAACCCAGATCATCATTAGAAACTACTAACAACACATTTAACATAAAAAATCTAACATCTAACAACAGATTTATGGACAGAAATTATGGCTAGGGTTTATACCTCCTTTGATCAATTGATGATTCAAGGCTACTGATTTGGTTAGGGGATTTCATGGGACTGATCTTGGGGACTGGAAAGCTTATAAAATTCGTGGGTTTGGGTTGAGAGAAAAGGTTTGGGTGTTTTGTGAAAAAAAATGAGCTAACAAGAGTCTTTTTCTCTCTCTCAATCTATATATAGTTGTCTTGGATGCATGTATGGTTGATGATTTGGCTGATATTTGTCAACTTAAGTCACATTGGGTTGTTGGTTTGGTGAACAACTTTACCAAATGTCAAAACCTATACACTAGCTTCAATAATGCATATAAGGGCAAAAATTTCAATTGGCTTGGAATTTTAAGGGCCATCTTATAATCCTAGCAAACCCTTAGGGTTTAACCCTAAGGTCTTGCACAATAAATTTTGTAGGATTTCTAATTAAGCAAAAATAAATAAATAATTAGAATTTAAGTTTCTAAAAATTAGAAAATTAGGGTTTATTAATTAGATTAGGTTTCTAATTAATTTATACAAGAACATTAGGGTTTAATATCTCTAATTATAATTAACTTTGCTAATTTAGCCATTAGGGTTTACGATTTTAATAATTAGGGTTACTAAATTATAATTAGGGTTTTTAATTACCAATTAGATTTTCCATAATTAGCAATAAAATATATTGTACATGATATTAATCACAGTAACACAGTTACGAAATCAATCTTGAACTCTAATTTAAGTTTCAAATTAGGGTTTAGCATTTAAAATTAGGGTTTTTAATAACTTAGGATTTTCTAAAAATTATTTAGGATTTCTAAATTTTTAATTAGGGTTTACCTAATTAATCATTTAATACACAACATAAAACATATATAACAGTCCTAAACTCACAATTGATTTTCAAATTAGGGTTTCTCCCAGTAAAATTAGGTTTTAACCAATTAATATTAGGATTTTGAAATTATACACCATAATTGACCAACCATCCTCAATACGTACATACAGTACATATTTATAGCACTGAAAAATTAAGATATAATATTATTATATTATTATTCTAATTCCTTGATAAAAATTCAAAATTAGGATTTTGGATTCCATATCTGATTTATTCTTCCATATTTAACCTTAATAATTAAGGTAAAATAATTAACTTAATAATCTGTACAAAAATTCATATAATAAAATTATTATTATAATTATTCTAAGAAAATCATTTTATATATTATTTAAATAATATATAACTATATTTTCATGGAAAATAATTAATAAAAATATTTTTACTATAAAATTAATTATTATAAGAATATAATTTATAATAATTAAAATTTTAAAATAAAATTATTTTTAAATATTCATGTAATAAATATATTTTTATGCATCACATAAATACATATACACAATATCTTGTACAAATCCTCATCCTTAAAATAAAAAAAAAATTATACGCATGATTTCTGATTTAATTTATATAGAAAATATCGGGTCGTTACAATACTTGCCTGAGCTGCTGCTTACAATAACGCACTTAGTTTTATCTTTTATATCATAACCTATCATTAATAAGATCAATCGTTTGATTAGAATAATATATCATATCACATAGTACTGCTATTTGCAGTCAACACATACCCTAATCACATTGTCACATATGTTTAGCAGTCATTGGATCACAAATAAACGCTTATCTAATCAAACTATCTAAGTTCAGATCAATTTCTAAAATATTTCGGTGTACCGACGACTTTATCTGGTAATTATCGAGTCTAAAACTCTATTCTGTATTTTAATAAATATAAATATTAATCATATTATTTTTCATAGCCTTGTAATAATTTTTAAATAATTATTATAATTTATCATGATTTTTCAAACACTAAAATTATTATTAAATGATTTAAATATTAAAAAATTATATTATCATTAATATTTAATTAATATTAAACCTTTAACAAAACCATTGCCAAAATATTAATGTTATTTATAATAACTCAACATATTTTTAAAATATTTTTATTACCCTTAAATGATTTTTAAAACATTTAAAATTATTTTTAAATAAATACTATTAATATTTAAATATTAATGTATTATTCAACAAAATATTGAAAGTCATTTATTATTACTTAAAATATTTTTAAATCCTTTATATCCTTTTTAAATAATTTTTAATTCAATAAAACTATTTTTAAACTATTTATTTAACATAATTATTAAATAACTCTAATATCATTTAATATTAAATTATTAATGAAATTTACCTTTAAATATTAAAAGTTATATTTTATAACTTAAGATATTTATTTTCATTTAAAATAATTTTTATAATATTAAAATCATTTTTAATTAATTTATCTAATATAATTGTTAAATAAATCTAATATCATTAATATTAAATAATTAATGAAATTTGTCTTAAAATATTAAAATTTATATTTTATAACTTAAAATATTTTTAAATAGTTTATTATCATTTAAAATAATTTTTAATATACTAAAATCATTTTTAATCGATTTATTTAATACATTTATTAAATAAATTAAATATCAATAATATCCAAATAAATATTAATATTTATGAAAAATATGTCAAATTACTAAAAGTTAATTTTTATAATTTAAAATAATTTTTAAAACTATTTTTGGAATTTTTAATAATTAATTTCAATTTTTAAATTATTTTTGGAAATTAAAATATATAAAATAAATAAACATGTCACTATAGCCTTCAGCGACAAAATCTGTCGCCTTAGGTGTTCTTGAGGCTGAAGAACATTCATTGCCAGTTATCGAGTGACCTACTTTGACCATTGATCTTTCACTGTGTAATGTGTTTCTGGGCATGTTGTTAGTCAGATCTTGTAGACATGATGTAATACTACAAGCTTCAACAACCAGCAAGATCAAACATCATAAAACCAACAAGAACAAAGCATGCAAAGTGACTGTCAGAGCTGTTTTTCATTTTTGGGTTACCCAGAAACGAAGAACAGTTCGAGTGGCCACTTTTGGGCTTCCACAACTTGTTGCTCGTGTAACATTTGTGTGATCTAAAGAGTTCAGTGTATAGCCAGAATGTAAGTGAAGAGATCCATTACCTAAAATCACAATAACAACAACAGATTAAGCAGATCTATGTCGGTCAAACCATGTCTGACGACATGGTCAAGCATTTTCTGGGTTACCCAGAAAACAACTTTTATGATCGTCCGGCTTGGTTTGACCGTCCACTATGATCCACCTATTTGATGTTTAGGTGTTCTAATAGTATGATTCTACAGTTAAACTAACATACTACAACATGGTTGCAACAAAAACAACAAATGAACAACAATAAGCAAGATCAGGGGCCACAAAGTCATTGTCAGACGATTCATGGCAAATCTAGGTTACCTAGAAAACCAAAAGTCAATGAGGTTTAACCACCCATAACTTTCATTCTAAGTACGATCTGGGCTAGATTCAAATTCTAGAATACAGACCACATTACATACTACAAGTTAAAACATCTAAAACACCAAAAACATAAACATGCAGAGATCTAGAAGGTCTGACATTCATTGTCAGACAACAAAAATTATTTTTTCCAGATTTTGAAGAACATCAAATTCGAGCCTATAGATGTTATGGATCTAACATCTATCAACCTAGATCATCATTATACACTAAAAACAACATATTTTAACACTAAAACATAACTTTTAACAGTGAATCAAGGGTCAAATTTTTGATTAGGGTTTTATACCTTTATGAACAAATTCTTGAATCTAGGCCTCTGATTTGTTGTGAGTGTAAGTGGGGCTTGATTTAGGATTGGTTTAACAAAGAAATTTCGTGGACTAGAGAGAGAGTCTAGGTTGAGAGTAAGTTGAACAAATGGCTTGAAAAGTGACTTTTCTCTCTCTTGAATCTATATATATAACTTAGATGCAATGTATTGGTGATATAAGATGGCTGAGATGGATATAATTCAGTCATATGGAAGTTAAAAGTGGTTCACCAACTAAAGTGTTTGCCAATTTTGCAAGTTAGCTTCAATTATGCAAGGAGGACAATTTAGTCTTTTCGCTTAAAAATTTAATGGCCTTTTTGTAAACTTGGCAAACCCTTAGGGTTTGACCCTTCGGGTTTAACCCTAAGGTTATACAATTTTAGTTTGTAGGATTTCACTTTAGGGTTAAAAATGAAAATTTTAGTTTCCTAAATTTTGGAAATTAGAGTTTCTAATTAGTTTAGGTTTGGTAATTACATAGAACATGGAAAATGAGGTTTGAGATTTAGAAATTATCATTAAGCTTGCTAAATTAGCGATTAGGGTTCCTAGTTTAGTAATTATGGTTTCTAATTACTAATTAAAATTTCTAATAATTAGGGTTTCCCTAATTAGCATAATAATTCGATAATACTTGACCTTAATCATAACAACACAATAACATAACAATCTTTAACTCATATTTGAGTTTCAAATTAGGGTTTAACAGTTAATAATTAGGATTTATAATTTCAAAGTTTGGGTTCCTAATTTAGAATTTGGGGTTTCCTACTTAGATTATAATTCTAACACTTATTATAATCACATTAACACAATTTTTGACCAATCTTAACTCAGGTTTGAGTTTCAAATCACAGTACTGCAGGATTTTCTACTGATATACCATAATTGACCAACCATTACCAATACACACATACAGTATATATATTTATAGCACTGAAAAATAACATTATATTTAATATAATATTATTATTCTCATTCCTTATTCCAAAATCAGAATTAGGGTTTGGATTCCATATCTGAATTATCTTGCATATACTTACCCTTATTAATTAAATTAAAATAATTAACTTAACTAATTTAAATACATTCATATAATAAATTATTTATTATAATAATTCTAATAATCATTTTATATATTATTTAAATAATATATAATCATATTTTCATGAAAAATAAATAATAAAAACATTTTTACTATTAATTACTATAAGAATATAATTTATAATGATTAATAGTTAAAAAATATTATTTGAAATTATTCGTGTAATAAATATATTTTAATTATCACAAATATACATACACATTTCCTGGTACATATTCCCACCTTTAAAAGAAAAAAAAATTTATATGCAAAATTTCTAATTTATTTATATAGAAAATATCGGATTATTACATTCACCATCCCTTATAAAGATTTCGTCCCCGGAATCACCGTTTTAAAACTTATACATACAAGGGTACATAGCATACACAATCATTGCAAGTAAATCTCGATCAGATTCGATCGAATTGATCTTTAACTATTATCATAAAGCTTTTCTATCTGATTAAACGGAAAAATTGATTTCTAAAAGAACTCAAATTCCTCCTTCAAAATTTCTTTATAAAATAATTTACTATATATAAGGAAATCATATATACGAAAATAAAAGGTATTCGAATAATACCTGGAGTTCCATCACCAGCAACCATGGTATCCTGGACCTTCATGTTGAAGACTCTCGCGGTTGATTTTGTTGGCTTGTTTGATGAAGTTGGTCATGTGATTGCCAGAGTCCCACTGCCTTTACCCATAGTCATACTCAATGCATTCATTTTCCTTTTTGGACAATCCTTAACCTTATATTCCATCGATCCGCATAGAAAACACCTGTTGTTCATCCTTGGATTGGGACAGTTAGGAGAGATACGACCCTCCTTCCTGCACTTGTAACAAACAAATTTACCTTTCAAACATTCACCAGAATAGTTCTTTCCACAGTTCCCACAATGCACTGCCTGCTTCTTAACACCTTCTTGCTTCACTTGAACATTCCCAAAATTGCTCCTATTTCTTTTCATATTTCCACTCCTAGTCCCACTATTAGTTTCCACCTTCATAGCTCCCTCGACTTTACCCTTGTTCCTTTTCTCCTTATTGTAGAGGCTCATAGCCTCACTCCCTTCCTCGACTATGATAGCCTTTTCTATGAGTGCTACAAAAGTAGAGATCTGTAACACCGCCACCTTATTGTAAAGCCAGGGTTTTAATCCTAGCTCGAACCTTCTTACCTTCCTAGCCTCCGTATCCATCTGGTGTGGATCGAACCTAGCAAATTCATTAAATTTTGCGGCATACTCCACAACAGTTATGTTCTCATGCTTTAACTCCAGAAACTTCACCTTCATCCTCGCCTGCATACTAGCTAATAGATAGTTTTCGAAAAATAGAGTTTTAAACCTATCCCATGTAACTACACCTTCTCCTGCCCTAGCCTGATTTGCCTCCAACCAAAAGTTCGCCTCCCTTTCCATCATATAGGTGGCATAAGTGTTCTTTTGTCCCTCATCTACCCTAGCTATAACAAATGCTTTTTTAATTTCCTTAACCCAAGTTTGGGCTATTACAGGGTCAGTTGTATCTCTAAATTCTGGCGGTCCGACAGCTTTGAAATCCTTGAAGTTCGTCAAGCGATTGTCTGGCTGGTTCCCTGCGACTGGTATTCCCTGCTGCATGGCTTGAGCTACCATGTTTCTAAAGTTCTGCATCGGGTCTAGTTGTCGTCCCCCAGAGTTGTTGACAGATTCTTCTGCCCTTTGATTCCGAGTTCGACGTCTTGGTGGCATTATCTGGTTAAATAAAATCATAAATTTAACTTACATTCTAAACCTTATTGTATAAGTTTAACATATAACATGAAGTTTTATACAAAACTTATTTCATTAATCAAACATAGATTGACATTCATTCAACTAAGTCATAGTATTTTACATAACATAGCACATACTGCTATCCCTTAGTGACAACAAAAGTAAGGATTTACCGTTATAATTAATACAAAAGTTGAGAATATTATATTACATAGACATAGTTATCATAGAACACGCATAATCTAACAATACTTATAATATTGGTTCACTATGTCGTTTCCTTAATCTTGGACAACCTTTCGCCTGATGACCTTCTATCCCATAAATAAAACGGACACCTTGCTTCAGATTGGGATAATGAGGAGAGAAATGTCCCTCATGTCCGCAATTGTAGCAAACATTTTCCCCTTTCCGGCACAAGCCTTCATGTTTCTTGTCATAGTTTGTACACTTTTCTATTCTGTTAAGGTTCCCTTAGTTGTTATCAAAATTTCCTATATCTCGGTCTTTCGTCTTTCTTCTCCCCTTCTTGTTCGGAGCTGCACATGATTTGTTGCTTTTAGCTCCCATTTGATCAATTTGGATTTTAAGCTTATCTTGTTCTTCCATTGTTTCTATTGATGCCTTTTGCAATTGATTATTTAGCAGCTTGTCTATTTCCCACAGCTTTCCAGCGAAGAAATCTTGTTCCTCAGATTTTGTATCTCCGTTGATGCTTGATCAGCTTCAACTTTAGTGTCCGAATCACTATCTGTCAATACTATCATTTTCGGATCTGGTACTACGTTTTCCACAATAACCAACTCATCAGGGTTGCTTGCACTGTGAGCCTCTATTTCAGTTATTGACTTTGATATTGGCTCCTTCTTTACGTTCTGAGGGTATCCTAATTCTTTTCTACCTGACATCTACACACATAAATTATCATGATTAGAATACATAATATATACACATAGCAAATAATATGATTTATATAAGATATCTTTTATTTTGTTTGACGATGAATTTTTTCAATTCATCTCCTTTTAAACTCTATATGAGTTATTTGTATTTTCAACGTTTTCCTCTGTTCTAAGGTTATAGCCTAAGGTGTAACGACACCAAAATAGGTCCATTCCATCTAACCCATTCTGAGTCGTCAAATACATGGTACAGAAAACAACTACAACTTTATTACAACAATTGTCGTGCAAAATACAACAACACATATGCTGTGAGTTTGGATACAAATATATACCAAATGTGACATTGGACACCATCATGTATCAGCACTTCACAAAGGTACCTTACATAAAGGTATAGTCAAAAACAGTTCTAGAAATTAGAATCTTTGGGAAGTGCTCAAGGAAACCTTCGTACATGGGAGGCCACGCGTCTAGGTTATGATAGATATCATATGGCCACAGAATTATCCTTGGTTGACCCAATAGACCCCAAAGAAAAACGAGAAGATTACTATCATATTCTTCCCAATGGTGAGTCTTCTCTTGACTTATCATTATCTCCACTGTCTCTAATTGAGAATTATACTTCAAACAAACACCAAGATTATATAGGTAGTGCCCATAGATATACTCAGCAAGTGGATGAGCATAACCCTGTCCTATGATGACACGAGATTGTATGTCATTAGACATCTTGTATGATAGTGACAAAACACCCTTCCAACGTTGGGTTCGCCTCACCCTATTTTCTTCACCAAATATAACTACTAAATGATGACCACCGTTCTATTCCCTTGTTACCCCCGCTCGACCCAGCTACACTCTTATTACCTGAAAGGAATTGTGAAGCAAAAGGGTGAGCACAACTAGCTCAGTAAAGAATATCATGACTAAAGATAATTAAATTATCAATAGGCTTCATCAATAATAAATCAGAGATTTAGAACATATGGTAAATGATAAAAATTTCAACCATAGTTGCAGCGGAACGAGCAATCCATTAGAAGAGTCAAATAGACTATAAAGTCTATTATCTTCTCCATGTTAAAAATCCACCAACAATATTTTATCCATGTAACATCACTCAACAGTTCCTTTTCACAATCATATGAATAACTCATAATCATAATTGTGACTATAAATTTTTCTTCGCACCCAGGACGAAGAATATTTTCATCACCTGTCTTTACCTGAAACATCAAAGATCATGGTTATACCAAATCACAATTCCTGTTCATAATCATACTAATAACTTCATCTTTGCACTACGGGCCAAAGATATTCATCAACAAGTCATCTTTGCACTACAGGCCAAAGATATTCATCAACAGTTCATCTTTGCATTACTGGCCAAAGATATTCATCTACAATTCATCTTTGCACTACAGGCCAAAGATATTCCTCAACAATTAATATTTGCACTACAGGCCAAATATATTCATATCTCAAAGAAATATATAATCATTTCAGAATTTATATACACCATAATTATAACCATGTTAATCAATTCATCTTTACACTTAAGCTAAAGATATTCAATTATAAATTCAATGGTCATGATCATACCAGTCACAATTCAACTTTGCACTACAGGCCAAAGAGAACCCTAGTCATGATCATACCAATAATCTACCCATCTTTACACTCCAGTGAAATAGAAATTCAACATCAGGGTTATAAAAATGTTATATATGATAATAAAATCAATATAATCAACATATAGATTTAATCTCAAGAGTAATATTCATAAATCAACTATAATTTGGTTAGTAAAAGAAACCAATTTTGTCGTGAATAGTAACTCGTGAATAGTAACTCATGAATAGTAACTCGTGAATAGTAACTCATGAATAGTAACACCGACTCAAAAAGGTAGAAATTCCACAATAAAATCCATACCAATATTTCGGTATAATGATATTGAAAGAATAACATTACTTAAATTTATAAACAATTTATTTTAATTGTTTACACTTTACTAATTAATGCATTTAATCATCATAAAATGCCAACTCTTACAATTTCATCATCAATAACCAAAACCTTCATAAAAAATCTGCATATACCTCATATAGGATTCTCAAGCCATAAAATCCTATTTTCCAATTTTCTTTCTTCACAAAACATATTTAATTCATTTACTCGTAACTAGACCATTTTCATGAAAAATACCAAATCAGTTCCAAAAATATTTCTTTTCTGGGATTTAGCATAATAAAGTCCCATAGTGAACATATATTTTTCTCAGAATTTTTAAAAGTCATTTACTATTTTTCATATGGCCAAAACAGCCGAATATTTAGATATTTATCAAAAATTATACTTTTGTCCAAAAATTCTGAAATTAACAGAGTTTACTTCCATCATATACATGTACTCCCAATAAAAATTTCATCAATTTTGGAGTTAACCACAAGAAATTATAAGCAGTTACTTTTAAAATAGTCTTTTCTCATAAAATTCATAACTCTCAATCTATACATCCAAAAATCACCATTTTTGGACACAATCAATAAAACTCATCAAAATATCATTTCAAATTTTTCCAGAATTTTTGAAGTTCAGAAAAATTACGAAACTGAAAAACATAACAACCCTTAAAATCCCTTACTATCCCTTACTATCCCTTACCTCAAAAGAGCAGTACTTCTGATCGGTATAAGGCTGAAGAAAACTTGCACTGAATAGTAACTCTCAAAGTATCTAAATACTCATAAAATATGCTTCATAATATAGAGAGAGAAAGAGAGAAAGCTTATGTTTCTGGTGTGATTTTCAATTCTAACTTAGCCCTCTATTTATAGGAAAATTTTGGTAGGTTTGACCTGCAACCTGATGGCTTTACCTGCTACTATTCCCACCCACCACATTTGAAATATAATTCAGCACATTTCTTCACCAACCACAAGTGGGGCCCACCAATTCTAGAATTTTTCACCAAAATGATAAACTCCGAAAATTCAACAATTTCTGAACCAGCCATCTCGTAAAATTCATAATAAATCATACGTTCATTTTTAACGGTTCAAAATTTGTGGGCATATACTCAACTTATATATGTATAACATATCCAAAAATTACCACGATCCAACGGTCGGATTAAAAATTATAACCCCCGCAAAATATCTCAAAAACCCTAATTTTTAATACCTCCATTCCAACAAAAATACTGATAAAAACCTCAACATTAACTCCTTCATTTTTAACCACAAAAATATGTCCCTCGTTTATATCCACATAAAATAAATATTTCCTTATCATACGAATCAATAATTAATTATTCACAAATAATATTACAGAATCACATTTATGACAACCAGGCCGTTCCCAGGAAAGAGGGGGCTTTCCAATAAAGATTTTTCCTTACTGGCGCGCAATTAGATGACCAAACCTCTCCTTAGACATAACTTTCTAGTCATTGTCAATAATGTTATCTAATAATATTATTCAAATAATATGAATTATTGATCTGATAATGGGAAATACTGTGCAGCAACAATTATTGAACAACAACAATATAAAATTTCAACGTAGCAATTATTGAATCAATAAAATAAAATATTGAACAGTAATTACTGTAACAATTATTGAGTAGTGTCTTCTTACGTAAGAATCAATAATTTTAAAAATACTGTGCAATACCGTGTGCTACTGTGCAATAACACGTATTACTGTATTTTAATCATCGGGTATTCCAACAGTGTTAACAGTAACAACTACGTCGTTATTTGTAAAAACTCAAATTTGTCGTTTTCTTCACCCGACAGTTATTCGTTATGGGGCCCACAAATAGCTGCGCCGTCGTACGAATATTCCCCAACAGAAAAAATATTCCACGACCAAACGAATATTCCCCGACAACAATGATTATTTTATAACCACTTGTGTATTTTGAAAAAAATCATATATCACCCTTAACTTTAACATTTATCAATTTAACCATTTACTGAATAGTAATTATAAGAAAAATTGAATACTTTTATTTCATAAAATTCGGGGTCTTACATAAGGTCTATCCCACCTAAGGTTTCTAACCCTAAGCTCTGATACCATCATGTGACGCCCCCAAATTTATGTACTTGAAATCCGAACTCGGTGCTTTACGATATCATTTCTATGAACGGAATAATACTAATAATAATAACAACAATATAGATACAAAACTTAATTTACATAAATCAGAGTCTAAATCTAAGGTACGCGACCTTTAAATATTCATTACATCATAGTTAATAAATATCATTATCTTAATAAAGTTAAACTATTACATAAGATAGCGTAGGACTTAATCGGCTACCTTTCCTTTTCCCTTGTTCTTAGCAGAGCTTTCTGGTTGATCACATTTAGCTGTAAAAATTTAAATTTAAAGCACGAATGAGCATTTAATTACCCAGCAAGTAATGACAACAATAACATTAGCTGAAAGGATTAAATATTTTCTTTGTACGATACTTCTATAACGAATCAACAGTTGTGAAGTAAGCTGAACCTATAATAACATCATATTAATTTTATATCACTTTTTTAAAACTACGTATTGACTATAAATGGAGATCAATCGACAGACTATGAGCATTTTTTTTCTATTTTGGAAAAGGTTAAACAAAAATTCATATGCAAACCGTCATAACTTACAAGCACAGGGGGTGATCAGCCCGTTATGCTCTGTATTGATTAATACTACATGAAAGAATGATATTATCGTTCATCTTATCCATCTTAGGTACATAAAAGTTTTCCCACGTTCGGGATGTTCATACTTAGTCGGAAATTCGAACCAAAATAATTTGATTGGATAACAATAAAGTTCTATCTTGTTCAATAATATTTTTGAGTTTGTGTCTAGCCGGATCAAATAGCTTAGACGACTTTTAAGTCAACGTATACATACTAGAAACCAATAAGTAAGTATCAAAATGTGATTAAATACAATGATTATCCAAGTGAGGACACTTGTATAACCATATTTAGAAATTAATGAACAAAATAATTATCTGAATTATAATAACTGAATTTAAAGAACTTGTACAATAGATTATAATTTAATAACTTACTTATATAGAATCATTGCATAGGTATATACAAGGTTAAGATATTTGAACAATGAAAAAGAATAGTTCAGATATTAGCTTACACATGTCCATTGCATAAAATAAATACAAAGTTAAGATACTTGCTTGAGTTGCTGCTTACAATAACGCACTTAGTTTTATCTTTTATATCACAACCTATCATTAATAAGATCATTCGTTCGATTAGAATAATATATCTTACCACATAGTACTGCTATTTGCAGTCAGCACATACCCTAATCACATTATCACATATGTTTAACCGTCATTGGATCACAAATAAACGCTTATCTAATCAAACTATTTACGTTCAGATCAATTTTTGAAATATTTTGGTGTACCGACGGCTTTATCGGGTAATTATCGAGTCTAAAACTCTATTCTGTATTTTAATAAATGTAAATATTAATCATATTATTTTTCATAGCCTTATAATAAGTTTTAAATAATTATTATAATTTATCATGATTTTTCAAACACTAAAATCATTATTAAACGATTTAAATATTAAATAAATCTATTATAATTAATATTAAACCTTTAATGAAACCATTGCCAACATATTAAAGTTATTTATAATAACTCAAAATATTTTTAAAATATTTTTATTACCCTTAAATAATTTTTAAAACATTTAAAATTATTTTTAAATAATTACTATTAATATTTAAATAATAATGTATTATTCACCAAAATATTGAAAGTCATTTATTATTACTTAAAATATTTTTAAATCATTTATATCCTTTTTAAATGATTTTTAATTCAATAAAACCATTTTAAACTATTTATTTAATATAATTATTAAATAACTCTAATATCATTTAGTAATAAATTATTAATGAAATTTATCTTTAAATATTAAAAGTTATATTTTATAACTTAAAATATTTTTAAACGTATTTATTTTCATTTAAAATGATTTTTATTATATTAAAATTATTTTTAATTTAATTATTTAATATAATTGTTAAATAAATCTAATATCATTAATATTAAATAATTAATGAAATTTGTCTTAAAATATTAGAAGTTATATTTTACAACTTTAAATATTTTTAAATACTTTATTATCATTTAAAATAATTTTTAAAATATTAAAATCATTTTTAATCAATTTATTTAATGTATTTATTAAATAAATTAAATATCAATAATATCCAAAAAAATATTGATATTTATGAAAAATATGTCAACTTTTTAAAAGTTAATTTTTATAATTTAAAATAATTTTTAAGACTATTTTTGGAATTTTTAATAATTAATTTCTATTTTTAAATGATTTTTGGAAATTAAAATGAATAAACCTGTCGCTATAGCCTTTACCGATAAAATATGTCGCCTTAGGTGTTCTTCAGGCTCAAGAACATTCATAGCCAGTTATCGAGTGACCTACTTTGACAATTGATCATTCACTATGTAATGTGTTTTTAGGCATGTTGTTGGTCAGATCTTGTAGACATAGTGTAATACTACAAGCTTCAACAACCAGCATGATCAAACATCATAAAACCAACGAGAACAAAGCATGCAAAGTGACTGTCAGAGCTGTTCTTCATTTCTGGTTTACCCATAAATGAAGAACAGTTCGAGTGACCACTTTTGGGCTTCCACAACTTGTTGCTTGTGTAACATTTGTGTGATCTAAAGAGTTCAATGTGTAGCTAGATTGTAAGTGAAGAGATCCATTACCTAAAATCACTATAACAACAACAACAGATCAAGCATATCTATGTCGGTCAAACCATGTCAGATGACATGGTCAAGCCTTTTCTAGGTTACCCAGAAAACAACTTTCATGATCGTCCGGCTTGGTTTGACCGTCCACTATGATCCACCTGTTTGATGATTAGGTGTTCTAACAGCATGATTCTATAGTTAAACCAACATACTACAACATGGTTGCAAGAAAAACAACAAATGAACAACAACATGCAAGATCAGGGGCCACAAAGTCATTGTCAGATGCTTCTGGGCAAATCTGGGTTACCCAGAAAATCAAAAGTCATGTTCAGTCAATAAGGTTTGACCTCCCGTAACTTTCATTTTGAGTACGATCTGGGCTAGATTCAAGTTCTAGGATACAGACCATATTACATACTACAAGTTCAAACATCTAAAACACCAAAAACATAAACATGAAGAGATCTATAAGGTCTGACATTCATTGTCAGACAACAAAAAATATTTTTTCCAGATTTTGAAGAATATCAAATCCGAGCCTATAGATGATATGGATCTAACATCTATCAACCCAGATCATCATTATACACTACAAACAACATATTTTAACACTAAAACATGACTTTTAACGGTGGATCAAGGGTTAGATTTTCGATTAGGGTTTTATACCTTTATGAACAAATTCTTGAATCTAGGCCTCTGATTTGTTGTGAGTGTTAGTGGGGCTTGATTTAGGACTGGTTTAACAAAGAAATTTCGTGGACTAGAGAGAGAGTCTAGGTTGAGAGTAAGTTGAACAAATGGCTTGAAAAGTGACTTTTCTTTCTCTTGAATCTATATATATAACTTAGATGCAATGTATTGGTGATATAAGATGGATGAGATGTATATAATTCAGTCATATGGAAGTCAAAAGTGGTTCACCAACTAAAATGTTAGCCAATTTTGCAAGTTAGCTTCAATTATGCAAGGAGGACAATTTGGTCTTTTGGCTTAAAAATTTAATGGCATTTTTGTAAACTTGGCAAACTCTTATGGTTTGACCCTTAGGGTTTAACCCTAAGGTTATACAATTTTAGTTTCTAGGATTTCACTTTAAGGTTAAAAATGAAAATTTTAGTTTCCTAAATTTTGGAAATTAGAGTTTCTAATTAGTTTAGGTTTACTAATTACATAGAACATGGAAAATGAGGTTTGAGATTTACGATTTATCATTAAGCTTGCTAAATTAGCGATTAGGTTCCTAATTAGCAAATTAGGATTTCTAGTTTAGTAATTAGGGTTTCTAATTACTAATTAGGGTTTTTAATAATTAGGGTTTACCTAATTAGCATAATAATTCTATAATACTTGACCTTAATCGTAATAACACAATAACATAACAGTCTTTAACTCATATTTGAGTTTCAAATTATGGTTTAACAATTAACAATTAGGGTTTATAATTTCGAAGTTAGGGTTCCTAGTTTAGAAATTAGGGTTTCCTACTTAGATTATAATTCTAACACTTGTTATAATTGCATTAACACAAATTTTGACCGATCTTTACTCAGGTTTGAGTTTCAAATCACAATACCCCTAGGTTTTCTACTGATATACCATAATTGACCAACCATTACCAATACACACATATAATATATATTTATAGCACTAAAAATTAACATTATATTTAATATAATATTATTATTCTCATACTTTATTCCAAAATCAGAATTAGGGTTTGGATTCCACATCCGATTTATCTTTCATATACTTACCTTTATTAAATAAATTAAAATAATTAACTTAACAAATTTAAATACATTCATATAATAAAATATTTATTATAATAATTCTAATATTCATTTCATATATTATTTAAATAATATATAATCATATTTTTCATGGAAAATAAATAATAAAAATATTTCTACTATTAATTACTATAAGAATATAATTTATAATGATTAATAATTAAAAAAAATTATTTGAAATTATTCATGTAATAAAGATATTTTAATTATCACAAATATACATACACATTACCTGGCACATATTCCCACCTTTAAAATAAAAAAATATTTATATGCAAAATTTCTTATTTATTTATAAAGAAAATATCGGGTTATTACATTCACCCTCCCTTATAAAGATTCCGTCCCCGAAATCACCGTTTTAAAACTTATACATACAAAGATACATAGTATACACAATCATTGCAAGTAGATCTCGATCAAATTCGATCAGACTGATCTTTAACAATTTATCATAAAGCTTGTCTATCTAATTAAACGGAAAAATTGGTTTCTAAAAGAACTCAAATTCCTCCTTCAAAATTTCTTTATAAAATAATTTACTATCTATAAGGAAATCATATATACGAAAATAAAAGTTATTCGAATAATGCATGGAGTTCCATCACCAGCAACCACGATATCCTGGACCGTCATGTTGAAGACTCTTGCGGTTGATTTTGTTTGCTTTTTTGATGAAGTCGGTCATGTGATCGCCAGAGTCCCGCTGCCTTTACCCATATATAGTCACACTCCCTGCATCCATTTTCCTTTTTGGACAATCCTTAACCTTATGTTCTATCGATCTGCATAGAAAACACCCACTGTTCATCCCTGGATTGGGGCAGTTGGGAGAGATATAGCCCTCCTGCCCGCACTTGTAAAAAACAAATTTACCTTTTAAACATTCACCAGAATGGTTCTTTCCACAGTTCCCACTTTACACAGCCTGCTTCTTAACACCTTCCTGCTTCACTTGAACATTCCCAAAATTGCTCCCTTTTCTTTTCATATTTCCACTCCTACTCCCACTATTAGTTTCCACCTTCACAGCTCCCTCGACTTTACCCTTGTTCCTTTTCTCCTTGTTGTAGATGAAAGTAGTATGCACACAAGCCAATCATGATTGATGATAAAGTATATACTTTGTAATAATCTTATTCATTTATTAATAAAAAGTAATAATTTATTAAAGGCTTATAATTATCTACATGATGCTGTTTTATAATATGTGATAAACCCATAGTTTTAAGCAATAATTTTAGAATAATGATGATGATCATTCTAATGAGATCTAAATTCTTAGAAAGCTTAAAACTAAAATAGTTCCCAATCGTCGGATTACTAATTTGGGGATTAGTGAATCCGGATAGATTGGTACATATGTTGTTTGCTCATTGGATGAGGATGATTGATCCCGTGATCATTTATGTGGAGACACTAAAGCAAGTATGTAAGTGCTTATTAGAGAATAAGTTCATTGAACATGGCTCGTTAAGGAATACCTAATGGAGTTTTACTTGCCTGCCAAAAGGAATTCCTGTAGTGATAGTAGTACAAGTGATCCTTGGACTTGAGATCATCATAGTATCTTGTGTATGATGTGTTATACTTTGACTTATTCCTTAAGACCCTTAAGGTATATTAAAGGGTATGCTTAAGTATAATAAGTTATACATATAGATAATGTATGATCAATAAAGAATTTACTACTTCTAGTAAAAGAAGAGAAATGTCCTATGTGATTCGATAAATGACAACCCATGTAAGACCCCAACTTTTATAAATAAAGATGAATTTTCTATAAATATCATTTTTGAATATTATGGAGTTAATTTGATATAATGTTATAGTTGTGGGTAATATTTATAAATTTTGCAAAGTACGCAAGTTGTTATATAATATTCGATTGGTCGGGGAATATTCGTTTTAACAGGGAATATTCGTACAACGGCACAATCATTGGTGGACCCCACAACGAAATTATTGTCGGATTGAGAAAACGACAAAAATATTTTATTAAAAATAACGGCGGAAGTTTTACCATTGATACTGTTGAACTACTCGATAGTAAAAGTACAGTAATACGTGTGGTTGCATAGTAGCACACGGTATTGATTATTAATGCTTATGTGAGAAGTCACTCAGTTTAATTCAATTATTGTCAGTTAATAATATGAATTATTTAGCGATAATGACGTTTTGTTTTATTCGTATTATTAACGTAATAAAACAGAAACATCTTTTTATATAAAACAGAATACTTTATTAAAGTTATTCTATAAATAGAATATATATTATATTTTATTTAAAAGATTTTTCTTTAAATATGGACCGTCAGATTAAAGTAATCAATCTGGACCGTTCATGGATTAGTTACTATGCATTCTATTTTTCTATAAATAGCAGATCATTCCTTCATTATTTCTTACGAATTCACTGAACTCTAGAGAGAGAAACTATAGAGAGAGAAGAAGAAGAGTATTCTGCTACTTAACTACTTCTTTATTTCAGCTCTTCTTTAAAACGGTAAGGGGTGTTATTCTTTCTTATTCATGAAGAGAACTGTTGTTATTCCATTTCTTATTATTTTGTTGAAATAACCTGTATACGCGGTCTACCCTATACTTGGTGACATTCTTTTATTATTCTGTTGGAACATCCTGTCTGTGCGTTTTATGCCGGACCTGGTTTCGTCTTTGTTATTATTTTGTTGGAACATCCTGTCTGTGTGTTTTACACCGGACCTAGTTCCATCTTTATTATTATTCTGTTGGAACATCCCGTATGTGTGTTTTACACCGGACATGGTTCCGTCTTTATTATTATTCTGTTGGAATATCCTGTCTGTGCGTTTTACGCCGGACCTGGTTCCATTATTTATTATTCTGTTGGAATAACCTGTCTGTGCGGTCTATCGCATGCATGGTGATTTCTTTTGTTATTCCATTCTTTATTATACTCAGTTGGTTAAGTTTTGACTTCTATACTCTATGAAATTTGTGGAATATCCCTGATAATTGTGTTTCATCCAGTATCTTTTCATGAAAATATTCTTCTAAGTATTCTTGAATTTTACTCCACAAAGCAGTATCATGTTTACAATTTGGACGTTGTTAATTATTGGATAAATTAATTCTTGAACTTATTTTATTGAATTCTTATATCATTGTCATCATCCTCATGTTTATAAAATGTGAAAAGTCATCTGTGGCCTGTAGTGCATAGATGGACTTGGTATGATTATGACCAGGGATTATTCGGTATAATCACGACCGTAATGTTACAAATGATGTGGTAAAAGTCCTCATTGGCCCGTAGTGCATTGATGGACAGTTGTTGGCATGATCATGACCATTAATGAATACACGAATATCCTTGGTCGTAGTGCAGGGGTGATTCGATGATGTGGATTATTTTATTAAGCTGAGTCCCAGCGATCACAGTGTTGAAAAACCTTTTAAATCATAAAAGATATTAGAGTTTATTTTTTACTTGACTCTTTTAATGGATTGCTTGTTCCGCTGCAGTTAAACTTGATGTCTATTATATTTTATCAGTTTAACATTGTTGAAGGCTAATGATAATTTATTCTGCATTATCTTAGTCATAATATTTCTTACTAGGCTAGTTGAGCTCACCCTTTCTTTCACTGTTCTCTTCAGAAAATGAGAACGTAGCTGGGACAAGTCGGGGAATGGAGTGATGGTCCGAATGATAGTATTATTTAGTAGTCCTCACTATTCTATGTAATGGTGTGTTAATAAATGTAATGGGGACTCCTTTTGAGTATGAATACTCTCTAGAAGATAATATTTGTATTCAAACTCACAGTTTATATTTTGTCGTATTGTACACGACAGTTGTATTATTAAGTTGTATTTGTATTCAGTACCATGTATATGGCGACCCAAGATGGGTGATGTATACCTAATTTTGGGGCGTCACAACCCAGTAGTCCTTGGCCAAGGTAGAGTGAAATTAGAAAGAAGTATCTAATTTACATTATTTGGAGTTGTGCATTTAAGAGTCAAAATACATATAATTAAATAAAATAAGACTTGACAGCAATTCCATGTCTTATATTTAATTAGGACATTATACGGTGGAAGGATTGAATTGTACGGTAACTTACTCAAAGGTTCTTTTATGATTAATGTTGAAATCTATATTATCTTGAAAGTCGTTAATCGCTAGGGAGGCTTATCCCTATTGTAGAATAAATATTATTTATTTAAATAAATTAATACTTTAATTTATTTAAATAAGATTAGAATTTTTCTAAGTGATTTATTCACAACCGGTTTAATATGGAGAACCTAAAGGGTCACACCATAAAAGGAAGAAATATTAAATATAAATTAATAAGAGGAGTCCTATTATTATTATTACTATTACTATTATTTAATTGCTAAAGGAGTTTGAGAATTAATTAATAAAAGTACTCTCATTTATTCCAAATATGATTGGGAGCCTAATTAATTAAAGGAATTTAATTAATTAAAATAAAAAATAATTCCTTAATTGTTAAGGAGGGTTGCCCACATCTATAAATAAGAGGAGTCTTATTATGAGTGAGAGTGGTTATTGACTTTTTGACAAAGACTTAATTCCAATAGTTGGAAGAGTACACCGTTTTTTATGAGAGAGAGAAAAACTACAGTTTTGCCAAATACCCATCTTCTTGAATCTTTCTTCTTCCTTGGTGGATCACCTCTAGAGGCCAAAGACTTGGGTGGCTAACGTTGATCAAAGGAAGGAACCAAACCCGGTGGATTCAAGTTGAACGCGAAAGGATTTGAAGGTGAACTTGTACATGAGGAAACCCAAATTTTCAAGGGTATGATTTTTGTTCTTTATCTTTTAGTTTAATTAATAATTGTGCATAAAGGATGATCCGGGTATATGGTTTGTAAAATTTTAAAACTCTGATTTATCACGTTTTCGCTTATTTTGTGTAATTTGATTACGTTCATGAATATTACAAACCTAACAGTAGAGGCTCATAGCCTCACTCCCTTCTTTGGCTATGATAGCCTTTTCAATGAGTGCTGCAAAAGTAGAGATTTTTAACACCGCCACCTTGATGTAGAGCCAGGGTTTTAATCCCAACTCGAACCTTCTTGCCTTCCTAGCCTCTGTATCCACCTGGTGTGGAGCGAACCAAGCCAATTCATTGAATTTTGCGGCATACTCCGCAACAGTCATGTTCTCCTGCTTTAACTCTAGAAATTTCACCTCCATCCTCGCCTGTATACTAGATGATAGATAGTTTTTGAAAAACAAAGTTTTAAACCTAGCCCATGTAACTACTCCTTCTTCTGCCTTAGCCTGATTTGTCTCCCACCAAAAGTTTGCCTCCCCTTTCATCATATAGGTGGCAAAAGCGGTCTTTTGCCCCTCATCTTCCCTAACTATCACAAACACTTTTTCAATTTCCTTAACCTAAGTTTGGGCATCTACAGGGTCAGTTGTACCTCTAAATTCTGGCGATCCGACCGCTTTAAAATACTTGGAATTCGCCAAGCGATTGTCTGGCTGGTTCCCTGCGACTGGTATTCCCGACTGCATGGCTTGAACTACCATGTTTGCAAAGTTCTACATCAGGTCTAGTTGTTGTCCCCCAGCGTTGTTGACAGATTCTTCAGCCCTTTGATTTCTAGTTCGACGTCTTGGCGACATTATCTGATTAAATAAAATCATAAATTTAACTTACATTCTAAATCTTATTGTATAAGTTTAAGATATAACATGAAGTTTTATACAAAACTTTTTTCATTAATCAAACATAGATATACATTCATTCAACAAAGTCATAGTACTTTACATAACATAGCACATAATGTTATCCCTTAGTGACAACAAAAGTCAGAATTTACCGTTACAATTAATAAAAAAGCTGAGAATATTATATTACACAGACATACTTATCATAAAACACGCATAATCTAACAATACTTATACTACTGGTTCACTATGCCATTTCCTTGATCTTGTACAACCTTTTGCCTGATGACCTTCTATCCCACAAATAAAACAGACACCTTACTTCAAATTGGGATAATAAGAAGAGAAATGTCCCTCATGTCCGCAATTGTAGCAAACATTTTCCCCTTTTCGGCACAAGCCTTCATGTTTCTTATCACAGTTTGTACACTTTCCTATTCTGTTAAGATTCCCTTGGTTGTTATCAGAATTTCCTACATCTCGATCTTTCATCTTTCTTTTCCCCTTCTTGTTCGGAGCTGCACACGATTTGTTGCTTTTAGCTCCCATCTGATTAATTTGGATTTTAAGCTTATCTCGTTCTTCCATTGTTTCTATTAACGCCTTTTGCAATTGATTATTTAGCAGCTTTTCTATTTCCCACAGCTTTTCTAGCGAAGAAACCTTATTCCACAGATTCTACACCTCCGTTGATGCTTGATTAGCTTCAACTTTAGTGTCCGAATCACTATCTATCAATACTATCATTTATGGATCTGGTACTACATTTTCCATAATAACCAACTCATCAGGGTTGCTTGCACTGTGAGCCTCTATTTCAGTTATTGACTTTGATATTGGCTCCTTCTTTACGATCTGAGGGTATCCTGATTCTTTTTCACCTGACATCTACACACATAAACTATCCTGATTAGAACATATGATATATACACATAGCAAATAATATGTTTTATATAAGTTATCTTTTATTTTATTTGACGATGAATTTATTCAATTCATCTCCTTTAAACTCTATATGAGTTATTTGTATTTTCAACGTTTCCCTCTTTTCTAAGGTTATAGCCTAAGGTCTATCCCACCTAAGGTTTCTAACCCTAAGCTCTGATACCAACCTGTGATGCTCCAAAATTCAGGTACATGAAACCCGAACTCGATGTTTCACGATAACATTTCTATGAGCGGAATAATACTAATAATAATAACAATAATATAGATACCAAACTTAATTTACATAAATCAGAGTCTAAATCCCAGGTACGCGATCTTTAAACATTCATTACATCATAGTTAATAAATATCATTGTCTTAATAAAGTTAAACTATTACATAAGATAGCGTAGGACTTATTCGACAACTTTTCCTTTTCCTTTGTTCTTAGCAGAGCTTTCTGGTTGATGACACTTAGCTGAAAACATTTAAATTTAAAGCAAGAATGAACATTTGATTGCCCAGCAAGTAATGACAACAATAACATTAGCTGAAAGGATTAAATGTTTTTTTTGTACGATACTTCTACAATGAATCAACAGTTGTGAAGTAAGCTGAACCAATAATAACATCATATCAATTCTATAACACATTTTTGAAACTATGTATTGACTATAAATAGAGATCAATCGATAGACTATGAACATTATTTTCTATTTTTAAAAAGGTTAAAAAAAATTCATATGTAAACTGTCATAACTTACAGGCACGAGGGGGGGTGATTAGCCCGGTATACCCTGTATTGATTAATGCTACATGCAAGAACGATATTATCGTTCATCTTATCCACCTTATGTGCACAAAAGTTTTCCCACGTTCGGGATATTCATACTTAGTCGGGAATCCGAACCAAAATAATTTTATTGGATAACAATAAAGTTCTATCTTGTTCAAAAATATTTTTGAGTTTGAGTCTAGCCGAATCAAATAGCTTATACGGCTTTTAAGTCAATGTATACATACTAGAAACCAATAAGTAAGTATCAACATGTGATTAGATACAATGATTATCCAAGTGAGGACACTTATATAACCATATTTAGAAATTAACGAACAGAATAATTATCTGAATTATAATAACCGAATTTAAAGAACTTGTACAATAGATTATAATTTAATAACTTATACAGAATCATTGCATAAGTATATAAAAGGTTAAGATATTTGAACAATGAAAAAGAATAGTTCAGATATTAGCTTAAACATGTCTATTGCATAAAGTAAATGTAAAGTTAAGATACTTGCCCAAGCTGCTGCTTACAATAACGCACTTAGTTTTATCTTTTATATCACAACCTATCATTAATAAGATCATTTGTTCTATTAGAATAATATATCATATCATATAGTACTGCTATTTGCAGTCAACAGATAACCTAATCACATTGTCACATATGTTTAGCAGTGGCAAAACTAATGATTTGACCAACGAAGTTGGCATATTTTATTGAATACCTAATTGAACTTTTAATTTTTTGAATTAACTCACTGAACTAATTATTATTTTCAAATTGGGTCACTCCGTTAAAAAAAGTAGATAGACGTTAAAATTTTATCTACGTGACTTTGAAAAAAATATACAAAAAATAAAAAGAGTACACGTGGCCAAAAAAATAAATAAGCCTTTTTTTTACATTTTAAAGTTTTAAAAAATAAAAAAATTAACATTTTAAAGTTTTGTCTCTTCTCTCTCTTCTCTCCTTCCAAATCAAATTCGAATATTTGTCGGCGAGGTCAACAATGGCGAGCAAGCGGTCAACGATTACCTGGCAAATTTGTCCGTTTCGTCCCCACTCGACACAGACAAGCCGTGATGGGAAATACACATGTTGATGGCGCAGAAGTGCACCGTCTTTCGCATTCATCATGCGTTGGGAGATGGGATTTCGTTGATGTCGTTGTTGTTGTTGTCATGCTGTCGCAGGGCTAATGATCCTGTTCAGCTGCCCCAAATCAGTTCTGTTAACAAAAAGAATACTACGACTAGTAATATTGGAAATATGGCTTGGACAGGGGTGGTGGCTGTATGGTTTACGGTGGTGTTTGTGTTGGAGTTTGTGCTGAGGAGCTTGTGGAAGAAGGATAAGACCGCCGTGAGCGGGGGAGATGGGATGGAGCTATGGCCCATAAAATTGGCGACCGCCAGATTTAGACTTGACGAATTTGATTCGGAAGGAGAGAAGAGAGAGAAGGGATGAAGGAAAAGAGAATAAATAGTTTTTAAAATGTTAATTTTTTTTTATTTTTTTAAAACTTTAAAATAAAAAAAGAAGCCTTATTTATTTTTTTTGCCACGTGTACTTTTTTTTATTTTTTGTGCATTTTTTTCAGAGTCACGTAGATAAAATTTTAACGTCTGTCTACTTTTTTTAACGGAGTGACCCAATTTGAAAATAATAATTAGTTCAGTGAGTTAATTCAAAAAATTAAAAGTTCAATCAGATATTCAATAAAATGTGCCAACTTCGGTGGCCAAATCATTAGTTTTGTTGTTTAGCATGGATCACAAATAAACGTTTATCTAATCAAACTATCTAAGTTCAAATCAATTTTTGAAACATTTCGGTGTACCGACAGCTTTATCGGGTAATTATCGAGTCTAAAACTCTATTCTGTATATTAATAAATGTAAATATTAATCATATTATTTTTCATAGCCTTATAATAGTTTTTAAATAATTATTATAATTTATCATGATTTCTCAAACACTGAAAATATTATTAAATGATTTAAATATTAAATAATTCTATTATCATTAATATTTAATTAATAGTAAACATTTAATGAAACCACTGCCAAAATATTAAAGTTATTTATAATAACTCAAAACATTTTTAAAATATTTTTATTACCCTTAAATAATTTTTAAAACATTTAAAATTATTTTTAAATAATTACTATTAATATTTAAATATTAATGTATTATTCACCAAAATATTGAAAGTCATTTATTATTACTTAAAATATTTTTAAATCATTTATATCCTTTTTAAATAATTTTTATTTCAATAAAACCATTTTTAAACTATTTATTTAATATAATTATTAAATAACTCTAATATCATTTAATATTAAATTATTAATGAAATTTACATTTAAATATTAAAAGTTATATTTTATAACTTAAAATATTTTTAAACTATTTATTTTCATTTAAAATAATTTTTATAATATTAAAATTATTTTTAATTAATTTATTTAATATAATTGTTAAATAAATCTAATATCATTAATATTAAATAATTAATGAAATTTGTCTTAAAATATTAAAATTTATATTTTATAAATTAAAATATTTTTAAATACTTTATTAACATTAAAAATAAATTTTAATAAAATAAAATCATTTTTAATCAATTTATTTAATATATTTATTAAATAAGTTAAATATCAATAATATCCAAATAAATATTAATATTTATGAAAAATATGTCAAATAATTAAAAGTTAATTTTTATAATTTAAAATAATTTTTAAAACTATTTTTAGAATTTTTAATAATTAATTTCTATTTTTAAATAATTTTTGAAAATTAAAATGAATAAACCTGTCGCTATAGCCTTTAGCGACAAAATCTGTCGCCTTAGGTGTTCTTGAGGCTCAAGAACATTCATAGTCAGTTATCGAGTGACCTACTTTGACCATTGATCATTCACCGTTTAATGTGTTTCTAGGCATGTTGTTAGTCAGATCTTGTAGACATGGTGTAATACTACAAGCTTCAACAACCAACATGATCAAACATCATAAAACCAACGAGAACAAAGCATGCAAAGTGACTGTCAGAGCTGTTCTTCATTTATGGGTTACGCAGAAATGAAGAACAGTTCGAGTGGCCACTTTTGGGCTTCCACAACTTGCTGCTCGTGTAACATTTGTGTGATCTAAAGGGTTCAGTGTGTAGCCAGAATGTAAGTGAAGAGATCCATTACCTAAAATCACTATAACAACAACAGATCAAGCATATCTATGTCGGTCAAACCATGTCAGACGACATGATAAAGCGTTTTTTGGATTACCCAGAAAACTGCTTTCATGATCGTCCGGCTTGGTTTGACCGTCGACTATGATCCACCTGTTTGATGTTTAGGTGTTCTAATAGCATGATTCTATAGTTAAACTAACATACTACAACATGGTTGCAACAAAAACAACAAATGAACAACAACATGCAAGATCAGGGGCCACAAAGTCATTGTCAGATGCTTCTAGGCAAATCTGGGTTACCCAGAAAACCAAAAGTTATGGTCGGTCATGAGGTTTGACCACCCATAACTTTCATTTTGAGTACAATCTGAGCTAGATTCAAGTTCTAGAATACATACCACATTACATACTACAAGTTCAAACATCCAAAACACCAAAAACATAAACATGAAGAGATCTAGAAGGTCTGACATTCATTGTCAGACAACAAAAATTATTTCTTCCATATTTTGAAGAACATCAAATCCGAGCCTATAGATGTTATGGATCTAATATCTATCAAACTAGATCATCATTATACACTACAAACAACATATTTTAACACTAAAACATAGCTTTTAACAGTGGATCAAGGGTCAGATTTTCGATTACGGTTTTATACCTTTATGAACAAATTCTTGAATCTAGGCCTCTGATTTGTTGTGAGTGTTAGTGGGGCTTGATTTAGGACTGGTTTAACAAAGAAATTTCGTGGACTAGAGAGAGGGTCTAGGTTGAGAGTAAGTTGAACAAATGGCTTAAAAAGTGACTTTTCTCTCTCTTGAATCTATATATATAACTTAGATGCAATGTATTGGTGATATAAGATGGCTGAGATATTTATAATTCAGTCATATGGAAGTCAAAAGTGGTTCACCAACTAAAGTGTTGCCCAATTTTGCAAGTTAGCTTCAATTATGCAAGGAGGACAATTTGGTCTTTTCTCTTGAAAATTTAATGGTATTTTTGTAAACTTGGCAAACCATTAGGGTTTAACCCTTAGGGTTAGGTTTTAACCCTAAGGTTATATAATTTTAGTTTCTAGGATTTCACTTTAGGGTTAAAAATGAAAATGTTAGTTTCCTAAATTTTGGAAATTAGAGTTTCTAATTAGTGCAGGTTTACTAATTACATAGAACATGGAAAATGAGGTTTGAGATTTACAAATTATCATTAAGCTTGCTAAATTAGTGATTAGGATTCCCAATTAGCAAATTTGGGCTTCTAGTTTAGTAATCAGGGTTTCTAATTACTAATTAAGGTTTCTAATAATTAGGGTTTACCAAATTAGCATAATAATTCTATAATACTTGACCTTAATCATAATAACACAATAACATAACAGTCTTTAACTAATATTTGAGTTTCAAATTAGGGTTTAACAATTAACAATTAGGGTTTATAATTTTGAAGTTAGGGTTCCTAATTTAGAAATTAGGGTTTGCTACTTAGATTATAATTCTAACACTTGTTATAATCACATTAACACAATTTTTGACTGATCTTAACTCAGGGTTGAGTTTCAAATCACAGTACCGCTAGGTTTTCTACTGATATATCATAATTGACCAACCATTACCAATACAGACATACAGTATATATTTATAGCACTAAAAAATAATATTATATTTAATATAATATTATTATTCTCATTCCTTATTCCAAAATCAGAATTAGGGTTTGATTTCCATATATGATTTATCTTGCATATACTTGCCCTTATTAATTAAATTAAAATAATTAACTTAACTAATTTAAATATATTCATATAATAAATTATTTATTATAATAATTATAATAATCATTTCGTGTATTATTTAAATAATATATAATCATATTTTCATGAAAAATAAATAATAAAAACATTTCTACTATTAATTACTACAAGAATATAATTTATAATGATTAATAATTAAAAAAATTATTTGAAATTATTCATATAATAAATATATTTTAATTATCACAAATATACATACACATTACCTGGCAATTATTCCCACCTTTAAAAAAAATTATATGCAAAATTTCTTATTTATTTATATAAAAAATATCGGGTTATTACAAATGCATTTTCAATCTCTTTTACCCAAGTTTGGGCTTCTATGGGGTCCGTGGTTCCTTTGACCTCTGGCGGATCTACACTCTTAAAATCCTTAAACGTAGTAGCACGTAGTACCGCAGGTTTGACATATATATTTGCACCATTTCTATTAAAGGCAGCTGTTATTAAGTTAACAAACTTCTGCATTGGGTTAACCGGTCCCCCCCCCCCCCCTTCCGGTTCGTTCATGTTAGCTTCCTGATTTCGTTGTCTTCTTCTTGGCGACATCTTTCTGTTAAAATGAATAACAGTTCATTATTACTTTCTTCTTATTAATTAGTCATTATTCATTTTTGTTTAACAATAATCCAAACTCATTACAAAACATGTTCAATAAAGTGCTTATATTGATATGCTTTCTTCCTTTGTAGTATAATACTACATCTTTCACCATTACATAGCCTTAGCTAATTACATTACTTTCCCACAATTACTTTCCAAAATTGGGATTTACAAAAGACTACCCTCTGATTATACAAAAGAGGGTTTTACGTCACTACATAGATACACAATATTTACCTATCTAAACCTACTCTAGTTATTAACTAGATTACATTTGCCTAATGGCATTTGCATAATCTGCATCGGTAAGACTGGCCACTACATCTTGATTGATCGTATGTCGAGTCTGCCCTGTCTCCACGGGATACTCAACCACTTGCCGCTGATAATCCTCATGAGAGCGCCTATGAATATAGGACATCTTACAAATCTTCTACTTCTTAGCCTTTAGCTCCTCCTTAAGCTTAAAGGCCTCGTGTTTTAGCTCGTGGTCTTTGTCCTTCGCCAACACTTTCTAATCATGTTCCACCTCCCAAAATGTCTCCATGCCCCTCTTATCCTCCAAGATGTCATGGATCTCCTCCTTCAACTCCTTCACCTCTTTACTTAGCTGGATATTCCTATCCAACACGGTCATGAACAATGCCTTCATTAACTCCCCCAGAGTAATCTCCTCTATAGGTACTACCGTGTTAAACGATACTACCTCCACCTCCTCCTCGGACATTCCATTGAACAAGGATGTAAACCATAAGTTCTCAGAATCTTCTAACTCAACCACCACCACCATTGGCACCTCAGCTACGGGTGTCTGTAAAATCTCTATCTGATTCACAGACTCTTCACTAACCACATTTATATCTCTATACATCATGTTATCTCCTGACATCTATAATAAAATAAATTATCTTGATTAGTACAAAACATTAGAATATTATAAACACATATCACATTTAATGCATTTTAAGGTTAACTTCATCTTTTAATTCTTCTTGTAATGAATTTCCTTAATTCATCTCCTAAAACTCAATCTATGTTTATTTACTATTAGCTTCTTTAACTCTTCTTAAGGTTATAGCATAAGGTTCTTTCCCCCTTAAGTTTTATAACCTACAGCTTTGATACCAACCTGTGACACCCCCAAATCTGGGTATCTTCCAACCCGATAAATGGTGCTACACGATATTACTGTTCACACATACATTCAATTGAAATACCCCAATAGAGTGAATATGTCTTCTATTTATTACATAATAATAATTCCCTTCCCAGGTTCTTTGTAACCATTACATATGTTCTTCGTCATAGTATCAAATTAATACAAAAGTAATACTATTCTATTACAAAGACAACTACTTGTCTGCCTTAGCCTTCCCTTTATCCTTACTGGATCCTTCGTTCCGTTCATTTTTAGTTGCATTCATATGGTTCAAGCAAGGGTGAGCATAACTAGCTCAGCAAGTATAACAGTTATAGTCGTGTAAAATTCCAGAATTGTATGAATATATATCTTCTATAAGGAAATCAATAGTTATGAAGTACTATAGATGAATCAAAATAACACTTCTCTTTTCTTTAAAATGTTTAATGATGAAAATCACCATTTAAACCTTGAGTTTGGTCAAAGACCTTCAGCATTTTAATTTTTCTTTCTTTGAAAAGGATAACCCGGCACTAAGTCTATAAGTCAGACATTTCTTACGAGCATGTCCAGGTGATCAACCTATAGTACTCTATGTTGTACAACACTACTACATTAAACGTATCTACGTTTAAGTTTTGGCAACCTCATGTGCCAATCGCTTTACGACTAAACATTTGTTTGTTCATACTTAGTCTTCCTTTGAAATCCATACTAAAACAGTAGGCATAAGATAGCAATATCAATAATATTTTGATAGATTATAATGAAATCCACAAAATACTCTAAGTTTAGTCTAGCTAAAGGAAATGGCTTCGACTTCTCTACTACATCAATTCATGTGTATGATATATGAATCATAAGGCTTGTCCAAAATGAGTATAGACAAGGGTTTAGAACACTTACCTTTAGCGCTTCTACTGCTAATTCACTTTCCTTTTGAGTCATTATAGATTCTACATACATAATCACATAGCATATCATGTTAGGTCACAAACAATCCATAAGTATTGTCATTAACCTATCTTCTCCTTCTTCTTGGTCTAACTATCCATTTGCTTAACTTACTAACATTCGTTAGGTTAGTTAACGTTCATTACGGCTTTATAACATTTTATTATTTTAAGTAACCTTACATATTCCATGTTTAAGTAATTATATTTCAAGTAATCTCAAACATCCTTTTTACATGCGTACGATTTACCATATTATTAAACTTACTTTGTGTTTACATTTTCGTATCCTTTTGTTAACTTTTAATCGTTGAACTTAAAGTTTTAATCATCTTTTAAGATGTTACTTTAAGTTTAATTAAGGTCATAATTCACCTTCAATCAACTTATCTTTCTTTTGTATTCATTGTCATTCTTCTCTGCCTTTGGTTTAGTACCAGCGCTGCGGCACCAGGTCCTTCGTTATATGCCACGCTGCAGCGCGAATCATCAGTGTCTTGGATTCGGTTACGGCACTGCGGTGCCGGCCCTGAGCCTTTAATTTTTTTTTAAGTTTTTCATTTTAATTCCTTTCTGGCCTCGTAACTTATTCGTTATAAGTTGGAATTGGCTGTTTAAAAGCCAATATCTCATATATCTTGCATACTTCGATTTCATTAGGACAACTTAAGTTTTCGAATTCGTTAGCATTAAATTTACTGTTTAAATTTTCTATTATGCATTCATTAAACGTTCGTGAATGTTCATAGCTAATTTCTTCGTTTTAAGTCGGAATTCGACCATTCTTAAGTCCACAACTCTTAAATGCAAAGTTATATGATACGCCATCAAAATCTAAGGTTTCTGAACTAAACGACGACTTTAGACTATCATTCTGAGAATTTTGTGATTTCGACAATTATCGTCTAATCTCGTAAATTTCGTCATAACTTCGTTACTTGAGATTTTTACTCCGTTCAAAATGGATTCATTCCATTATTCATACATCTATCATACTAACCAAGCATATATCATCTAATCCTATACACGATGGTTTTAAACTTTTCCATCAATAGCATGTGTTAAATATTCATGTTTTCTTCATTAGTTCTTACTTCTTTGATTATGATTTCTCTTGTAACATGATTATTAATGTTTAAAGTCCACTAATAACTATCCTTGTTACTTCTTAAGATACATGCTCCACCTATAACAACTTCTCTATCAAGGTTACAATTGAAGAGATGAAGATTAAGGTTAAAGTTTCCTTACCTTTTTGAGGTTCTAGCTTTCTTCTTCTTCTTGGATTAGTTGAAATAGTTTTCACTTCTCTCTCTCAATATAAGGCTCTAGGTATTGGTGAATTCAAACAACCAACAAATGAAACCTAAGCTTTTTATTTATAGACTTGGCAAAGTGAGGGCAAAGGGTCAAATGGTCACCCAACCTCCTTACTATTCCACCTCCTTACTATTCCAAACTTGCGAACTAAGTTTCTTCCTATGCTTGGCCACCAAGTGGCTGGCCATGACTCACCATGGGGGCCCACATGGGTTGACCCATGGATTTTGAACATCTGGTGACCCATCGGTTCGATCCACGGGTTCGGTTCTTGGTTCGGGCTTAGGTTTAATATAATTTGGGCCTAACATTGGGCTTGAATTACATTACCTTTGGGCCTTTATTAATTTTGTCATTGGGCCTCACTCATATTTCACTTGGGCTTGCCAAATTCATATTCAAATCCTACTAGTCCATTAATAATGGTTTAAGCTTTTAACGTATAATCCTCATATTATTCTCGTATACTAGTTCATATAACATTCATCATATACGTTATGCTATCTTTCATATATACTTCTACAATACCTTGTATTATACTTGTTTTCATTCCCTCGTATAATAACTTTCTTATTATACGACCATCAATTTAATAAAATATTCACTTTCCCTAACATTCTCGAATTTGAATATGCGAGCGAAAAAACTGCATTTATCATAAATGAATTATTATTAGATAATCTATCCTTCCTTATCATTCTGTCGTTACATATTTTTCGAAAGTTCAAAAATAATTCCCGAGCAGAAATGGATGAATAGTGTTTTTCAGGAAATTTCTCGGAAAGCTTTTATTTTCGTCTTATAAATTCAAAAACCTTATTTCTAGCACGTAACCAGAATACTACTATCTTATTCCTCTTTTAGGTTATAGAATAACCTTCATCTTGCTTACTCATTATAAATAACATATAATATAATTTTATTCAATATGTATTCAAATAAAATTAATTTACATTAGAATCTAATTTTCTCGGTTGTTATAGAACCACCGCTCTTCTTCATTCCCTTTGTAATCTTCGTGCTCCAACTTCCTTGCTTCAATCCTTCAAAATCCTCCAAAGTTAGGGTATGCTAGTTATGATGATTGATGATCAATGATGATTCTTTTCTACTACTGAATAAGCCTTTTATTCTCTCCTAATCACGCCCTGAATCCACCAGCTTCACAACTCCAGAGTTAGATTTCCATCAAAACACTGCAAAACCTGTCGCGTACCGCCGCCCCGACGGGTGTTTGTACTTAGAATACCCCCGCCCCGGCGGGAGTTAAATCTGCCTGATGACGTGTACCCTGTTGGTCGTTTGACCGATCAATATATGCGTGCAAGTATACACGGTCAACAAGTAATAAAGAGTAAGTAAAGTATCGTTCCCACGGAGAATTAACTAATAAATTTCACCAAGCACTAGTTCATAACCATTTCAGTCTTATTTAAACGAATGATTTAATATTTTCTTATTTAAACTGTGAAATTAAATAAACCTAACTATTCCTAGAGTAAGACTAGATAATGAAGACCTGAGATCACAATTTTATCTATTGATTCATTCAAATCCATACACTTCATGTTAAGCCAAATTTCTTGCACTGGATTGCTAGTCGAGAACACGAAAGTAAAATACAGCCATATCTCAATGTATTATACTCATATCACATATAATCCACAATTGATAGAATACACATGAACACCCACATTACCTAAACCACTATATGTCTATGTGATTTACAAATAATTAGGGTTTAAGCCCAAGTTCTCAAATGACTACGAGCGGTGCTTCAATATATGTCTATCCTAAGCACGAATCATACATCCCAATGCATTGTAGAACATACAATCACACGCTAATAAGATCAGATATAAACCCATACTTCTTATCTCAAGTCCATATGGATTATCACAGTAATTGATGGCCAATCAACTAAGCAAATAACATGAATCAAATTAGACAAGCCCAAAGCAATCAATAAGGCTAACAATGAAATATATCAGAAATAACTAGTCCATAAAATCCATTGCAATCTCACAATAGAGTTTAGATCATAGTTGAATCAAATCTATCATCCACATATAGAATAAACATCGTAAGATACAATTATGAATCAAAGAGAAAATAAGAGTAGAGAATTGTAGTGCAAATATGTTCTCTTGATCCAAGATGGAATCTCTGATGCTTTCAAATTGCTTCAAGTTTTCTGATCTAATCCAATCTAGAAAGTATCTATAGTAATATACTCTATTCTACTTATTAAAGAGAGAAAGCAACAATAGCTACGTGATACCCCAAGGGGTGGAATCCCCTTTACATACTGATAATACTTCTTATTTATAAGCCCAAATTGAACCCCCCCCTCTCAGTTACACTTCAATTGCACTGTTTTGTGAAAAGTCAGCTTTGGTCAACATCGGAAGTGGCGCGTGTAACAACCCGATATTTTCTATATAATTAAATCAGAAATTTTGCGTATAATTTTTTTATTATTTTAAGGACGAGGATTTGTACAAAATAAAGCTTATGTAATTATGTAATAAATAAAAAAAATATTTTTTACATAAATGTTTACAAATAATTTTATTTTAAAGTTATTACATATTATAAATTATATTCTTATAATAATTAATTTTATAGCAAACATGTTTTTATTAATTATTTTCCACGAAAATATAATTATATATTATTTAAATAATATATGAAATAATTTTTAGAATAATTATAATAATTATTTATTTTATTATATGAATTTATGCAAGATTAATTAAGTTAATTATTTTAACTTAATTAATAATGTTATATATGACAGTTAAAAATCAGATATGGAATCCAAAACGTTAATTTTGGATTTTGATCAAGGAATGAGAATAATAATATTATATTATTATTTGTCAGTATTATAATTAGGTATGCTATGTGTGTAAGGTTAATGTGAGGATCAGTTTTGATTGAACAATTTTAATGTTACTGTTAAACCCTAATTCAAGAGTCGGATGCCAGCTTCAGGCTGTTATGTAATCATGTTGATGTGGGTAACGACCGTTGTTATAGATATTAACCCTAATTAGGGAGAACCCTAATTTTTGAAACCCTAATTATTATTTAGGAAACCTAATTAATTAAACACCCTATTACAAATTTATAACCCTAATTAATATTTTGGAAACCCTAAATTAAAACTCAATTTGAGTTTGAGACTGCTATATAACGATGTGATTACGATTAAGGTTAAGTATTATATGATTTTATGATTAATTAGGTAAACCCTAATTAATATTTAGAATATTAATTTCTAGAATCCCTAATATTTATTTTATAAACCCTAATTTATTTAAATTGTAAACCCTAAGTGTTGATTGGAAAGCTTTATGATAATTAGTGGGTCTTAAACCTAATTAGCAAGTGACAAGTAATTAGAAAACTAATCTAATTTAGAAAACCCTAATTACAAATTTTACAAACTAAAATTTGTTTTTATTTTTATTTATTTATTTATTTTTATTTTTTGTACAAACCCTAGATAAAAAATCCTATAATTTGTGCTAAACCCTAAGGGTTAAACCCTAAGGGTTTGACAAGTTACAATTTTTCCATTAAAATGATTTACCAAATGACCTTTTTGCCCCTCATGTATAATTGAAGCTAGCAATAGGTTTTGACCTTAGGGGAAGTTGGTGACCAAATCTAACCACCCCATGTGCCTTAAATCTCAGCAGATCAGCCCAATTGCCAGCCAAATACATAGCACACAAGTTGTATAAATAGATTTGAATAGAGAGAAATGTCATTTGTTACTTGCATTTTTCACAAACACTCAACTAGACTCTCTCAAGCTCTCACCTCCAAAAATATTAAGATATAGCAGTCTCAAATCAAGCCCCACGATCACCCATAACCAAATCAGTGGCTAGAATCAAGAATTTTAGCATGAAGGTATAAAACCCTAATAAAAATTTCGACCCTTGATCTTCTGTTAAAAGTTGTGATTATGTGTTGTAATTGGTTCTATTTAGTGTCTATAAGTGATCTGGGTTGCTAGATGTTAGATCCATAACATCAAGAAGCTCGGATTTGATGATTGTAAAAATCTTTAAAAAATTTCAAATGAGTCTGACAACCAAATGTCAGACCCTTTAAATCTTTGGTTGTTATCTGTTTTTTGTTGTCTAAATGCTTCATCGTGTTGTATGCTGTGAGATGTGTGTTCTAAAACTTTTAGCAGGACCAGATCATGCACAGGTTGTAAGATAATCGTGGTCAAAGTCAGTCAACAGACCACGAAAACTGGAAATCTGGGCAGCCCAGATTTCCCAGGTGGTTCTGACAAGATTTTTAAAGCTTCTGATCTCGCCGGTTTTTGATGTTTTGGGCCAGTTGTTGATTTGTTGTTGTAGCTTGATATGAAGACTACATCTTAGAGTATTAAGACAACCTAAATACATAATGGGATCCAAGTTATGACAGGTCAAACATGGGTTGACTGTCTGCTTATGAGCATTTCTGGGTTTTCCAGAAATGTTCAAGAGCAATTTCTGGAGACCACTTTGACCGGCTTTAATTTCTTTACTATGTTGATGTTATATCTATATTATGTTATGTAATTGGTCTTTGACATGTATTCTACATTATGTAATCTTCATATTACACAGAGTAAGCCCACAATGCTAGATTCAAAGCCTCCAAAATAGGTACCTTGGCTGTTTTTCATTTCTGGGTAACCCAGAAAATGAAGAACAGGCTTGACAACATTTTTAAAACCCTGGATCTCTCTTATGTTATGCATTTTGGCCATGTTTATTGTTGAATCGTGTAGTATTACACGAGTACTACAAGATCAAAATCATATCACACCTAGAAGCTTTATGATCTGTTACATATTGTTGGTCAAACCGAGTACCTTGGTAGCAGTCGATGAATTTTTGGGCAGGCTCAAGAACACGAAGAACACCTATAGCGACGGTTTTGTCGCTGTAGGTGGTCTTTAGCGACAGTTTCTAAATAAAAATTATATTTTTATTAAATAATTAGTATTAATTAGTTTTTAATTATGAAAAATACCAAATAAATTCCTAAAAATTATTTTAAAATTTAAAAATTAGTTTTTAATTATGTTGAATATATTTCATTAATATTTAATATTTTTGGAATATTAAAAGTATTTAATTTATTTAATTATAATATTAAATAAATTATTTAAAAATGATTTTAATACATGAAAAAAATTATTTAAAATTATATTATGGTATAAGAAAATAATTTAAGTTATTTATGATAACTTTTAATATTTTGTGATGAAATTTTATTAATAAATTAATATTAATGATATTTAAGTTATTTAATAAATGTATTAAATAAATGATGGAAAAATAGAATTAATAATTTAAAAATTATATAAAAGTTATAAAAATATGTTAAGTTATAAAATATAACTTTTGATATTTTGTCATGAAAAATATTAATATTAATGATATTAGATTTATTTAATACTTATATTAAATAAATTAGTTTAAGAATGATTTTAATATTAGAAAAATCCTTTTAAATGAAAATAAATTGTTTAAAAATATTTTAAGTTATAAAATATAACTTTCAATATTTAAAGGAAAATCTCATTAATTATTTACTATTAATGATGACAAAGTTATTTACTAATTATATTAAATAAAGTAGTTTAAGAATGATTTTAATATTATAAAAATCATTTAAAATGAAAATAAAGTGTTTAAAGATATTTTAAGTTATAAAATACAACTTTTAATATTTAAAGGATAATTTCATTAATAATGATATTAATTTAATATTAAATGATATTAGATTTATTTAATAATTATATTAAGTAAATAGTTTTAAAATGGTTTTACTTATTTAAAAATCATTTAAAAAGGAAATAAATGAATTAAAATATTTTAAGTAATGATTAAGGACATTTAATATTTTGATAAGTGATACATTAATACTTTAATATTTATGATAATTATTTAAAAATAATTTTAATTTTTTTAAATTTTTTTTAAGGATAATATTAATACTTTAAAAGTATATTGAGTTATTATAAATAACTTTAACAGTTTGGCAATGTTTCATTAATAGTTTAATATTAATTAAATAATAATGATAATAGAATTGTTTAATACTTAAATCATTTAATGATGATTCCGGTGTTTAAAAAATTCGTAATAAATGATAATAAATGTTTAAAAATTATTATAAGTCGTTTAAGAATAATATGACTGTTACTTAAATAGTCTAAATAGATAGTAAGCTACAGGATAGAGTCTTAGACTCGATAATTATCCGATAAAGCTGTCGGTACACCGACATGTTTTAGAAATTGATCTGGACTTAGATAATTTGATTAGATATGTGTTTATTTGTGATTCAATGGTTGTTAAACATATATGATAATGTGATTAGGTTATGTGCTGACTGCAATAAGTAGTGCTATCTGTTATAGCATGTTATTCTAATCGATCAAATGGTCTTATTAATGATAGGTGCTATATAAAGATATAACTAAGCTACGAACTGTAAGCAGCGCATCAGGCAAGTATCTTACCTTTGCATTTCCTTTATGCAATGGACATGAGTAAGAAGTTTCTGAATTATTTTATTATTATGCTATATTATTAACCCCGTTATGATATATTCTATATCCGATCATTGTTTATCAACATGTTAGTATATAGTAATTCAAATATATATTCTGTTCATTAATTTCTATATATGGTTATACAAGTGTCCCTACTTGGATAATCATTGTATTTAATCACATGTTGATATATATATATATATATATATATATATATATATATATATATATATATAAAAGTCGTCTAAGCTATTTGATCAGCTAGACATAAATTTCAAAATGTCGTTGAATATGATATAAAAACCTTTTTGTATCCAATCAAATTATTTTTGTTCGGATTCCAGTCTAAGTATGAACATCCCGATCAGAGGAAAACTTTTATGCACCCAAGGCAGACAGAGTGAACGATCCTATCTTTCTTGTAATGTAGTATTGATCAATACAGGGTCCATGAGATGTACACCCTCGTGCCCGTAAGCTATGACGGTTTGTAGATGAAGTTCTGCTAAACCTTATCGAAAATTTAAAATAATGTTCATAGTATATCGACTACCCTATATATATAGTCTATACGTAGTTTCAAAAATTTGAGATAGAATTGATATGTTATCATTATCGGTTCAGTTTACTTCACAACTATAAATTCGTTGTAGAAGCGATGTACAAAGAAAATATTTATTTCTTTCAGCTAATTATATTTATAATTGTTATTAATTGTTGGGCACTCAAATGCTCACCCTTGCTTTAAATTAAATGTTTTCGGCTAGGCATGATCAACCTGAAGGTTCAGACAAGAACAAGTGAAAAGGAAAGCAAACAGAACATGTTTAATGGTGTCTTTTGTAATAGTTAGACAATATATAGACATTGATATGTGTTATATATCATGTAAAGAATTATAGTAAAGGTTGCGTAATTGGGATTAGACTATGATAAATGTAAAATAAGTTTGATATTCATATTATTGTTATTATTATTAGTATCATTCTGCTCAAAAAAATGGTATCGTGAAGCACCGAGTTCAGGTTGCAAGTACCTGAATTTTCGGGCGTTACATCATGGTATCAGAGCTTTAGGGTTAGAAACCTTAGGTGGATTAGACCTTAGGTGTAAGACCCCGAAATTTATGAAATAAAAGTATTCAATTTTTTTATTTAGTAAATGGTTAAATTGATAAAAAGTTAAAGTCAAGGGTGATATATGAATGTTTTTCAAAATACGCAAGTGGTTATAAAATATTCATTGTTGTCGAACAATATTCGTTTGGTCGTGGAATATTCTTGCTGTTGGGAAATATTAGTACGACGGCGCAGCCACTTATGGGCCCCATAATAAAATAACTGTAGGATGAAAAAAATGACAAATTTGAGTTTTTACAAATAACGACGTAGTTATTACCGTTAACACTGTTAGAATACCCGGTGGTTAGAAAACAGTAATACGCGTGGTTGCACAGTAGTACACGATTTTACATAGTATTTTTGAATTATTGATTCTTATGTAAGAAGGCACTACTCAATAATAGTTACAGTAATTACTGTTTAATATTTTATTTTATTGATTCAATAATTGTTACGTTAATATTTTATATTATTATTGTTTCAATAATTGTTACTGCACAGTATTTCCCATTATCAGATCAATAATTCATATTATGTGAATAATATTATTAGATAGCATTATTGATAATGTCTAGAAAGTTCTGTCAAGAAAAGGTTTAGTCACCTAATTGTGTGCCAGTAAGGAGAAATCCTTATCGGAAAGCCCCTCTTTCCTTGGAACGGCCTGGTTGTCATAATTGTGATTCTGTAATATTATTTATGAATAATTAATTATTGATTCATATGATAAGGAAATATTTATTTTATGTGGATATAAATGATGGATTTATTTATGTGGTTATAAATGAAGGAATTAATGTTGAGGTATTTTATCAGTATTTTGTCGGATTGGAGGTATTAAAAAATCAAATCAGTGTTCTTACAGCTTTATTGTGTGAGTTATAATTTTAAATCTGACTGTTGGATCGTCGTGATTTTTGGATATGTTATACATATATAAGTTGAGTATATGTCCACAAATTTTGAACCGTTAAAAATGAGCGTATGATTTTTATGAATTTTAAGAGGTGACTAATTCGGAAATTAGGTTTATAAATGATTTTGGTGAAAAAATTTAGAAATGGGTGAGTCCCACTTTTGGTTGTTGGGGAAGATGACTGATTTTTGGTGGGTAGAATAGTAGTAGGTAAAGCCACCAGGTAGCAGGTCAAGTCTGCTTTGGTGTGCTAACATTTTCCTATAAATAGAGGGCTAAGTTAGAATTAAAAATCACACCAGAATATATAAGTTTTTTCTCTTTTTCTCTCTAGATTATTGAGTGTATTTTGTGAGTATTTAGATACTTGGTGAGTTATTATTCATCAGTGCAAGTTTCCTTCAGCGTCATATCCGATATCAAGTCAGAAGTGCTGCTCTTTTGAGATAAGGGATACTAAGGGATTTTAAGGGATTGTAAGGGATAGTAAGGGATATTAAGGGATGCTATATTCTTCATAATGATGTTATTCTTTTAATATCATTATACTGAAATATTGGTATGGATTTTATTGTGGAATTTCTACCTTTTCGAGTCGGGATTACTATTCACGTATATGGCACTATTCACGTATACGACACTATTCTTGTATATGGTACTATTCATGTATATGACATTATTTACGTATACGGTACTATGTAAGAATACGGAGTTACTATTCACGAGTTACTATTCAGGAGTTACTATTCAGGAGTTACTATTCAGGAGTTACTATTCACGGGTACTATTCATGATAAAAAAATTAGTTTTTTTTCTGACCAAATTATAGTTGATTTATGAATATTACTCTTGAGATTAAATCTATATATTGATCATATTGCTTTTATTATCATATATAACATTTTTATAACCCTGATGTTGAAATTCTCTTTCACTTAAGTGTAAAGATGGGTAGATTATTGGTATGATCAAGATTGTGGGTTCTCTTTGGCCAGTAGTGCAAAGTTGAATTGTGACTCGTATGATCATGACCATTAAATTTATAATTGAATATCTTTAGCTTAAGTGCAAAGGTGAATTGATTAACATGATTATAATTATTATTTATATAAATTCTGAAATGATTATATATTTATTTGAGATATGAATATCTTTGGCCCGTAGTGCAAAGATGACTTATTGATGAATATCTTTGGCTCGTAGTGCAAAGATGACATGTTGTTGAATATCTTTGGCCCGTAGTGCAAAGATGACCTGTTGTTAAATATTTTTAGCCTGTAGTGCAAAGATGACCTGTTGTTGAATATCTTTGGCATGTAGTGCAAAGATGGTCTGTTGATGAATATCTTTGGCCCGTAGTTCAAAGATGAATTTATTAGTATGATTATGAACAAGAACGGTGATTTGGTATAACCATGATCTTTGATGTTTTAGGTGATGAAAATTATCTTTGTCCTGGATGCGAAGAGGAATTTAGAATCACAATTATGATTATAAGTTATACATGTGATTGTGGACAGGAATTGTTGATTGATGTTACAGGGATGTGCTCATCCACTTGCTGAGTATATTTACGAGCACTACCTATATAATCTTGGTGTTTGTTTGAAGTATAATTCTCAATTAGAGACAGTGGAGATAATGATATGTCAAGAGAAGACTCACCATTGGGAAGAATATAATAGTAATCTTCTCGTTTTTCTTTGGGGTCTATTGGGTCAACCAAGGATAATTCTGTGCCCATATGATATCTATCATAACTTAGACACATGGCCTCCCATGTACGAAGGTTTTCTTGAGCACTTTCCAAAAATTCTAATTTTTAAAACAATTTTTGACTATACCTTTATGTAAGGTACCATTGTGACGTGCTATCCACGTTTGGGACATGAGTCACATTTGGTATAAATTTATGTTAAAACTCACAGCATATGTGTTGTTGTACTTTGGACAACAATTGTTGTAATAAAGTTTTAGTTATTTTCTGTACCATGTATTTGGCGACTCAGAATAGGTTGGATGGATTGGACCTATTTTGGGATTGTCACATTTGGTATCAGAGCTTAGGGATATGATCTCTAACGGAGATCCGGGGTTAGAACTAGGAAGGGAGAGACGAGTAATATCCTTCGCTAGTGTGTGTCCTACCTAAGCTGAATTTTCTTACTTAAGTTGACAAATTGTGATATGTCAATTAACCTTTGTTTTAAAGCTGTATTCTAGAATGATATCTGAAAATACAGGAGATTAGCGTAGAGAAATCGTGATGATAGGGAAGATGGAATCTGAAATGAAAGCAAGATATTTTTAACTTTTTGAAATACCAGGTACGTAAATTTTCGGGACGAAATTTTATAAGGAGAAGAGATTGTAAGACCCCGAATTTAATGAAATAAAATTATTCAATTTTTCTATTTAGTAAATGGTTAAATTGATAAAAAGTTAAAGTTAAGGGTGATATATGAATGTTTTTCAAAATATGCAAGTGGTTATAAAATATTCATTGTTGTCGGAGAATATTCGTTTGGTCGTAGAATATTCTTGCTGTCGGAAAATATTCATACACGGCGCAGTCACTTGTGGGCCCCATAATAGAATAACTGTCGGATGAAGAAAACGACAAATTTGAGTTTTTATAAATAACGACGTAGTTGTTACCGTTAACACTGTTAGAATACCCGGTGGTTAAAAAAGAGTAATACGCGTGGTTGCACAGTAGCACACGATTTTGTACAGTATTTTTGAATTATTGATTCTTACGTAAGAAGACACTACTCAATAATTGTTACAGTAATTACTGTTCAATATTTTATTTTATTGGTTCAATAATTGCTGCGTTAATATTTTATATTATTGTTGTTTTAATAATTGTTACTGCACAGTATTTCCCATTATCAGATCAATAATTCATATTATATGAATAATATTATTAGATAGCATTACTGGCAATGTCTAGAATGTTCTGTCAAGGAGAGGTTTGGTCACCTAATTGCGTGCCAGAATTCATAAGTTTTCTCTCTAGATTATCGAGTGTATTTTGTGAGTATTTAGATACTTGGTGAGTTACTAGTCATCAGTGCAAGTTTCCTTCAGCATCATATCCGATATCAAGTCAGAAGTGCTGCTATTTTGAGGTAAGGGATAGTAAGGGATTTTAAGGGATTATAAGGGATAGTAAGGGATATTAAGGGATGCTATATTCTTCATAATGATGTTATTCTTTCAATATCAGTATACTTAAATATTGGTATTGATTTTATTATGAAATTTCTACCTTTTTGAGTCGGGATTACTATTCACATATACGGCACTATTCACGTATACGGCACTATTCATGTATATGACACTATTCATATATATGACATTATTTACGTATACGGTACTATATACGAATACGGAGTTACTATTTAGGAGTTACTATTCACGAGTTACTATTCACAGGTACTATTCATGACAAAAAAATTGGTTTCTTTTTCTGACCAAATTATAGTTGATTTATGAATATTACTCTTGAGATTAAATCTATATGTTGATCATATTGTTTTTATTATCATATATAATATTTTTGTAATACTGATGTTGAAATTCTCTTTCACTTGAGTGCAAATATGGGTAGATTATTGGTTTGATCAAGACTATGGGTTCTATTTGGCCAGTAGTGCAAAGTTGAATTGTTACTGGTATGATCATGACCATTGAATTTATAATTGAATATCTTTAGCTTAAGTGCGAAGGTGAATTGATCAACATTGTTATAATTATTGTTTATATAAATTCTGAAATGATTATATATTTTTTTGAGATATGAATATCTTTGGCCCGTAGTGCAAAGGTGACTTATTGATGAATATCTTTGGCCCGTAGTGCAAAGATGAATTATTGATGAATATCTTTGGCCCATAGTGCAAAGATGACCTATTGTTGAATATCTTTGGCCTGTAGTGCAAAGATGACCTGTTGTTGAATATCTTTGGTATGTAGTGCAAAGATGGTCTGTTGATGAATATCTTTGGCCCGTAGTGTAAAGATGAATTTATTAGTATGATTATGAACAGGAACTATGATTTGGTATAACCATGATCTTTGATGTTTCAGGTGATAAAAATTATCTTTGTCCTGGATGCGAAGAGGAATTTAGAATCACAATTATGATTATGAGTTATACATGTGATTGTGGACATGAATTGTTGATTGATGTTACAGGGATGTGCTCATCCACTTGCTGAGTATATTTACGAGCACTACCTATATAATCTTGATGTTTGTTTGAAGTATAATTCTCAATTAGAGACAGTGGAGATAATGATATGTCAAGAGAAGACTCACCATTGGGAAGAATATGATAGTAATCTTCTCGTTTTTCTTTGGGGTCTATTGGGTCAACCAAGGATAATTCTGTGGTCATATGATATCTATCATAACTTAAACACATGGCCTCCCATGTACGAAGGTTTTCTTGAGCACTTCCCAAAGATTCTAATTTTTAAAACAGTTTTTGACTATACCTTTATGTAAGGTGCCATTTTGACGTGCTATCCACGGGTGGGACATGAGTCACATTTGGTATATATTTGTATTAAAACTCATAGCATATGTGTTGTTGTACTTTGGACAACAATTGTTGTAATAAAGTTTTAGTTGTTTTCTATACCATGTATTTGGCGACTCAGAATAAGTTGGATGGATTGGACCTATTTTGGGGTTGTCACATTAGGCTATAACCTTAGAACAGAGGGGAACGTTGAAAATACGAATAACTCAAATAGAGTTTTAATGAAGATGAATTGAATAAATTCATCGTTAAACAAAATATAAGATAACTTGTATAAAATTATTAATGGTTGTGTGTATATATTACTTGATAATTAGGATAACTTAGTTGTGTACATGTCAGATAGAAAAGGATTAGGATACCCTTAAATCGTAAAGAAGAAGTCAGCCTCCATAACCGAGCCAATATCAAAGCCAATAGCTGAAATAGAGGCTCACATTGAAAGCTACCTCAATGAGGTGGTTATTTTGGAAAGTATAGTACCAGACCCTGAAACGATAATATGACTGATAGGTAAAGTATAATTAAAGAATATGTGGTTAATGTTGAGTTTTTAAACTCATATATTTGTGGTGAGTTCTTAAACTCATAATGTATGGTAAGTTGGGCGAACTAGGTGTAGTTAGGTATGAATGGATTATTAAGGATAATGGAAATAGACAGATTTCTAAGCAATTGATCCTTAGTGGAGGCGTAAGAAATAAGTAGTAATATTATTACTTGAAAAGGTATGATTATATGCTATGTATATGATAGTTATATTTGTATAAGGTAATGTTTCTCAAATTTTCTATAAGTTGTGTCAGCGATTCTTGACTTTTGAGTCATAAAGGGATAGCAGATGTTTAAAGCAATATGTGTTAAGTATGTCAAGTGCTACGAATATGAGTTTATGGGATTAATGAAATAAGTTGGTATAAAAATAGTAGTTAATTATATGAGTATTGGTTAATGCAGAAAAACCAAAATTTCAATATCTAATATTTTGAGTACATGATTATTTGAATTGAAAATTTCGTGTTATATGTTAAGCGTATACGATAAGGTTTAGAATAAAGAATAAATTGTGATAATGCCGCCAAGGAGACGAAAACGAAATACACGGACAGAAGAACCTGTCAACAAAGATGGAAGACAACCAGACTCGATACAGAATTTTGCGAATATGGACAATCAAGCTATGCAGAACGGAATACCAGTCGCCGGAAGATCAGCCAGTAATCGATAGGAAAACGTCAAAGACTTCAAGGCAATTAGATTGCCAGGATTTAGAAGATCAACTGACCATGTTGACACATTTGTGATAGCTAGGATAACGAAGGGGCAAAAGATAGTTTTGTCACCTATACGATAAAAGGAAAGGAGATAAAGGGAAAGTTTGTGTGCTTTAAGTGTGAATCAATGGAGTATAAGGTGGAAGACTGTATAAGAAGGAATAGGGAGGCAAGGAATGCGTAAACAAGGAAAGGCAGCAGGACATTGGCGACAACGGGACCAACTTCAACAAACAAACCAACGAAATCAACTACAAGCGTCTTCAACATGACCGTTCAAGATATTGTGGCAGCCGGGGAGGCAACTCCATGTATTATTTCTAATCAATATTATTTTCGTATATATTATTTTCTTATATATAATAACTTATTTTATAAAGATATTTTGAAAGAGGAATTTGAGTTCTCTTAGAAATCAAATTTCCATTTAATCAGAAAGACAAGCTTTATGTGAATAGTTAAAGATTGGTTCTATCAATTACGATCGAGATCTACGTACAATGATTGTGTATGCTATGTACCCTAGTATATATAGGTTTTAAAACGGTGATTCCGGGGACGTAATCTTTATAAGGGAGGGTGAATGTAACAACCTGATATTTTCTATATAATTAAATCAAAAATTTTGCGTATATGGATTTGTACAAGATAAAACTTATGTAATTATGTAATAAAAAAAATATATTTATTACATAAATGTTTACAAATAATTTTATTTTAAAGTTATTGATTATTATAAATTATATTTTTATAATAATTAATTTTATAGCAAACATGTTTTAATTAATTATTTTCCACGAAAATATAATTATATATTATTTAAATAATATATGAAATGATTTTTAGAATAATTATAATAATTATTTATTTTATTATATGAATTTATGCAATATTAATTAAGTTAATTATTTTAACTTAATTAATAATGTTATATATGACAGTTAAAAATCAGATATGGAATCCAAAATCCTAATTTTGGATTTTGATCAAGGAATGAGAATAATAATATTATATTATTATTTGTCAGTATTATAATTAGGTATGCTATTGTGTAAGGTTAATGTGAGGATCAGTTTTGATGGAACAATTTTAATGTTATTGTTAAACCCTAATTCAAAAGTCGGATGCCAGCTTAAGGCTGTTATGTAATCATGTTGATGTGGGTAACGACCGTTGTTATAGATATTAACCCTAATAAGGGAGAACCCTACTTTTTGAAACCCTAATTATTATTTAGGAAACCTAATTAATTAAACACCCTATTACAAATTTATAACCCTAATTAATATTTTGGAAACCCTAAATTAAAACTTAATTTGAGTTTGTGACTGCTATGTAACGGTGTGATTACGATTAAGGTTAAGTATTATACAATTTTATGATTAATTAGGTAAACCCTAATTAATATTTAGAAATATTAATTTCTAGAAACCTTAATATTTATTTTATAAACCCTAATTTATTTAAATTATAAATCCTAGTTGTTGATTGGAAAGCTTAATGCTAATTAGTGGGTCATAAACCTAATTAGCAAGTGCCAAGTAATTAGAAAACTAATCTAATTTAGAAAACCCTAATTACAAATTTTACAAACTAAAATTTGTTTTTGTTTTTATTTTTTGTACAAACCCTAGTTGGAAAATCCTATAATTTGTGCTAAACCTTAGGGTTAAACCCTAAGGGTTTGACAAGTTACAAATTTGCCATTAAAATGATTTACCAAATGACCTTTTTGCCCCTCACGTATAATTGAAGCTAGCAATAGGTTTTGACCTTAGGGGAAGTTGGTGACCAAATCCAACCACCCCATGTGCCTTAAATCTCAGCAGATCAGCCTAATCGCCAGCCAAATACATAGCATACAAGTTGTATAAATAGATTTGAAGAGAGAGAAATGTCATTTGTTACTTACATTTTTCACAAACACTCAACTAAACTCTCTCAAGCTCTCACCTCCGAAAATATCAAGATATAACAGTCACAAATCAAGCCCCACGATCACCCATAACCAAATCAGTGGCTAGAATCAAGAATTTGAGCATGAAGGTATAAAACCCTAACAAAAATTTCGACCCTTGATCTTCTGTTAAAAGTTATGATTATGTGTTGTAATTTGTTCTATGTAGTGTCTATAAGTGATCTGGGTTGCTAGATGTTAGATCCATAACATCAAGAAGCTCGGATTTGATGATTGTAAAAATCTGGAAAATTTTTCAAATGAGTCTGACAACCAAATGTCAGACCCTTTAAATCTTTGGTTGTTATCTGTTTTTGTTGTCTAAATGCTTCATCGTGTTGTATGCTGTGAAATGTGTGTTCTAAAACTTTTAGTAGGACCAGATCATGCACAGGTTGTAAGATAATCGTGGTCAAAGTCAGTTGACCGACCACGAAAACTGGAAATCTGGGCAGTCCAGATTTCCCAGGTGGTTTTGACAAGATTTTTAAAGCTTCTGATCTCGCCGGCTTTTGATGTTTTGGGCCAATTGTTGATTTGTTGTTGTAGCTTGATATGAAGACTACATCTTAGAGTCTTAAGACAACCTAAATACATAATAGGATCCAAGTTATGCATGGTCAAACATGGGTTGACCGTCTGCTTATGAACATTTCTGGGTTTTTCAGAAATGTTCAAGAGCAGTTTCTGGAGACCACTTTGACCGGCTTTAATTTCTTTACTGTGTTGATGTTATATCTATATTATGTTGTGTAATTGGTCTTTGACATGTATTCTACATTATGTAATCTTCATATTACACAAAGTAAGCCCACAATGCTAGATTCAAAGCCTCCAAAATAGGTACCTTGGCTGTTCTTCATTTCTGGGTAACCCATAAAATGAAGAACAGGCCTGACAACGTTTTTAAAGCCCCGGATCTCTCTTATGTTATGCTTTTTGGCCATGTTTATTGTTGAATCGTGTAGTATTACACGAGTACTACAAGATCAAAGTCATATCACACCAAGAAGCTTTATGATCTGTTACATATTGTTGGTCAAACCGAGTACCTTGGTAGCAGTCGATGAATTTCTGGGCAGGCTCAAGAACACGAAGAACACCTATAGCGACAGTTCTGTCGCTATAGGTGGTCTTTAGTGACAGTTTCTAAATAAAAATTATATTTTTATTAAATAATTAGTATTAATTAGTTTTTAATTATGAAAAATACCAAATAAATTCCTAAAAATTATTTTAAAATCCTAAAATTAGTTTTTAATTATTTTTAATATATTTCATTAATATTTAATATTTTTAGAATATTAAAAGTATTTAATTTATTTAATTATAATACTAAATAAATTATTTAAAAATAATTTTAATACATGAAAAAAAATCATTTAAAATTATATTATGGTATAAGAAAATAATTTAAGTTATTTTGGATAACTTTTAATATGTTGTGATGAAATTTTATTAATAAATTAATATTAATGATATTTACGTTATTTAATAAATGTATTAAATAAATGATGGAAAAATAGAATTAATAATTTAAAAATTATATAAAGGTTATAAAAATATTTTAAGTTATAAAATATAACTTTTGATATTTTGTCATGAAAAATATTAATATTTTAATATTAATGATATTAGATTTATTTAATACTTATATTAAATAAATTAGTTTAAGAATGATTTTAATATTAGAAAAATCCTTTTAAATGAAAATAAATAGTTTAAAAATATTTTAAGGTATAAAATATAACTTTCAATATTTAAAGGAAAATCTCATTAATTATTTACTATTAATGATGACAAAGATATTTAATAATTATATTAAATAAATTAGTTTAAGAATGATTTTAATATTATAAAAATCATTTAAAATGAAAATAAAGTATTTAAAGTTATATTAAGTTATAAAATACAACTTTTAATATTTAAAGGATAATTTCATTAATAATGATATTAATTTAATATTAAATGATATTAGATTTATTTAATAATTATATTAAGTAAATAGTTTAAAAATGGTTTTACTTATTTAAAAATTATTTAAAAAGGAAATAAATGAATTAAAATATTTTAAGTTATGATTAAGGACTTTTAATATTTTGATAAGTGACACATTAATACTTTAATATTAATGATAATTATTTAAAAATGATTTTAATTCTTTTAAAAATTATTTAAGGATAATATTAATACTTTAAAAGTATTTTGAGTTATTATAAATAACTTTAACAGTTTGGCAATGGTTTCATTAATAGTTTAATATTAATTAAATAATAATGATAATAGAATTATTTAATACTTAAATCATTTAATGATGATTCCGGTGTTTAAAAAATTCGTGATAAATGATAATAAATGTTTAAAAATTATTATAAGTCATTTAAGAATAATATGACTGTTACTTAAATAGTCTAAATAGATAGTAAGCTACAGGATATAGTTTTAGACTCGATAATTACCCGATAAAGCTGTCGGTACACCGACATGTTTCAAAAATTGATATGGACTTAGATAATTTGATTAGATATGTGTTTATTTGTTATTCAATGGTTGTTAAACATATGTGACAATGTGATTAGGTTATGTGTTGACTGCAATAAGTAGTGCTATGTGTTATAGTATGTTATTCTAATCGATCAAATGATCTTATTAATGATAGGTGCTATATAAAGATATAACTAAGTTACGAACTGTAAGCAACGCATCAGGCAAGTATCTTACCTTTGCATTTCCTTTATGCAATGGACATGAGTAAGAAGTTTCTGAATTATATTATTATTATGCTATATTATTAACTCCATTGTGATATATTCTATATCCGATCATTGTTTATCAACATGTTAGTATATGGTATATATTCTGTTCGTTAATTTATATGTATGGTTATACAAGTGTCCCCACTTAGATAATTATTGTATTTAATCACATGTTGATATATATATATATATATATATATATATATATATATATATATATATATATAAGTCGTCTAAGCTATTTGATCAGCTAGACATAAATTTTGAAATGTCGTTGAATATGATATAAAAACCTTTTTGTATCCAATCAAATTATTTTGGTTCGGATTTCAGTCTAAGTATGAACATTCCGATCACGGGAAAACTTTTATGCGCCCAAGACGGACAGAGTGAACGATCCTATCGTTCTTGTATTATAGTATTGATCAATACAGGGTCCATGGGATGTACACCCTTGTGTCCGTAAGCTATGACGGTTTGCAAATGAAGTTCTGCTAAACCTTATTAAAAATTTAAAATAATGTTCATAGTATATCGACTACCCTATATATATAGTCTATACGTAGTTTTAAAAATTTGAGATAGAATTGTTATGTTATCATTATCGGTTCAGTTTACTTCACAACTATAAATTCGTTGTTGAAGCGATGTAAAAAAAAACATTTATTTCTTTCAGCTAATTGCATTTATAATTGTTATTAATTGTTGTGCACTCAAATGCTCACCTTTGCTTTAAATTAAATGTTTTCAGTTAGGCATGATCAACATGAAGGTTCAGACAAGAACAAGTGAAAAGGAAAGCAAACAGAACATGTTTAATGGTGTCTTTTGTAATAGTTAGACAATATATAGACATTGATATGTATTATATATCATGTAAATAATTATAGTAAAGGTTGCGTAATTAGGATTAGACTCTGATAAATGTAAGATAAGTTTGATATTCATATTATTGTTATTATTATTAGTATTGTTCCGCTCTTAGAAATGGTATCGTGAAGCACCGAGTTTGGGTTGCAAGTACCTGAATTTCGGGGTGTTACAGCGCAGCCGCGCTGGGAATGGCCTGGAGTTAGGCGCGCCCGCGCTAAAGTAGCAGAACTCGTCTTTTTGGTCAAGGGACTCGCGCGGCCGCGCACGAAATGCACTGCAAAATCGCGCGCCCGCGCTTCTAGTTTTTTGCTGCAATGTCCTCTGGTAAAACGACCATAACTTTTGATCTGGGAGGAGTTACGGGGCCTGCCACCTATCAAATCGAAGCTCTCGACAAGCTCTACACGTTTCATTCTTTGATAATTGAGAAATAATGGACGAATGAAGGCTGAAATTGGGTTGGAAGTGACAGCTCTGCAAATGGCCAACCAAAACATTAAAGTTTAACGTCCGTTGGTACAAATGTCATAACTATTGCATCCGAACTCCGATTGGAATGATTCAAGATGTTCCAGAAAGCTAAGAAGATGCTCTACAACATAATCCAAGTTCCAAGTCAAGAACATGAAATGAACATAAAGCCCAAACGATGTCCGAATTGCTTTTCCTTGCGTTTTCATACCAATAGTCGCTCACACCGTTCCTAAGCATAAGATCTACAAAATGAACACGAAATACATGAAAAGTAACTAAGAAATATGAGTATAAGAAACTAATTCAAGTAATAGATACTGGATAAGTAAGTATAAAACCTACTTATCAAATACCCCCAAACTTAAACCGTTGCTTGTCCCCAAGCAACACAACATAATGCAATCTACATGCGATGCAAGCTACGCTACTATGCAAATGAATCCCAAAATTTTCAGCCAAATATAAATTCTAATAAGATGTGGCTCAGAGAAATATCAAGATCCAAGAACAAAGCCTCAAACTAAGCTAAAGGCATAATGACATACAATCAGACAATCTCAACCTGCTATAAAGATACTCTCTGTGTGTGTTGTGTTCACAGATAAGCTTGACAAAGGTAAAGATACCTCATGCTATACTGCTTAAGAAAGAAAATTGAGGTTCAAATCAAGAATTATGCATACAAATGAAACCACAACTACTCAAACACATCAATACAAACTAAGGTTTAACAATGGGTTTATACTGCTTTATTTTTACACACGAGGACAATTTTCGCATTTTCTCGCGGTGTTTATTGATTTCTTTTCTTTTTTTCCATGACTGTGCAATGCCTCATTCCATTCGGCTAACAGTGCTACCCAGAGCCGGCCCTGGGCAAGGGCCACCAGGGCAACCACCCAGGGCCTATAGTTGAGAGGGGCCCAAATTTTTTTATAAATTTATATATTTATGTGTATAAAAAAAATATTAGCGATATTATGCATTAAAAATGATATGTTAGAAAATATTAAATATGATAGTATAATTGATGATTTTGCATCTAAAAGTGCAACAAGAAAATATTTTAAATGATGTTTTGTAATTTAGATTTCATTGTGCAAAACTAAAGAAATACCCACAATAGTTGGTAGGTTTTACTGATTACACCATTGAACTTTTAATTTTTCAAATTACACTACTAAACTAATTATTATTTTGAAATTGAGTCATTCCGTTAAAAAAAATAAACGAACGTTAATTTTTTATCTACAAAACTAATGAACTATCCACTGTAGTTGGCACATTTTACTGATTACACTATTGAACTTTTAATTTTTCAAATTAACCCATCAAACTAATTAAAAATAATTATTTTAAATATTTTTAAAAATAATTATTATTTTAAGTAAAAAATATTAGAAGCTTTTTTTTTCTTCATAAAATGAGTAGAGTTTCATAAAATATATATTCAAAAAAATAACTCATAAAATATATATTCAAAAAAATTAAAGTGATTTTAAATTAAATTAAAGTTTGCTTAATTTTTTAACAGAATAACACATTCTTAATATTAGAATTTTTAAAAAAAAAAAAATTAAAATAAAAAAAACAGTAAAAGATAAATAAAAAAACTAATTCAATTTTTTCAAAAAATAAATTAATAATTTTTATAAATAAATATTATTTTCAAGAAAAAATTAGAAAATTCTTCATATTTTAAAAAAAATGAGTAAAATTTATAAAAAAACATAGATTCAAAAAAATAAACTTTATTTTCAGAAGGAAAAAAATGATTTTTTTTAAATGAGTAAGGTTTCATAAAATTTTAATTTTTTTAAATCAATATTTTATGAAACTTTACTCATTTTATGAAGAAAAAAAATTAAAGTTTCTAATATTTTTTATTGAAAATAATAATAATTTTTAAAAATATTTAAAATAATCATTTTTAATTAGTTTAATGGGGTAATTTGAAAAATTAAAAGTTCAATAGTGTAATCAGTCAAACTTGCCAACTACTATGGGTATTTCATTAGTTTTACCGATTTCATTAATATTTTTATTTTGTAGGTACATGTGATGATTCTTTGCTTCGATGATATTTTAAAGTGTTCTTCCTTATCTTTTGTAAATTATTATAATTTTAATAAAAATAATTAGTTGATAATTTATTTATTTATTTATTTTTTTATAAAGTGGCACACTTGAAATTTTTTGTCGTGGGCTTTAGAAAACTCAGGACCGGCTCTGGTGCTACCCCTTAGCGAGCTTTCAACCATCGACTCCCAGACAATAAAAGACCTTAGGGCGCTAGGTGTAAAGACAATCCCCTCAGGCATACTTACTCAAGTAACAAAGGCCCCTAAACAAGACTAGCCACGATAATTTTTCATATTTTTCTCTTTTTTTTATAGCAAGCATACCCATGTGTTCCCAAAGTTTGAGTATCAGTGTTTTCATAGTCAATGTTCACTTCCTAGATAATTCTATCATTAAAAATAATATTTTCTTCTCAACAGCCAAACAAGTTAATCTTTTACCAACAAGAAAACATGAACACTTATGTGCTAACCGGTAGCATCTAAATAACAAGCATGGATCAAATCATGTAAAACATTATAACTAAACTCAAGCTATCAACCACATTCAAGAATCCATCAAATTTCTAAAATCCTCATTGGCCAAACTAGAATTCCACTAACTAGATACTTAGGATTATGCAACTAAACAAATAAACTAAAACAGATATTAAGCAAACAAAAAGAAAATTTTTTACTACACCATTAAATAATAACAACTAACATGCAATTACTATATAAAACATGGATAAATGATGCAATTTACACTGTATGCTCTATACTACTGATTAGACCCAATACCCCCAAACTTAAAACGAACAACGCCCTCATTGTAATTAAAAGTGAAAGAATACTCCCCTAAGTGGCAATGTCATCTCCGTTTGCCTTCTCATGATCCGACGGTATATCAGGCGATGGATAACTTTGAGATAATCTAAAGTTGGAAACTGAGTGTGAACTTTTAACTGTCCGAATGCTTGAGTCAGAAATTCTAAAAATTGAGCAGTGTTTATTTTCTATGACTGAGCTATGGGCGGCCGCGCTATGTTTGGCTTGTAGTTGGGCGTGGCCGCACTACCCTGTACCTTGGCAGCTTCAGTTTGATCTTGAATGTTTAATGCAATTGGATTGAACTTGAGAGGAGAAATAATCAAACTATTATTAAGACTTACAACTATCAAACATATACTAAATATGGAAAGCATGAAGAAGAAGTAATTAGAAATGTAAATAAGAATTAAACAAGGAGGGATAAAGATTGGATGGGGTGCCTGAAAGTAGTATGCATACAAGCCAATCATGTATGATGATAAAGCATATACTTTGTAATTAATCTTATTTATTTATTAATAAAATAATTATTTATTAAAGGCATTTATTATCTACACGGTGCTGTTTTAGTAATATGTGATAAACCCATAGTTTTAAGCAATGCTTTTAGAATCATGATGAGATCATGCTAATGAGATCTAAATTCTTAGATAGCTTAAAACTAAAATGTTCCCAATCAATGGATTATTAAAAAGGGGATTAGTGAATCCGGATAGATTGGTACGTACATTGCTTGCTCATTGGATGAGGATGATTGATCTCATGATCATTTGTGTGGAGACACTAAAGCAAGTATGTAGGGGCTTATTAGAGAATAAGTTCACTAAACGTGACTCGCTAAGGAATACCTAATAGAGTTTTACTTACCTGTCAATAGGAATTCATGTAGTGATAGTAGTACAAATGATCCTTAGACTTGAGATCATCATAGTATCTTATCTATAATTAATTACACTTTGACTTATTCCTTAAGACTCTTAGAGTATATCAAAGGGTATGCTTTGGTGTAATAAGTTATATATGAAGATAATGAATGATAAATAAAGAATCTACCACTTCTAGTAAAAGAAGAGAAATGTCCTATGTGATTCGATAAATGACAACCCAGGAATCCTTGGCCAAGGTGGAATGAAATTAGAAAGTAGTTTCTAATTTGCATTCATTAGGAGTTGTGCATTTAGGAATCGAAATACATATAATTAAATAAAATAAGACTTGACAGTAATTCCATGTCTTATATTTAATTGGGATATTGTATGGTGGAAGGATTGAATTGTACGGTAACTATTAACTCAAAGGTTCTTTTATGATTAATGTTGAAATCTATATTATCTATAAAGTCGTTGAACGCTAGGGAGGCTTATCCCTATTGTAGAATAAATATTATTTATTTAAATAAATTAATCGTTTAATTTATTTATTTAAATAAGATTAGAATTGTTCTAATTTATTTATTCACAACCGGTTTAATATGGAGAACCTAAAGGGTCACACCATAAAAGGAAGAATAATTATTTAAGAAGTTAATGGCATAATCGTAATAATATGTTAAGTATATTTAATTTAATCTACGGTGATAGAATAAATTAAATAGCTTATTAATTATTATTTAATATTTTATAAATATTAAATATAAATTAATAAGAGGAGTCTTATTAATATTATTACAATTATTATTATTTTAATTTCTAAAAGAGTTTAAGAATTAATTTAATATAAGTACTCTCATTTATTCCTAATAGGATTAGGAGAGAAAATTAGTTAGAGGAGTTTAATTAATTATCCCTAATAAGATTAGGGAGCCCATTTAATTAAAAGAGTTTAATTAAATAAATAATACCTTATTTTAATTAAATAGGGTTACCTGATATCTTTATAAGAGGAGTCTTATATCAGATATCAAAGTGAGATACGTAATTCTAATAGTTGGAGAGTACGCCCCCTTTTCTACAAAGAAAGGAAAAACTAGGGTTTGAGCCCATACACCCTTCTTCTTGAAAATTCTTCTTCCTTGGTGGATCACCTCTAGAGGCCATACACTTGGGTGGCTTACGTTGATTAAAGGAAGGAATCTACCCGGAGATTCAAGGAGATCACGGAAAAGTAGGAGGTGAACTCGTACCTGAGGAAGCTCGTTTCTACAAGGGTATGATTTCATAATTTCTTGTTCTTCGTTTTAATTAATAATATGCATAAAGGATGATGCGGGTAATTGGTTTGTGAAAAATTTTAAAATTTGATTTTATTATGCTTCCGCTATTTTTGCAATTTGATTGCTACTTTGATTTTCACAAAACCTAACAGTGGTATCAAGAGCCAAACTTTATGCAAATTATTAATTGTTTTGATTCCATATATGTATGGGTATATATTTTGAATAATTTATTGGGCATAATTTGTTGTATAAAATTGTTATCTTAATAAAAAAAAGGGGAATCACGGATTTCATTCGCGGATTTTTTTTTTCCGGTAATCCTTTTTTTTTTCCCGCGGTGGTTGTGTTGGTCTCACGTGGAGCATTTCCTGATTAAGGGGCCATGTTACTTAAATGTTTTAATGGCAGGTTACTTTATATATATATATATATATATATATATATATATATATATATATATATATATATATATATATAATATTCCTATTTCACGTGAAGTCCCAGGAACTTAAAAGGTTTTCCTGGACATGTGCCAATTGCCATGGTAATATATATATAAACATCTATTATATATTATAGAAATCGTATACTGTAAAGTAATTATATATATATATATATATATATATATATATATATATATATATATATATATATATATATATATATATTAATTTTAATAATTTTATAATTAAAATAAAAGAGTTTATTTTAATTTTGAAATTAGATTTCATGCAACATAATATTGCCCATTAAATGATATTCATATATATATATATGAAATTATTTTATTTGTTGATACATATGGTGATATGTATGATAATAAATGGGATTGATTATGGACAATTAACCAATGTGATTAGATTTATTTTGGTTGGATGTTTGAATGAATGAGTTTTATTAAATGGGGTCTGCGTACCTTGTCTTTTCTGGTTTTCTTCTTGATGTAAATTCTATCTCTCTCTTATGTACTTCTCCTTGACTGCTGATCAAGGTTTTTATTTAAATTAAATAGTTTATGTAATAGGATTAGTTAGAATTTTTTTTTTCTTCGAAGAACCGGAGATCAGGGAGAAAGGAGCGCTCGAAGACCCGTTTGTAATGGAGCCCGAGTTTAAATGTAATAGTTATATTTAAATGTTTATTCTTGCACCCTAGGGTTTGACCTTTTGGTTCACTTGGTGGCTCTAGTGAACCAAACTAGAATAAAAGTTTATAATCAATCCGGGTAGAAAATAGTATTCTATATGTGCATGCTAGTATTATATATATTATATATTATGCAAACATGCTTCACATGTTTAATAATATGACGCGTATTTTATATATATATTTGCATGCGCGCTAAACAAGACGAGACTAATAATAACAAACCCCTCAATGAAATTATATTAAGTTGTAACGTTCAAAGCTATTTGGAATATCGAACGTCGCCTTCTAGCATGATAGAAACAATAGAGCATTGAATATTTAATATGAGTTTGGTGTGCACACACAAGGCGAGTATTAAATATTTGAGATGTTGTTTTTATTACATTTGATGTTTATAAGGAATTGAACATTACCGCTTTGTTGTGCACACACAAGGGCTGTAGTTTTCTCTTTACTTATATGGAAATGCTGGGTATGACTTAACTTAAATCATTTTAGTTCGGATGTGCACACACTTGACCATTATGATTTAAGAGGCAAAATATAAGGAGTTATATGATGATGTAATTGACAAGTGTTGTCTACCAATTTATTTATATATAGTTTGTTGTGCACACACAAGGCTATATACATTTGAAATGGGATCCTTATTTTCACTAGCAAATCTTTAATTAGATATTGCCGAACTATATTCATGAGGGTAATATAGTTTGAAGAAAATAGTGGGGGATACCAATATAAAATAAGACCTAATTTATTTTGGTAATTAATTAAATGAATGTTTGCTAAAATATTATCTTTTTAACATGCAGAATTTTGAAAATGTCACATTCACTAATTTCACTGCGTAGCATACTTGATGCTAACAAACTGACCGGACCGAACTACACGGACTGGTTAAGGAATTTGAGAATTGTTCTCACTGCTAAAAAGATTTCTTATATTCTAAATTCGCCCGTACCTGCAAAAGTTGCAGAGACAGCCTCTGAGAAAGAGATTGCTACTTTTAAATAGTGGCAAGATGATGCATCTGTGGCTCAATATATCATGCTCGCATCTATGAGTAACGAGCTTCAACGTCAGCATGAAAAAATGGATGCTCCTACTATACTGCTGCACCTGCAAGAGCTGTATGGTGAGCAAAGTAGGACTACTAGATATGAGATATCTAAGGAGCTCTTCCGATCTCGGATGACCGAGGGTACTACTGTTGAGACTCATGTCCTAAAGATGATTAATTTGATTGAACGTCTTGGACAGCTTGGGTTCATCATGGATGGAGAGTTGAGTTAAGATTTGATCTTGCAGTCACTCTCTGACACCTTCTCACAATTTGTTGTGAATTTTCACATGAATAAGTTGGACGTCAGCTTGCCTGAGTTACTTAACATGTTGAAAACTGTTGAAGGTCACTTCCCATCCAAGAGGAACCATGTCTTACTGGTGGATGATTCTTCCAAGAAAAGGAAGAGGCCCAATGTATCTTCTAAAAAGAAGAAATGCAAGAAGGCTAAGGGAAAGGCGAAAATGAAGGATCAAAAGAAACCTGATCCAGCTAGCAAAGGAATTTGCTTCCATTGGAACAAGCCGGATCACTGGAAGAGGAACTGCAAGGATTATCTTGCAGAACAAAAGCAGAAGAAGCTTGGAGAAGCTTCGAATCCTAATCAAGGTTTGTTTATGATTGAAATTAATTTTTCTGAAAGTCAATCTTCTACTTGGGTATTGGATACCGGCTGTGGTTCTCATATATGTAATAATATGCAGGGACTGGTCAGAAGTAGAAAGCTGAGCAAGGATGAGGTCGTCCTACGAGTGGGAAATGGAGCAAAGGTTGCTGCATTAGCTGTAGGGACTTATTGTTTAGCACTGCCTACGGGAAAATCCATTAGTTTAAATAATTGTTATTTTGTTCCATCACTTATTAGAAACATTATTTCAATATCTGTATTGGATATGGATGGTTTTGACGTTATAATAAAGAACAATAGTTGTTCTATTTATAATAATAATATTTTAAATGGTGTTGGTAATTTACGAAATGGACTTTACATTCTTGACTTGCATGAAAATATACTTCAAATTGAATAAACTAAGAAAAGGAAAAGATATGATGTTAATTATACCTATATGTGGCACTGTAGACTTGGTCATATTAATGAAACAAGATTATCGAAGTTGTATAAAGATGGGCTCCTAGAGCTATCAGATTATGAATCATATCCAACTTGTGAATCTTGTCTCATGGGAAAAATGACTAAATCTCCTTTTAGTGGAAAAGGAGAAAGAGTTACAGAGTTGTTAGCGTTGGTACACACGGATGTATGTGGACCTATGACAACGAATGCACGGGGAGGGTATTCTTATTTTATTACATTCACTGATGATCACTCAAGATTTGGATATGTGTATTTAATGAAATACAAATCTGAATCATTTGAAAAGTTCAAAGAATTCAAAAGTGAAGTAGAGAAACAAACGGGTAAAAGTATTAAGATTCTTCGATCAGATCGAGGTGGTGAATACTTAAGCAGTGAGTTTCTCAATTGTCTCAAAGAAAATGGTATAATCTCACAATGGACTCCACCAGGGACGCCACAGCTGAATGGTGTGTCTGAAAGGAGAAATCGAACACTGTTGGACATGGTTCGTTCCATGATGAGTTTTACCGATCTTCCGGTGTCATTCTGGGGATATGCCCTAGAAGCGGCTACATATCTACTATATAAGGTTCCCTCGAAATCTGTCCCTAAGATTCCATATGAGATGTGGATAGGGAGGAAGCCTAGCTTTAAGCATGTTAAGATTTGGGGATGTCCAGCTTATGTGAAAAGGTTTCAAAATGATAAGCTTGGGACTAGATCTGATAAGTGTACTTTTGTGGGATATCCTAAAGAAAGTTTAGGATATTATTTCTATAATCCTACTGAACAAAAGGTATTTGTTGCCAAACTTGCTGCCTTCTTGGAAAAGGAGTTTATCCTTGAAGGGGTCAGTGGGAGGAAAATAGATCTTGAAGAAATTCAAAAACCACAAACCACTACAGATCAAATGGATGTACCACACCCTATTCGTAAATCTGGAAGAGTACCAAAGATACCTGATAGGTATGGACTTGTCATAGAAGATGATGATGAGGTACGCATCATTGATGATGATGATCCATTGAATTACGAACATGCTATGAGTAGTAAAGACTTAGAGAAGTGGCAAGAAGCCATGAAATCCGACATGGACTCCATGTATGAGAACCAAGTATGGACTTTGGTTTCACCACCTGAAGGCATTAAGCCTAATGGGTGTAAATGGGTCTTTAAAAGAAAGACTGGAGCAGACGGCAAGGTAGAGACCTATAAGGCCCGACTGGTCGCAAAAGGTTTCAAATAAAGACAAGGAGTTGACTATGACGAAACCTTCTCACCAGTAGCAATGGTCAAGTCCATTCGGATTTTGCTTGCGATTGCAGCTTACCGTGACTACAAAATTTGGCAGATGGACGTGAAAATGGCCTTCCTCAATGGGAAACTTGAGGAGGATGTGTATATGACACAGCCAGAGGGATTTGTTTCAAAGGTTGGAACAAATCAAGTCTGTAAGCTACAACGATCTATTTATGGATTGAAGCAAGCTTCTCGTAGGTGGAACATCCGTTTTGATGAGACAATCAAAGAGTTTGATTTTATCAGAAATGAGGATGAACCATGTGTGTACAAGATGCTTAGTGGGAGCGCTATTTCATTCCTCGTATTATATGTTGATGATATATTACTGATAGGGAATGATATTCCTATGCTACATTCAATTAAAATCTGGTTATCTAAACACTTCTCCATGAAGGACTTGGGAGAAGCATCCAATATTTTGGGGATAAAGATCTGTAGAGATAGATCTAAAAAGATGCTTGGCTTGTCCCAAGGAACGTACATTGACTCGATGCTAAAGAGGTTTAGTATGGAAGATTCCAAAAGAGGTCTCATGCCGATGAGCCATGGAATACATCTCTCCAAGAAACAAGCCCCAAAGACACCTGAGGAGAGAGACCGTATGAGTAAGATTCCTTATGCTTCAGCAATAGGATCTATCATGTACGGTATGATATGTACTAGACCAGATGTCACTCATGCACTTAGTGTAACAAGCAGATATCAGTCGAATCCAGGAGAAGAACACTGGAAGGCAGTGAAAAAATCCTAAAGTACTTAAGAAGAACTGAGGATGTATTTCTTGTCTACGGTGGGTCTGAATTAAAACTAGAGGGCTTCACAGACTCAAGTTTTCAAACAGACCAAGATGACAGTAAATCCGTTTCGGGATATGTGTTTACCTTAAACGGTGGCGCAGTGAGTTGGAAGAGTTCCAAACAGCAAACAGTTGCTGATTCAGTGACAGAGGCAGAGTACATAGCTGCAAGTGAAGCTGCAAAGGAAGCTGTTTGGATGAAGAAGTTCATTACCGAACTTGGTGTGGTTCCTAGCATTACAGGACCAGTGCCTTTATTCTGTGACAACACCGTAGCTGTTGTGCAGGCTAAGGAACCCAGGTCTCATCAGAAATCCAAACACGTGTTGCGGCGATTTCATTTGATCAAAGAGATCATTGAAAGAGGAGACGTCACCCTGGAGCGTGTAGACTCTCAAGACAATATTGTAGATCCATTTACTAAAGCGTTAACACAACAACAGTTTGATCGTCACTTAGAGAAGATGGGTATGAGATACCACGACTATTGGCTTTAGTGCAAGTGGGAGATTGAAAGTAGTATGCATACAAGCCAATCATGTATGATGATAAAGCATATACTTTGTAATCAATCTTATTTATTTATTAATAAAATAATTATTTATTAAAGGCATTTATTATCTACATGGTGCTGCTTTAATAATATGTGATAAACCCATAGTTTTAAGCAATGCTTTTAGAATCATGATGAGATCATGCTAATGAGATCTAAATTCTTAAATAGCTTAAAACTAAAATGTTACCAATCAATGGATTACTAAAAAGGGGATTAGTGAATCCGGATAGATTGGTACGTACGTTGCTTGCTAATTGGATGAGGATGATTGATCTCATGATCATTTGTGTGGAGACACTAAAGCAAGTATGTAGGTGCTTATTAGAGAATAAGTTCACTGAACGTGACTCGCTAAGGAATACCTAATAGAGTTTTACTTACCTGTCAATAGGAATTCCTGTAGTGATAGTAGTACAAATGATCCTTAGACTTGAGATCATCATAGTATCTTATATATAATTAATTACACTTTGACTTATTCCTTAAGACTCTTAGAGTATATCAAAGGGTATGCTTGGGTGTAATAAGTTATATATGAAGATAATGAATGATAAATAAAGAATCTACCACTTCTAGTAAAAGAAGAGAAATGTCCTATGCGATTCGATAAATGACAACCCAGGAATCCTTGGCCAAGGTGGAATGAAATTAGAAAGTAGTTTCTAATTTGCATTCATTAGGAGATGTGCATTTAGGAATCGAAATACATATAATTAAATAAAATAAGACTTGACAGTAATTCCATGTCTTATATTTAATTGGGACATTGTATGGTGGAAGGATTAAATTGTACGGTAACTATTAACTCAAAGGTTCTTTTATGATTAATGTTGAAATCTATATTATCTGGAAAGTCATTGAACGCTAGGGAGGCTTATCCCTATTGTAGAATAAATATTATTTATTTAAATAAATTAATCGTTTAATTTATTTATTTAAATAAGATTAGAATTGTTCTAATTGATTTATTCACAACCGGTTTAATATGGAGAACCTAAATGGTCACACCATAAAAGGAAGAATAATTATTTAAGAAGTTAATGGCATAATCGTAATAATATGTTAAGTATATTTAATTTAATCTATGGTGATAGAATAAATTAAATAGCTTAATAATAATTATTTAATATTTTAGAAATATTTAATATAAATTAATAAGAGGAGTCTTATTAATATTATTACAATTATTATTATTTTAATTTCTAAAAGAGTTTAGGAATTAATTTAATATAAGTACTCTCATTTATTCCTAATAGGATTAGGAGAGAAAATTAGTTAAAGGAGTTTAATTAATTATCCCTAATAAGATTAGGGAGCCCATTTAATTAAAAGAGTTTAATTAAATAAATAATACCTTATTTTAATTAAATAGGGTTACCTGATATCTTTATAAGAGGAGTCTTATATCAGATATCAAAGTGAGATACGTAATTCCAATAGTTGGAGAGTACGCCCCCTTTTCTACACAGATAGGAAAAACTAGGGTTTGAGCCCATACACCATTCTTCTTGAAAATTCTTCTTCCTTGGTGGATCACCTCTAGAGGCCATACACTTGGGTGGCTTACATTGATCAAAGGAAGGAATCTACCCGAAAATTCAAGGAGATTGCGGAGAAGTAGGAGGTGAACTCGTACCTGAGGAAGCTCGTTTCTACAAGGGTATGATTTCATAATTTCGTGTTCTTCGTTTTAATTAATAATATGCATAAAGGATGATCCGGGTAATTGGTTTGTGAAAAATTTTAAAATTTGATTTTATTACGCTTCCGCTATTTTTGCAATTTGATTGCTACTTTGATTTTCACAAAACCTAACAGTGCCTCCCATCTAGCGCTCAGTTTATAGTCCGTTAGCTGGACTCTTTTCTTGATCACTATCCAATTCCTCTATGAAAAGCTAGGAACCCTCCATCCATTAGAACCACTCTGTGCTTTGGTAGGTTCCCCATCATGAGAGTCTTCGAATTGAAGCCACCTATCTTATTTCCTGTACATGATGTCCCCAGTTCCATTGCATCGCCATGTGTTTCTCCCATTGTATCTGTGAATAGATTTTTGGATTGAGGCATGAAAGATACAACGTGATTTTCTTCTTCTATTATCTCTTTCTTAGCCCACCATGGTTTGTAAGAGACCTCATAATCGCAGAAATTCTTGCTTTGGATGTGACTACCAAGGGGACATGGGTGTGCAAAATTTAATGAATTTTCAACTCTAACTGAGAAGGCACTTGGGGCATTATACAAGTTAGCTCATGTTCTTCATTTTTCCTACCCCCAGTTGTCTCCTCAATGGCCACTCCTTTCAGTTCATTCAGTGGCATGTACACTTCTATCTCTCCATCAGTTTTATTGTCCATGTCATAGCACTAATTATTTGGAGGGCGATTGTTCAAGGCTTCGAACATTTGATCCATATAATTATGAAGATTTTGAATTGACCTCTCTTGCTCAACCATCTTTTCCTCAGTTGATGCTACAAATTTGAACCACAAATCCTCCAATCTTGAATTATCTTGTTCAGTTTTGAAATCCATGTATTGAGGACCATTCATTGAGGAGTTAATGAGTTGTTCCATCTGTCTGTTAAGATTTTGGCTTGATAACTCCTGACTCATCATCATTTCTTTATGGTCTGCTATGTTTTTTGACATGAATTCCTTCAACCTTGAATTTTCTTCTTGTTGCATTAGAGGTGGATATGAGAAATCTGATGGATATGTTGGACTTGGGACACAGTATTGGTCTCGATAGTTATAACTCCATTCAAAATCCGGGTGATACCCCCAACCTTGATGATAATTGGGATAAGCATAGTTGTTGAGGTAATCACCCCTAAACTGTACTTGTCTAAACCTGATGTTGCATTGATAACTCGGATGCTTGCCAGCACAATATTCACATGTAACTACTATCTCTCGAATATGTTGGGCTATAAGAACATCCAACCTCTCCAAAAGTGTTGCAATTTGTGCTGACAATGTAGAAAATACATTGAGTCCTTCAGTTCTTGCGTCACTTGGTTGAATCATATTTGCATAAGGCCATTGATAAGTAAAGTCACCCATGGTACCTGAAAAGAGAGAAATATAGGAAGATAATTAAAACAAAGTAAAAATATTTAAATTAAGACTAATTTGAATAAAATTAATATTGGCAAAAATTATAAAAATAATTCCCCAGCAGCGGCGCCAAAAACTTGTTGGTCGTTTTACCGATCAATATATGTGTGCAAGTATACACGGTCAACAAGTAATAAAGAGTAAGCAAAGTATCGTTCCTACGGAGAATTAACTAATAAATTTCACCTAGCACTAGTCCATAACCATTTCAGTCTTATTTAAACGAATGATTTAATATTTCCTTATTTAAACTGTGAAATTAAATAAATATAACTATTCCTAGAGTAAGACTAGATAATGAAGACCTGAGATCATAATATCATCTATTGATTCATTCAAATCCACACACTTCATGTTAAGCCAAATTTCTTGCACTGGATTGCTAGTCGAGAACATGAAAGTAAAATACAGCCATATCTCAATGTACTATACTCATATCGCATATAATCCACAGTTGATAGAATACACATGAACACCCACATTACCTAAACCACTATATGTCTATGTGATTTACAAATAATTAGGGTTTAAGCCCTAGTTCTCAAATGACTACGAGCAGTGCTTTGGTATATGTCTATCCTAAGCATGAATCATACATCCCAATGCATTGTAGAACGTACAATCACACGCTAATAAGATCAGATATAAACCTATACTTCTTATCTCAAGACCATATAGATTATCACAGTAATTGATGGCCAATCAACTAAGCAAATAGCATGAATCTAATTAGACAAGCCCAAAGCAATCAATAAGGCTAACAATGAAATATATCAGAAATAACTAGTCCATAGAATCCATTGCAATCTCACAATAGAGTTAGATCATAGTTGAATCAAATCTATCATCCGGAAGACTGAAAATAGCAGAGGAAGGATGGGTAAGAGAATCACGTCGAGCTGATCGTGCAGAAGATGATAGTCGTGCAAAGAAGGCAAAGCTTGAAGAGACATACTCCGCATTTAATCATGCAATGGATGGGGCTCAGGAACGAGTTTTGAGATACCCCATCCAGTTCGAAGGACTTCCGTCGTATATATTGGATCGCAGGAAGATGTCTCGTATCATGGATGAGGAGCGTGGCAAGGCTATTCAGCACCTTGATAGACAGGACTAGAATCTATTTAATTATGTGAAAGACTTAATTAGTTTTTATATGTAAATTCCGATGTGTTTATGAATGAAGGAATATGTTAATATTTTAAATCCTGTGGATTCTTTATTCCAGTGTAGTTGATGTAAATAGCAGTTATGCTATAGTTTGATGTTAAAACTTTGAGTTGAATTAAATATATTAAGTTGTTTGAGATGATGTGATAAATGAGTATGTCAAATTGTTGAGTAATACCTTAACTATTTAGAGAAATAAATAAAGTCCTAATAAGCGTTTATTTTAACAGAAAATGCCGCCAAGGAGAAGACAACAACGTCAACCGGCTCAGGAAGAGTCAACCAATAATAACAATAACGCCAACGCTAATCCTGTTAAGTAGTTGGTGAACCTACTGACGGGAGCAATGAATAATCAACCTCAAGCTCCACCAAACACAACGTTTAAAGACTTCAAGGCGGTGGGACAGCCAGAGTTCAAAGGCTCCAGGAACCCAATCGAGGCTCAAACGTGGGTCATGGAAATGGAGAAAGTATTCGACGTTGCTAGGGTTAGAGAAGACCAGAAGACTGCTTTCGCAACGTTTATGCTGAAGTCTGAGGCTAGCTATTGGTGGCAAGCAAACAAAGTGTGAGGAGGTGAAGGTGTAATTACGTGGGAGAGATTTAAAGAAATATTTTTCGAAATGTACTTCCCAACTAGTTCGCAGAATCAGATGGAAATTCAATTTCTGGAACTGAAGCAAGGAAACATGAGCGTACCTGAATACGCAGCTAAATTCGATGAGTTGGCAAGGTTTGCCCCGTACCAAGTACACACTGACGAAAGAAAGGCCAAAAGATTTGAACAAGGACTAAAGCCTTGGGTTTACAGTAAGGTGTCAATGTTTCAGATAAACACATTTGCCAGAGTACTGGAAAAGGCCATCCTCGCTGAAGGTGGGAGCGATGCAGTAACCAAGTACAATTAAGAGCAGAAGAAGAAGAAGAGTGAAGGTGAAGGAAATAACAAGACTGGTGGGAGTAACACTGGGGGTAGTCATAATCAGAAGAAGAAGTGGACGGATAACTCGTCAGCGTGAAGTCAACTAGGAGGGCAGAAGAAGAAAATTGAAGCGTGCTCAAACTGCGGAAAAGCTCATCTGGGAGTTTGCATGAAAGGGAAGCGAGTGTGCTACAATTGTGGTCAGGAAGGCCACATAGCTCCAAACTGTCCAAACCCAAAGAAGGGTGCTTGTTTTAACTGTGGTTCTAAGGATCATCTAGCAAGAGATTGCCCCAAGAAGGGTTCAGGAGGAGCAGTGCAAGGAGGTAATCGTGAAAATAGCAGTGGAAATACCTTAACCATTACTGGACCACCTGCAACAAACCGACCAACCGCCAGAACTTTCAATATGACAGTGCAGGACACAATCCAGTCTCGTGAGGTGGTGTCAGGTATCATTGCGATCAATGAAATTAATGCTTATATTTTATTTGATTCGAGTGCTACTTGTTACTTTATATCTGAAGACTTTGCTAATAGTTTAGATTTGCTTATGGCTTAGTTGGAATATCCCATGAATATAGAAATTGCGAATAGAGAGATAATTCCTGTTAAGTACGTGTTTAAGAACTGTAGGGTGAATATTAAGGGTAATATTATGAACGTAGATCTTATCCCTATTCAACTTGGGGAATTTGATGTTATTTTGGGCATGGATTGATTATCCAATTATGGGACTGTAATTGACTGCCAGAAGAAGCGTATTAACCTTATTACTCCGTCAAAGGTTGTGTTTTATGGTAGCAAGTCGCCTAGACAAGCGAGTTGTCTGACGATGATGCAGGCCAGGAGGTTGTTAAGACAAGGTTGTGTAGGATACTTAGCTTACATAGTCGACAGTCGAAAAGAGAATCCGAAGGTAGAAGAAATACCGATTGTGAGGGACTTCGTCGACGTATTTCCAGACGATTTGCCATGACTTCCACCAGATAGAGAGGTAGATTTCGTGATCGATTTGGCGCCATGAACTGCTCCAATTTCAAAGGCACCATACCGAATGGCACCAGTAGAGATGAAAGAACAGATGGTCCAACTACAAGAATTGCTGGACAAAAAGTACATTCAACCGAGCGTATCGCTGTGGGGAGCGCCGGTGTTGTTTGTGAAAAAGAAGGATGGATCAATGCGGCTCTGCATTAACTACAGAGAGCTGAACAAGGTCACGATTAAGAATAGATATCCATTACCAAGAATCAACGATATGTTTGATCAATTAAAGGGAGCAAGAAACTTTTCCAAGATAGACTTGAGGAGTGGTTATCACCAACTGAAGGTGAGGCCAGAGGATGTACCGAAGACAGCGTTCAGAATGCGATACGGTCACTATGAATTTTTAGTAATGTCGTTTGGTCTAACGAATGCTCCTGCAGCATTTATGGGACTAATGAATGGTGTGTTCAAGCCGTTTTTGGACAAATTCGTAGTGATATTTATAGACGACATTCTGGTATATTCCAAAACCAAAGAAGAACATGAAGAACATTTGAGGTTAACGTTGGAAGTATTGAGAAGGGAGAAGTTGTACACTAAATTTTCGAAATGCGAATTCTGGATTGAGCGAGTACAATTCCTTGGTCACGTGATCGATAAAAATGGAATTTCGGTAGATCCATCCAAGTAGAAGCCGTGATTAACTAGGAACAACCAAGAACGCCGTCAGAAGTAAGAAGTTTTCTTGGATTGGCGGGATATTATAGAAGATTCATTCAAGATTTTTCTAAGATCGCAACTCCGTTAACGAATTTAACTCGAAAACTGTGAAATTTGTTTGGACGGAGAAGTGTGAGGAGAGCTTTCAAGAATTAAAGAAGAGGTTGAGTACGGCACCTGTGCTATCTCTTCCGGATGATACAGGCAATTTTGTTATTTTTAGTGTTGCGTTGCATAAAGGACTTGGCTGTGTGCTAATACAAAACGATAAAGTCATTGCTTATGCATCACGACAATTGAAGGATTACGAGAAAGGATACCCGACTCATGATTTAGAGTTGGCTGCAGTGGTTTTTGCTTTAAAAATTTGGAGGCACTATCTTTACGGGGGGAAGTGTGAGATATATACGGACCACAAGAGTCTGAAATATATTTTCACACAGAAGGATTTGAATATGCGTCAAAGAAGATGGTTAGAATTAATTAAGGATTACGACTGTGAGATTTTATACCATCCGGGTAAAGCGAATGTAGTTGCCGACGCCTTAAGTAGAAAGGGTCGTGAGAAATTGATGATGTTGACTGCTCAGGAGGAGCTAATCACAGAAATAGAGAAATTGGAATTGAAAGTGAAGTATCCAATGGAGATTGATGAGAAGTTATTTCAGATGCAATCTGGTACAACTCTACTGGATAAAGTGAAGGAGGCTCAGTTTCAGGATGATGAATGCAAAAAGGTGGCAAAGAAGATATCTGAAGGAACCGAACTGAGATTTAAGTTGGATAACGAAGGAATACTGAGATTTGAGAGTAGAATTTGGGTACCATCAGTAAAAGAGATTAAGGAAGATATTTTAAGCGAGGCTCATAGTTCACGATATTCGATTCACCCTGGTAGTACCAAAATGTACCAAGATCTTCGACAACATTTTTGGTGGCCGAATTTAAAACGTGATGCTGCAGAATATGTTGCCAAGTGTCTGACCTGTCAGAAAGTAAAAGCAGAACATCAGAGACCAAGTGGACTACTTCAACCGTTGGAAATCCCAGAATGGAAATGGGAACATATTACAATGGACTTCGTGGTTGGCCTTCTGACGACTCAGAAAGGCTACGACGCAGTATGGGTTATCGTTGACCGACTGACGAAATCTGCACACTTACTTCCAATCAAAATAAGATTCAACTTAGATCAGTTGGCCAGGCTATACGTAAAAGAGATTGTTTCGAGGCACGGAGTTCCGGTATCAATTGTTTCAGATAGGGATCCGCACTTCACATCAAATTTTTGGAAACGTCTTCAGGAATGCATGGGTACGCAATTGCGAATGAGTACAACTTACCACCCTCAAACAGACGGACTGAGTGAGAGAACGATTCAGACATTAGAAGATATGCTAAGAGCCTGTGTGATGGACTTTAAAGGAAATTAGGATGTTAGTAAAGTTCGGCTACAACACCAGTTACCACGCTAGTATTGGCATGCCACCTTATGAAGCTTTATACGGCAGAAAGTGCAGAACTCCACTATATTGGGATGAAGTTGGTGAGAGACAATTGCTAGGACCAGAACTCGTACAGCAGACAACAGAAATAGTTAAAGTGATCCGAGCATGACTGGTAGCGGCTCAAGATCGACAGAAGAAATACGCTGATCCACATCGTAAAAATATTGAGTTTGAATCAGATAGTTATGTTTTCTTGAAGGTCTCTCCCTGGAAAGGGAAGATCGGGTTCGGAAAGAAAGGAAAATTGAGCCCAAGATTCATTGGACACTTTGAAGCACTAAGAAGAATCGGAGAAGTCGCGTACGAGGTAGCCTTACCTCCAGCACTCGAGAATGTCCATAACGTCTTCCATGTTTCTGTGTTACGACCCTACAAGCTTGATTACAAGTACGTAATTGAACATAAACCCCTACATTTTGAGAAAGACTTATCTTACGAAGAAATTTCTGTCCAAATTATCGATCGGAAAGAACAAGTTCTCAGAAATAAAGTTATACCTTCTGTTAAGGTAATTTGGAGAAACCACAATGCTGAAGAAGCTACGTGGGAACTCGAAGAGAATATGATGAAGAATTACCCTCATTTATTTACTTAATTATGTGTAAGCGATTCTGGTGACATAATCTTTGTAAGGGGGGAGAATGTAACGGGTCGAATTTATTGAGTCGTGATTCTGGGGACAGAATCCTTTTAAGGGGGGAAAGATGTGACGAACGAGAATTTTGTAATTTATTTTAATATTTATTGAATTAAATAAATATTTTCGATGATTTAATTATTAGATTAAATAATTAATTGATGCAGTTGTAGTAGAGTAATTTAATTATATGTGTTACATTTATTAAATTAAGGTAGAGAAATGTTATTATCAAAATATGTAATTATGTGAGCTTATTGAATTAAATGAAATATTTAATTAAGCATGATGTTATTAGATTAATTTAATTATTAATTAGAGAATTAATAATTTGACATTTATTATTAATGAGAAAATTAATTATGTGACTGTGTGAATTTATGAGAAACTATTATATTTTATTTAAAATAAATTAAATAAGATATTGAATTTATTTTATGAAGGAGTGTGACATTTATTAAAGTATATTGTAAAGGTTTTATTAAATTAAATAAGTTTAAACTTTCTAAGGCTAGCCAAACATGGCCTTAGTAGTGGTTACTAGCAGTTGCACATAACTGGGTTAACTGGCCATTTTGTGTGTCCGTTTTCTCTTCCTTTATTATACGTATTCTTTCCTTTATTTTTACTAAGTCCGATAAAACTAATCAGAGAGAAAGCCAGAGAGAAATTAGAGAAATTTCATAGAATTGTGAATACTGTGATTGAAGTAGAGAGATATTGTCATCCTTAATCATCTACGCTTTCGGTACTTTTATCCAACCCAATTTTTATTCTACGTATTTTAAAATTTTCATAACTATGGCTTAAGTCCTTTGTAAAGTTTTTGTAGTTGAATAGGGTAACAATTATGAGTATATATGTAATAATTCGAGTGACATAACATGTTATATATATATATATATATATATATATATATATATATATATATATATATATATATATTTGCATGATTCCATAACCTAAATGTCGTTAATCTGATGACTTGCTATTTCAAAAATATATAGAGTTTGAGTTTTTGGCCTTATGGCCTTATACGTGATTTTAGTATGTCAAATATAAATGTTTTCGTTGATTTTACACTCATATATTATTGTGCATGTTAATACGAAGAGACCAAACTTTAAATAAACGGATTTGGCTTTATAACGAATCCGTGGCGTTGAATTTTAGGAATTTATGTTAAAAACTTCAAGAACATCAAGAAAAGTGGAAATTTTTATATTTTAATTATGTGATTATGTGTTTTAATGGGTTAAAATTACTTTACAGATGTTGGGTAATAATTATATATGAATATTAACATGTGGGTATGTTAAATTAGTGAAATTAATGATTATTTAGTGTCCTTTTCGCTGAACTCTATGTTCTTCGCGAACTGGGAATCGAATTCTGGAGTCTCGCGCCGTGGCGCCAACTCTAGAACTGAAGTCCCGCACCGCAGTGCCACTGCACCACAGCGCCAAGTCTCAGACCGCAGCGCCGTCGCGCCGCAGGGCGAAGGTCATGTATAACAGTGGCGCCGCAGCGCCACTCTCTAGCAAGTTCAAGAATGAGATTTTTAAAATGTTTAAGCCTAACAATGTGTTAGTGAATTAATGTAATGAACATGTAAACATGTTAGAAGTATAATGTGATGATAAAATAGTTGTTTAACATGTAAATAACATAATTACATGTGAATTGAATTATTGAATACATAATTAGCTTGATAATTCATGAAGTACACATTATGTGACAAAGTGGTAAATTGATTAAGTATAGTCAATAATCAAAGTAGACAAAGAGAATGGGTTTATATTGATTAGTTAAGCTATAATTAACTGGTATTGTAAATGTGAATGATATGTAGGATTTAAATCAAAGAACGTGCTTAGTTAAAGTGTAATCTACGCACGAGGCAAGTTTCCTAACCCTACTTGTCATTATTGTTCAAGTTTATTATTTACGTCGAGTAAATTATCAATTCTATTATTCAAGTTCAAATGTTATATTAAAGATTGATTATCTTTTCAAAGCATGATTCAATTATACAATAATTGTCCCATTGTATACGTTTTGAGATCATTATTATTCAAGTTGAATATCATTATTGTTGAACCTTATTAGACTAGTGAACCCTTAATGATTCAATTAGTCCATAGTTGATGAGCGTTCTAAATTTCAGAACCCTTGATGAATTATCCAAACCAAACTTCCTTTGGTGCAGACTCGAATGTCAAAGTGAGATGAACAACCCTGTATAGGGGATTATTTACGCTTTAGCGTTAAGATATTGTGCACAATATGGTACTAAGGGCTGATCCCCCTAAGTACGAGAAGAAGGTCCATAGTCTTATGACTGTTAAAGGTTTCAAGTATAACCCTTGTTTACCTAGGACATAGTTCAAGGTCTTATGACCCTCAGAATTCTTTTGATTCTTGTTATTCACTCTTGATTCAAAAGTTGAGCTTTTATTCAGATGTCTTTGATTTATTCGCATGTTATTATACTGTTATTTCATTTTTATACTTGTGGGCATTTGTGCTCACTCTTGCTTAATAATGACACTGCAGTTAAGAATGAAAGAAGTGATGAACCTTCCACTAGTAAAGGCAAGGGCAAAGTTAGCAAGTGATGAAGACTTGTTATTTTTATTAGATGATGTATTTATGTTTAAGACTTGAGTATGATGTTATTAAGACTTATATATTTATGATTCTGCACAGATGTTTTAAGGTTAGTTTACCTGGGATTGTATTATTATTATTCAGATGTTGTAACCCTTAAGGGGAAGATTTTTATTCTATCTATTGCTTGGCTTACATTTATTATGGGTAGATAGGAAGATGATATTTGTATCGTGAACATCAAATCCTGTGGAAATGGAAGTACCAGATTTGGGGGTGTCACATAACTAAACTAGCCACAGTGTTTATTCATTCTTTTTTTTTTTCATTTTCTTCATTTTTTTTCTTTTGTTTCCTTTTTTACTTTATTTTACATAGATAGATTCCATATCTTCCCCCAAACTTAGGTTTCTGCTTAATCCTAGCCTTCACCACTAATTCACTAAATTTCTTTCATTAAACCTCAATTTTCCTAAAGAAGTCAATTATGTGTATATTCACTACAAAAAAAATGGTAATTTTGCAACAAACAGTTTTCGTTGCTAAATGTGCAAAATTTCGTTGCCAAATGTCATTTGCAACGATTTTTCGGTCGTTGGACATTTCGTTGCGCAATGAGCATTGCTAATTGTCTAGCAACAAAAATTTTTTCGTTGCAGAAAGTAATATATTTCACAACAATTTTTTTTTTCATGTAAAATCCTAAATCATTTAGCAACGAAATATTTTGTAGCAAATTTATTAAGAAATTGTTATCAAAAAACAATTTTCGTTGCAAAATACGCATAATTGGCAACGAAAAGAATCTTTTTATTTTTCAATGAAAATAAAATTCGCTGCATTTGATACACATTTTCCAACAAAGTTTGCCGTTACTGAACAATATAGAAATTGTTACCTTAATTTGTTTTCGTTGTTAATTGTGTACATTTTGGTAACAATGTTTGTTACTAAATGTACAAAATAAACCAGTTATATATTAATTTGCAACGAAATTTTGCGTTGCCGTTGTTTTTTTATGGATAATTATGATGAATTAGCAACAATACCATTCAAAGGTGATTGTTTTTAGAGAGCAACAAAAGTTATTGTCAATTAGCAACGACACTAATTATGACAAATGCAAAAAAAATATGTCGCAATAACCCCATAACAAATTACGACATAAATACAAAAAAACTAAAATATTATTAATTAAATAAAATCATCCGATACATGATCCTTCATCATCTTTACAATCAAACTTCGTACGACTGAAAACTATAAAGCCCGTCTTAGTGAACACTATCTGCCATTAAGAGGTTAACACTAGTGCCATATATGAAAAAAAATCAAGAACTAAATGTTTATAATAGAAAACAATACTTAAGCTTACACAAGAGTTTCAACCATGGTTCATCCTCCAAGTATTCTACAAATATTAAAACAGCATCAACCACTACACCAATAAAGAGGTTAATTAAGAAATTTAAAGATATAATTAAGGAATTTACAGACCATTGAAAATCTCTTGTCCCTCTCACAGTCAAGTCATGGGGGTGCATTTTGTAAGGTCATCAGCAGCACCTACAAAAAGTAGTACAAAATGAAAAATAGTTTAATAATCTTGTGCAAAAAGTAATATATATATATATATATATATATATATATATATATATATATATATATATATATATATATATATATATATATATATATATATATATATATATATATATAATACATGGGCTTTTTAACAAGCTGCAAAAACCTACATGATGAAAGTAGAAAGATTAGATAGATGTATGTTTTAAATATAAAATTCAAATTACATGAAAGCTCTGTTTTTAATTCTATAACCAACCATGATTTAACAACCATAAAACTAAATAGTACATCAAAAGGCTAGTGTAGGCATGTGTTTCAGGGTGACATGCACAATGTTGTAAATGAGGTTAAAGTGTTAAACAGTGAAACAAGAAGACAACCGAGTAAATTTAATAGATAGAAAACGGAAAGTTTGAGACATCAAAAGTTCCAGCATCAATCAACAAATGTGCAGGAACTGACATGAATGGATGCAACAGACATTGTTACAACTCCTCTTTAAAATTCTTTAACGTCGCCATTTAATAGTTCCTATACTCTACCATATGTTTAAGAAAAAGGGATATAAAGACAATTTTTGTTATACAATATAATAATTATGCCATCACATTCGACTATAGATTGGGAAACCAACATATCTTATGAGTTGTAACGCTTTGAAAAGCCAGATTACTATAGAAGCTTATAGTCTGTGAAGGAATGTTACTTATCAACTTATCTTATGAGTTGTTACTCTAGTTGGTATATAATGCGATACAGTGGGGTAGGCTTCTACGAATTGATTGGACATAACACAAAACAATTATTCGATAGTAGAAAACTATCTAAATAGGTACGCATATAATATGTAATATTCTGATATATATGTATATGTGTGTGTGTAAGTTCAACACATATGAAGCATGCTATTAGTCATAAAAATATTATAAGCTGCTTATCACAATAAATGCCTTTGGTAGTAGTAGTTCACACACCCAAGCAACCAAGTGTTTTCACCCTACCTGGTAGAAAGAAATGGCTATACAACCATGATTAAACAAAGCACCAGGGTATAAAGTTTAAGAAGTCACTACTCGTAAGAAAAAGTTTATTGCACCAACTAACCAACATTACAAATCATATATCCCTCCGTTACAACGTTCCAAAATTACATATACATTTTAACTTTTTGAAGCAAAGTTCTCAAATCTTATAAATTGATATGAATTCATTTATGTTTTAAAAGCAACAAATATGGTAATTAGTAGTAGTATTTTCTAGTTAATTTACAACAGCTATAGTCGTTTGCAGTTTGCACTAAAAATCAAATAAACTTGTATCATTTTTAAATTATACGATTTTCCAAACAGACATCAAAAAGTCAAAAATTTGGAATTGGAACAGAGGGAGTAATACCAAAAAAAAATCATTTTATATTTACCTTAATCAGCTAATAATTTTCTTAAAATCATTTAGACTATTATACCAAGTTATAAAAGTTATTCTTTACAAATCAGAAGATGGAAGTCTTAACATAGTTACTAAAGATATCAGGCTACAATGGGCAATGACTGGCTAAATCCTTCATTATCAACTATCAAGAAAGGTGATTGACTCAGTTATGAATATATGAAAAGAGGCTTGACTAAATTTAAATTGTACACCCATGAAATACAAGTCTATTATGATTGCTAAAAGGGGGAAAAAGGAAACTTTCCATGCAACTAAAAAATTAAAGTGGTCCATGTCAGAAACCCATTAGTAAAAGAAATAATGGTGGTCTCTTGGGGATATTCAGTTGGAAAATAAGGATGCTATAACAACAAATAATTCATTTCTAATAAAAGTAATAGAAACAAAATCATATATATCCTTTACATTATAACAAGTCATTCCATTTAAGAGTTTTAAAAACATTTTTGTTTGTCAAAAGAAAATAGTAAGTTATGTTCCTCCAAGTTGGTCATTCTACATGATGACATGAGAAGTCATGTGTTCCTCAAAGTTGGTCATTCTACGAACTTTGAGAACCAAACCAAAAAAAACTAAGGCAATAGAAAAAATTGAAATTAAAATTAATTTTTAGTTTTCTAATTAAGCTTTAGTACGTACCTGTGATATTTCTACAAAAACATACTACTGAGAGGCCTCATGAGCCAAGAGAAGTCCAACATAATAAGCTGACACATAATTAAGTTACATATCAATTAACAATGTGCAAGAGATAATAAGCAATGGAATGGAGGCACATACACAAAGATTATGGTTAGGTTTTAAATACCTGCTGAATAATTTGTAAGGCCTACTTCAAGGCCATATTGAGGCAGCTCATGCGAATATGCTGCTGCAAGTATCATATCTCCAGTAATGCTAGCAGATACAATTTGAGCAGAAATATCCTTGTTCGTCTATAACAGATTTAAGGTTGAACTTGTATAATAAAGAGTTAATTGTTCTAACAACCTCAAAAGAATAAAACTTTAATGTGCAAAGCAATTTACATATACAAATTTCAAATTAAAATATCTAATAATGGAATTTCTCAGGCCTAGAAATCAACAGATTCTCGAGAAAGACGAAAGCAAACAAAAAAATTTATACTGTGATGCATTGTTTAAGTGGCATCTGCACAAGTCCCAAATATTCTTGAGTAAACTATTCAGAGTGGAGGCACTTAATAGTAAGAGAACGAGAAATAGACTTGACTTAAAACACATAATTTCATATAAATAGACTAGTGGATACAAATCGCACAACAAACCAATACTTGGGGGTGTTATACTTGTTTTTATCCTGATTGATCAGATGAATCCTCGCACGACAATCGGTCATACCCTCTATAGAGATTTTAACCAAAAATACAATCAGTAATAGCCTAATAAAGTCTACGTGTAATGCTGCTCTAATAAACTATAAACAATGACAATTTAGCTACAATATATCAAAACTTACCTCTCCTTCTCTTAAACTTAACCTGGTACCGCTTAAAGTATGCCCTTGGCTTTACAGCTTTGGTAAAGACCTGAAGTAACAAAATCATAAGATAAGCTTTTAAAAGGTAGGAGAAAATTGAAAAACTACACTTCATAAATTCAAATTATAAAGGGACCCGTGGAAAAGTGAGAAGTAAAAAAATGATCAAGATATCCTAAAACATAAATAACTTCCCAACCAAAATCTTCATAATATGGTAAAATAAGTAAATATTAATTTCATTTATTAGCTGTATTTTGCAGATTAAATTAGCTCAAATAGAACACATACAAAATCACCTATGGATGAGTTCCTCTAGTTAATAAATTCAATAAAATCAATGTTAAACAAACTCCTACATAGAAAGTTAGAGCACATAGAGAGTCCATCTGCATTTTACTGTACTGAATCTGCTAAATCCAATTCCATTATCCAATCACTTAGCAACAATAACCCATTATAAATAGCAAAATTAGCTGAAGTACATGCACACAAAATGCCCTAAAATCTGAAACTCCTCTACCTCCTTTTCATCGCGACTTTCTCCCTCCTCCTTCTTGTTCTCCTCCGTCCGTTGCTCTGTAAATTGCAGGGAATCGAAGGAACTGATTTTGAATCAATCACTAAACGCCTCTTCAATTTTAAGTTTCTAAAGTCAGATCCCCAATTTTTTTGTTGACTGGACTTAGAAAAATATGTTAAAAACTTGCAACACAGATTCAAATCCAAAATTACAAATTAAAAACTGCATAATCGTACAATTTCATCACTTAAACTGACTAATCAGAGCAAATTAGACATAGATCGTAACATACCTTTTCACTGGTATGGGAAACATTATTTTGAGTGACTTATGTCATATGTTTGCTTGATTGATTAGGAATTTTTATTAAAGAAGGTAATCACAAAAAGCTTGTCGAGGTTCTGAAAGCAGAAGACAAAAAGTGGAAGACCAAAAAACGATGGTGATAGTGTAAGTTTAATGGTTGACTTGTCTTAAGTTCCTTTTCCCTCTATAAATTGAGGAAAGCCTGGATGAATGACTACACAATCTATAATAGTTCATGAATAAAATTGAAATGTGAATTATTATTACTATTACCAAACTCATTATCAAACTGAAATTTCCTCGAAGGATTCGATAACACTAACCAAGCCTCGGACACGAGCTTAAATGCATGCTCCGAAAATAGGAATTTATTCCTGTTAGGGTTTAAAAGTAGCGCGAGCTGTCGGTACTGACAGGCTATGAGCTCAGAGTCATGAGTCCGACGAGCGAGCTGGTGAATCGCGTACCAGTGTAACGCCCCAAAATCTGGTCTATCTTCACACCCGGATTTCATGCGCCACGAGTACATCATTCTTCCAAACATACATCATTATATAGTGAAATATAACAACATACATTCTTAAACCCCAGGTTTTGTTACATTATAACCTAATTATTTATAAATAATGATAATTACATTATTCTTTACATCTTACAAAAGTGACTTTTATCCGCCACTAAGGACACATAACAGTTTATTAAACTAGTCTATAGTTTAATTAAGCTATTTTACATTACAAGTCTTCACTTAATTTTCACGCTCATTCACATACTGAATGGTACTTCATCTGGATACCGGTCAGCTTGATATTTATGGGATCCTTAAGTCCTTCTAATATCGTACGCTAAAAATATCTTTCATTTAAAGTAAGTGTGAGCATTCAATTGCCCAGCAAGTTATAGCAGTTGAAAAAACAACTTCAAGAGTTTAAACAATTCTTCAGAACTTCGATAACCGAACAAAGGTTATGAAACAGCTAGAATAATAGGAATAATCTCGATTCCTATCATTTTAAAACATTAGTTACATTCCCTTTGAAATACTTTCATTCTTCTACCATTTTTCATACACATCATGTCTAGCTAGAATCATTAGCACAGACGTAACAATAACAGTTTATGTACAAACAGAACATACTCGTATTGAGCAGCTCAATCACAGAACAGTTCATCTCATAGAAACACGAAGTGTTCAAGTTGTCGCACACGGCCTCCTACATACTACCACTTTATACAAATACCACACATTTGCACATAAACAAAACTTCTCAAGTTCAACATCTGAGAAGTTTAAGAAACTAACATTCATTTGAAATATGAATGAAGTTAGGAAACTTGCCTTGCACACAGCTACAACTTAGAGTTTATGCTGAACTGCTCATTCTAATTCCTATATAGCACATAAGGAAATAACATACACCAATTATTCATATACTTTTGAGTTATGCATTGGTTTACTTAACTTTACTTCTTAGGGCTCGTGTTCTTACAACCTAAGTTTACGCGACAACTTTCATTACCAGTTTATGGCTTCATGACATACGGAGATGTCTTACTCAAAACGTTCATCATCTTTGATGATTTGCATTCTTATCTTCTTCTTGTAACTTCTCTAGGACTCATCACGCATCGTGTCTTTGCTAGTAGTCCATATGGTACTCTGAGTGGTTTCCCACAAATAACCAACAAATAAGTTCCCGTCTCATCTACACTGTCTTTCACAGTGAGTTATATCGGTTGTCAGTTTTGTATATACCTCCGCTCTCTGAAGGAATTATTTAGCCCAGCTCCCATATGTCAACCATCAAAGGTTACGATTGTACCACAACCTAACTTTATCTTAACCTATCCGAACCATTAAATTATAATATTCGTTAAGTCAATTTCTTATTCCTTATGGCTTTCTGGCAAATAAATGCCATACCTCAGGATTCATTCTTTATCGTCTAAGTCATACAGCCTTTTGTATACTTAGAACAATCATTTAATATCAATACTATGAAGTCATAGCGTTAAACATTTTATATTAACTTATTCATATCTTACAACGTCCGGTTCATTCGACTCGAAACGTTATCCAAGTTATACTTACTAACTCGGCTTCTTAACGTTATACGTTATTATCTTTAATTCAGTTTCTTCACCGTTCACGTTTAATCAACATTCTTCATTACCTTATGGTTAAACCCTACACGGAGTGTAGGTTCTACCCATTTAATATTCGCGTACACTCAACCCTCACGTCGGCTAAAGTGTTTAACGCTTACTTTCCTTCTATCATTCTCTATCCGACTCACTTTTAGAATTTCGTTAATCTCATTACCGTTTGTTACGGCTTTCATTCGTTCTTCATTACATGAACCCCACGTTCATTATCCTTTCTTAATGTCAAAGCCATACTATTCGTTGTATGCTAAGACCGATCGTTCATCGCAACTACGTTACGTTTACGTTCATTACATTCCTCGTCTTTTAATCTCGTTCCATCTCTTTGGTCAACCTTCATTAAAAGTTTAAATCATTTGTTTAAGTGTTACTTTAGGTGAACTACATGTTCATATTTCTTTCTTGCACATCCCCTAGTAATTGAGCACGTAAAAGCTCATTACTGGGACTTGCCCTGCACTGACGCTGCGGCGCCGGGTCCTTCTCTTCCTGTCGCGCTGCGGAGCGAGCCTACGTCACCTTTTTCCCAAGTCTGGCGCTACGGCGTCAAACTCTTCCTTTCCTATCGCGCTGCGGCGTGAGTTAGCAGTGCACAACATCTCGTCCTGGCGCTGCTGCGCCACCACACAAGGGATAGCTAGCGCTGTAGCGCCAAGCTTGAAACTTTGAAAATTTTTCTAAGTCTTTAAAATGATTTGAGATGCTTACTTTGCAATCTCATATCTTATTCGTTATAACTCGAAACGAGGTTGTTCCAAAGCCATTCTCCTCATTATTTTACGTACTTCAACCTCCCTCAGATATAAATTAATTCTAAATCCGTTAACATACCATTTGATTGGCTTTATCTTTGTCCTTTGCTTCATTTTATGTTATTAACGTTCTTTGTTCGTTTGTTCGTAATTTGACCATCCGAACTCGGAACTCGCTCTTTCATGAGTCCAAGACTCGCGTTTTCTATGTTATCTTACGTTCTTATTAAACCCTACTCATTCTGGTTCGTTTACATAATTTTTATTTCTCGTTCATCTTTTACAAAAATTTTGCCATAACTCCGTTATAGCTTAGTTTAATCCGCTTTTCATGAACATTTCTACCGTTCCTAACCAAGCAAAAAGCAACTAACTTATATGCTACATTTTAAACTTGTCCATCAACAACAAGCTATACTACGATGGTTTTAAATTTGTCTATCAACAACGTTCTTCGTGTTCTTCGCGTTCTTCGTTCGTTCTTCATTTTTAATCGATATTTTGATTACAATTTTACTGTTTCTTGGAATTCGATGTTATAAAACACCATCCCCTACTTATGTCATCGAATCGTTCATATGATTCATTCGGATCGCTCAAATTCATTACGAATCTTATACTTCCTTAAGAAATTTATAAAATAAACTTCTAATTCTTATTTCTGTATTTTTTTCATGATTTCAACCATATGAAATCATTCCTAACATCTTTTACTTCTTATTCTCATTAAGTTATGTTTTAAACACATAAAACTTAAAAGAAAATTAATTCAGAAGTTACGTTTTTGATACCTTTCTTCTTTAATCTCCTTCCGTCGGACAAAAGTTTGCTCACGCGCAAGCTTTTCATCCTCCTTTTCCTCTTCTTCCTCCCATCTGAACTCTCTCTATCTCTCTCTCTCTCTCTCTCTCAAGTATTGGAGAATTTTCAAAATCCCAATCAAATGAGCTTAAGGCTTCCTTTTATAGATTTTCAAAGCTAGGGGCAAAATAGTCATTTTGCCCCTAAATTTACTATTCACACCTCCTTACTCCACCTCCTTACTATTCACAAAGCTTCCCTTGGAAACTTCGTGCTTCCGTCTTGCAAAATTCGTCCGACAGTTTTAAAAACTGCTATTCTCAGAATCCAAATATTTTTGGATATTTCGTCTTTCCTTTCCCAATTAACTTTTACGTATTCTTCGGATCTCCGAAAAGCTAAAAAACACTTTTTGGTGTTAAGCGTTTTCCTTCACATTTTTTCCCAACGTAGTTAAACGAATAAAAAGTACATAACAGTATTTTTCGTCATTCTTATTTCGTCCGATTTTTGAACGTTTTTCGAGAAAAACTTTTATCGGCTTGCTTAACTTTTCACGATATATTATTGTCAAATCTTTTGATGGAATGTCATTTCAACATACCGAACTCTGGGAAAGGCTTAAGTTATTCAAACCCTAACCCTTAGGTTTCGTCGAGTTAATAGTACCTATTTCGTCTTTTTCTGCTAAAATATTTTTGTTCCCGAAATTTTTATATTTTTCTCTTAAAAATTCTTACTCATTCAATCTAGCTTGTAGCCAGAATCCTCCCGATTTATAATCATCCTAGGTTCTAGAACAATTAATAAACACATAGTACAAAATATTATTAATAAAAATTCATTTTATTAATAACTAATTCTTTAAACTTAAATTCTGGACAATTCGAATTTTCGGGTTGTTACACTCTTCCCCCTTATAAAAATTCTGTCCTCGGAATTTCTTAAAACTACACCCTTACCCGGGTCATCACATTCACCCCTTCTTCACAGAATTTCGTCCTCAAAATTTTAGCTTACCCTTCTTCTCAACTTCTCTTCAAAGGAGTCCTAATCTTTCAAACATTCTCTTACCTTCATAACGTATCAATAATTATGAAGTAAAATGAATAACGAGATATATAAGAATTCCTTTAAAACATTTCATACTTTTGCTGAGGGGTCAAATTGACCATGAACCCTTACTAGGTTCAACAACATTTCATCATAAACATTTATATCATGATCAATTTACAATCACCAAGAAGGTAAACTACCTCTTTCATACATAGGCGATCAACCCATTGTATAACCCCATTTCAGGGTGTGTTCACCTCATACTTAATCATTAGATTTCGCACCAAAACAATTTATATTCGCACAACTCTTCAAAGAAAGCTCGATTTCCTTTTAAATATGACATACCATTTGTCTTAGACAAATCAAGTAGCTTAGACCATACCAATAAATTGGATATCAATTTGAAACATTCGTCTAGTCAAACCAACTGACATCGACTACTCTTTGAATTCTTTCAATCATAAATTTAAAACATTTTATGACGTCGTGATACCGCATTATTTCACAGCACGTTGAGGACTTCGTCATTATACATCATACCATAGCGAGTTGTTGATCCTAAGATCACATCCAATACTAGGTTCAATTGCATTAATAACTCCATCTTTTTATCATCCCTGCATCAATTCACAGATGATATAAAATTCATTTTGATATTTTTAAATCAATTTTTGTCTAGTCGAAACAATTAGCTTAGACATACCAAGAATAGTTCTTTTAAAATCCGTTAGTTCCAAAAGTTGAACCAATTCTTTCATTTTCAAAACGCACACAAAGGCACGATTTCAATAAACTTCAAAATCTAGCATAGCTAGATGACTTGAAATATCCTATTTCTCCATCTTCCTTCATTGTCTTACTTGTGATTGTGACGCCCCCAAATCCGGTTGTCTTCCCACCCGATAGATGGTGCTCCACTATACTAACATCTATACCATCATCCCATTGAAATACAACAAAATGAGAGTAATTACTATATTCTTATTAAAATCAAAGTATAATCCTTCCCAGGTTCATAAACCGGTTACATCGTTCATTGTTCATAAGGTATAATACATACAAACTTACTAAACTATTACACAATGCCTAAGCATCCATCTTAGCTTTGCCCTTATCTTTCTTGGCATTCTCAGTACGTTCACCTTTAACTACAGTTATATAATTCACGCAAGAAGTGGGAATGACAGCTCATCAAGTTTAATCAAGGATAACAGAAATACCACATTCGTGAATTATATAACAATTCCAATATAACTGAACAATAGTTATGAAGTATTATGAATCAATACTACCATAACAGTATATAACATCAATTCCCAATGTATAGAATAGATTAGAAATTCTGAACCGGTCGATAGACCATGAACAGTAACTTTCAGTTTTCATACTTGAAAAGGAGTCCACAGCACTAAGGTCGTTCATCCGTATAACTTACGAGCACTTCTAGGTGATCAGCCTATAGTACTCTATGTTGATCAACACTACATTCATTAAACGTATTTATGTTTAATATTTTTGGCAAACTCGCGTGCCCACCGAAATATCGATGAAAAATACTTTTGTTTGTTCATAGACAAACATTACCTTCACATCCGTATCAATTACTTGGCATAGGATAGCGTTAACATTTCTATATAGAATAATATGGAAAATCATCAATCTATATCTTACGAATAGTCTAGCCGAGTTAAAATCGGGCATCGACCCTTTCTTTTACAACAAAGCTTGCAATTCAGTTCAATGAATCACATAAAACTTGGCTAACTTGGAAGTTAGGCAAGCGTTAAGAAAACTTGCCTTTCAGCGTCTTCAAATAACTTACTCGACTGACCACAGCCTTTACAGAATCTACATGATATATTCACATAGCACATCATAATTAGCTATCAGACAACTATTCACATTGTTCCTACAATCTTCTTTCTCTTCTATGTCTTTGTTAACATAATATCTTTATTAAAGTCAACATGACTTATTACCCTTCGTCCCGGTTTATCTCTCTATGGACGTTTTATTAACCGGACTCAACTTCATTGATAAAGTATTACTTCGTTCATTTTACATATTTTGTTTACTTACATTAGACTCCTAAGTTTCATACCATATACCTTAGTATAGGTAGTATATGATTAGTCTTTATACATTCATTGAGTATATAAACTCAACTCCGATTGATCCCTAACCAATTGAAGTCTAAAGCATAACTTGGTCAACTTTTTCTTACTGTCGGCGCTGCAGCGCGACACCTTGGCACTGGGGCGCGACACTTGCACAACATTGGCGCTGGGGCGCGGCACATTGGCACTGGGGCGCGAGTTTACAGAGTGCTCGGCCGAGTTTGGCGCTGCGGCGCCACCATTTTGTACTGGTTTTGGCGCTGTGGCGCCGAGCCTGTGCATCAGTTGACAAACCAGTTTTGGTTTTCTAACGAAACTCCCGGCTTCCTAATTTGTTCGTTTTACATCCGAATTGACCCATTCGAATTCCTACAAGTCAGGAATTACATCCTTCACACGTTCATATAAGAAGTCAACACTTTCGAATCCGTTAACTCATAATTCACTATTGAGTTCATTTTATATACGTTCGTAAATGTTAATGAGCGTTAAATGCTCGTTTTCTTCGTTTTAAGTCGGAATTTGACGATTCTCGAACCCACAACTCTTAAACACCCTATCTCACGTGTTGACATTGAAAACCAACGTTTTCAAGTCTCATGACAACTTTTGACTACCAATCCGGAATTTCTACGTTTTCGACGATTAATGTCTAATTCCGTAAAATTCGCCATAACTTCGTTACTAACATTCTCTAAGCAAAATCACATGGAATACTCCATGGATTTCATATCTATATCCTAACCAAGCAAGATGCAAATACTAACGGATTGATAGAGTCCAATCGTTTATAAACGATCAATCTCAACTATCCATATTTTCATGGTTCAAAACTATTTCAAACTTTATTATTTTTATAACCTCATGACTTATAGAGATTGAATCTATTGTAAGTCATCTTTAATCCCTCATACAAGGCGTATACCATCCCTCTATGATTCCCCAATACAAAAGACAAATCAAAAAGAGATGGAGATGAAAGATAAGGATTATACCTTAAGAACTCTTGGAAATCTCTTGGAAGAATAAAAGTTTAAAGCTTCCAAGTGTATGTTTTTGCAAGTATAGCTCTCTTTTCTCTCTCAAATAATCTAAGTTGAGTCTTGGTAAAAACCTCAAATGAATCAACCTAGCTTCCTATTTATAGAATTTAGAATGGAGGGCAATTTAGACATTAAATCCCACATCCTTACTATTCATGTGTGGTCACCAAGTAAGAAACTTGGTGACCAAGCCTTATGCATGGCTTGCACACCAAGGTGGCCGGCCCACCTCCTCTCTTGTGACATCCCATGGGTTGCCCCATGGGTTTTACCCATTGGGTGACCCACCGGTTCGACCCATGGTTCGGTTTTGTGAATTGGGCTTAAGTAAATAAACATTGGGCCTTGATTTTGACTTAACCCACCTAACTCATTGGGCTTAGTTCTTCAATTAGTTGGACTAACTTATAACCCAACTCAAATGAATTAATCATTAAGTCATAACTTAATTCTATAATACGTATCGTATTCTACACGTATGATTCACGTATTCCTTTCGTATACCATAAGTACAATAAGCGTATTGTCGTAATTACTTAACTTATTATACATAGGTACTAACTAGCACCACCAATTGTATAACACTTGAATAAAACCTAACGCCATTCCTTCTACGCATATTATTTCCTTCTCGAAAATCAATATACTCAACCCTTAGGTTTTATGACCGCAGGCGAAAACTTCGTTTTTACCATAAATGAAATATTATCAGATATTCCATCTCATCACGATATTCTATCATTACGCGTTTCTCAGAATTTCAAAATAATTCCTCGGACAGAAACGGCTGAATAGTGTTTTTACGGAAACTTCTCAGAAAATAATTATTATCGTCTTGGAAATTCCAAACAACTATTTCTTCCACGTAGCCAGAATACTAACCACGTTAGCACATTCTAGGTCATAGAGCGACCTTCACATAGTTTACTTCACAAAGAATTCAATTAAATTCATTTAATTCACATAATCAAATAAAAATTTAATTGTCATAAAAATCTAATTTTCTCGGGCGTTACATTCTCTCCCCCTTATAAGGATTCTGTCCCCGGAATCTTAGCTTATAATTACATAAACAAATGAGGAAAATCTTCCTTCATTTTACTTTCGAGCTCCCACGTTGCTTCTTCAACATTGTGATTTCTCCATAACACCTTCACTGAAGGTATGACCTTATTTCTTAAAACTTGTTCCTTCTTATCAATAATTTGAATTGGAAGTTCCTCATAGGACAAGTCCTTCTCTAACTGAATAGATTCATAATCTATCACATGTTTATAGTCCGGATTATAAGGACGCAACACTGACACATGAAACACATTATGAACGTGTTCCATTTCTGAAGGTAAAGCTACTACGTAAGCCACCTCCCCTATCCTTTTTTAAAATCTCAAAAGGTCCTACAAACCTTGGACTTAACTTCCCTTTCTTTCCAAAACGTATTTTCCCCTTCCAAGGTGATACTTTCAGAAAAACAAAAGATCCTATATCGAATTCTCTATTTTCTCGGTGAGGATCTGCATACTTCCTTTGTCGGTTTTGAGCCGCAACTAATCGAGCACGTATTAATTTTACCATGTTTGCCATCTGCTGAACCATTTTTGGTCCCAACATCTGACGTTCACCCACCTCATCCCAACACAGTGGAGTTCGGCACTTCCTCCCATACAACGCTTCATATGGCGGCATGCCTATACTAGCGTGAAAACTGTTGTTGTACGAAAATTTTACTAATGGTAGAAATTCGTCCCAACTCCCTTTGAAATCCATAACGCAAGATCTTAACATATCTTCAAGCGTTTGAATTATCCGCTCACTCTGACATCTATCTGAGGATGATACGCCCTACTTAATCTTAACTGCGTTCCCATTTGCTCTTGCAAACTTCTCCAAAAGTTCGATGTGAATCGTGGATCACGATCTGACACAATCGACACAGGCACTCCATGTCTGGAAATAATTTCTTTGATATACAGCTTAGCTAACTGATCTAAGTTATACCTAATTCCTATTGGTAGAAAATGAGCCGATTTCGTTAATCGATCCACTATCACCCAAATAGCATTGTATCCTTTTCTTGTGGTTGGAAGTCCCACCACAAAATCCATCGTGATGTGCTCCCACTTCCACTCTAGAATTTCTAACGGTTGTAACAACCCGCTCGGTCGTTGATGTTTAGCCTTAACTTTTTGACAAGTTAAGCACTTACTAACATATTCTGCTATCTCCCTCTTCATATTTGGCCACCAAAAGTTTCGACGAAGGTCTTGATACATCTTCATACTATCGGGATGTATCGAGTACCTCGAACTATGGGCCTCCATCATAATTTCTTCTTTTAATTTGGGATCATTAGGAACCCAAATTCTTCCCTCAAAACGAAGTAATCCCTCCTTATCGAGGTTATACTCAGTTTTTTCTTCGTCTTCTATCCTATTCAGCATCTGCTTGCACTCCTCATTGCTCAGTTGTACTCCCCTAACCCGCTCCACTATGGTAGGTTGGGTTTCCATGGAAAATAACAATTCTACCGATTCCCCCGGTAACTTAACTTCTAGTTCCATTTTTTCCATCGCTGTTACCAACTCATTCTGAGTTGTTAGCATTGATAATTTCTCACTATCCTTTCTACTTAGCGCATCTGCTACTACATTTACTTTTCCCGGATGATATAAAATATCACAATCATAATCTTTTATTAACTCCAGCCACCTTCTCTGTCTCATGTTCAACTCCTTCTGTGTGAAGATATATTTCAGACTTTTGTGGTCCGTGTATATCTCACATTTCTCACCATAAAGATAATGTCTCCATATCTTTAGGGCAAAAACTACAGCTGCCAATTCCAGGTCATGAGTAGGATAAACCTTCTCATAATCCTTCAATTGGCGTGATGCATACGCAATGACCTTGCCATGCTGCATGAGCACGCAACCCAATCCTTTATGCGAAGCATCGCTATACACTACAAAATTCCCGGTATCGTCTTGTAAGGACAATACCGGTGCCTCACTTAATCTCTTCTTCAATTCTTGAAAACTGTTCTCACATTTTTCAGTCCACACATACTTCACTGACTTTCTTGTCAGATTAGTTAACGGAGTAGCTAATTTAGAAAAGTCTGGAATGAACCTTCTATAGTATCTTGCTAACCCCAGAAAACTCCGAATCTCAGTCGGCGTCTTCGGTTGCTCCCATTCGTTAACTGCTTCTACTTTGGCCGGATCTACGGAAATGCCATTCTTATCAATAACATGCCCTAGAAACTGCACTCTCTCAAGCCAAAATTCACACTTTGTGAATTTCACATACAACTTCTCCTTCCTTAGTGTTTCCAACACTATTCTTAAATGTTCCGTATGATCTTCTAGCGTCTTTGAATAGACTAGAATATCATCAATGAACACTACGACAAACTTGTCCAAATATTGTTTGAACACTCTGTTCATCATATCCATAAATGCGGCTGGCGCATTAGTCAACCCAAACGACATTACCAGAAACTCGTAGTGACCATAACGAGTTCTGAATGCGGTCTTAGGTATATCTTCCTTCCTCACCTTCAACTGCTGATACCCCGTGCACAAATCTATTTTAGAAAAATACTTTGCCCCTTTCAACTGGTCAAATAGATCATCGATCCTGGGCAAAGGGTTCCTATTCTTAATCGTTAACTTGTTCAACTCTCGATAGTTGATACAAAGTCTTAACGACCCATCCTTCTTCTTTACAAACAACACCGGTGCTCCCCAAGGAGACACACTTGGTTGAATGTACTTCCTATCTAACAGTTCTTGTAATTGAACCATTAACTCCTTCATTTCAACTGGCGCCATTCGATATGGTGCCTTTGAAATTGGTGCCATTCCCGGTAACAAATCAATTACAAATTCTACCTCCCTATCTGGTGGAATACCCGGTAACTCCTCCGGAAATACCTCCGCGAACTCTTGAACAACAGGTATCTGATCCAAGGATGTCCCCACTCTTTGGGTATCCACCACATGGCATAGATAACCTACACACCCTTTTCTTAACATCTTCCTAGCTTGTGTCATAGACAGACAACAAGAGCGTCTCGGTGAATTACTACCGAAAAACACTACCTTGGTTTTCTTAGAAAGCTGAAAGTTTACACTTTTTCTATGGAAATCTATAATTGCCTCATAGTTCACCAACCAATCCATACCAAGAATTACATCAAATTCTTTTAGCCTTATCGGTACCAAATCTACCGATAACTTATTTCCCCTAATTTCTACGCAACAGTTCTTATGAATATATTCAATGAGGATTATCTCCTCGTTTGCCACCTTAACGTCTAAAGGTACAGGTAACTTCTCAGGGATTAACCCTAATCGTTTAGCAAATTCACATGCTATAAAAGAACAAGTGGCACCCGAGTCAAATAGCACATAAGCATTTATCTCATTGACCGGAATGATACCTGCTACCACATCTGTTGATGCAACTGCATCTTGAACAGTCATATTAAACGTACGAGCCGAGGGTCTACCCACTAATGATGTTGGTCCAGTAATGGCTAATTTACCACTACCAGAACTCGTATTCCCCTCTAAACCCTTCTTTGGGCAATTTCTTGCCATGTGGTCATTTGACCCACAGACAAAACACCCCTGATTCTTCTTAGGGTTAGGACAATTGAGTGACAAATGTCCCTCCTACCCACAGTTGTAGCATACTGCTTTCCCCTTTAAACAGACTCCCATGTGAGATTTTCTGCATGTCTTACATGCTTCCATTCTCTTTTTGGGATCTCCCGGTTTTACCCCGGTATTCCCAGGATTAAAACCCTTCCTCTTTGGCAAGTTGCCGCTTCCGCTGGCAACTTCAGCCTTATTACTTCCTTCTATCTTACTCTTAATCTTAGGCTCTTTGTGGTACTGAGACAAGGCCTCACCACCACCTTCAGCTATTATCGCCTTCTCCAGAATGGTCCCATAGGAAGCACTCTGGAAAACCGATATTCTACTATAGAGCCAAGGTTTTAAGCCCTGCTCAAATCTACGCGCCTTTCTTTCCTCCGTATCCACCTGATGTGTAGCAAATCATGCCAACTCATTAAATTTGGTGGCATATTGGGGAACAGTCATATCCCCCTGCTTCAGTTCTAGGAACTTAATTTCCATCCTACCCTGCATGCTAGTAGGGAAATAGTTCTCGAAGAAAACCTTCTTAAACTGTTCCCACGTAACAGCCTCTGTCCTAGCCCCACCCTGGTGAGCTTCCCACCAGTAGTTGGCTTCTCCCTTCATCATGTAAGTCGCAAAAGAAGTCTTTTGCGCCTCACCTACGTTGGTTATCACAAACGCCTTTTCAATTTCCCTAATCCATGTTTGGGCTTCTAGTGGATCCGTCGTTCCTCGGAACTCGGGAGGACCCACACTTTTAAAGTCCTTAAAGGTAGTTGTTCTTACTACCCCAGGAGCTACAGGAATCCCACCCCCCCTTGGTTAAATGTAGCCGTTAATAAATTAACGAACTCTTTCATAGGGTTGTTAGGACCCCCTTGATTTTCATTACGAGACTCGGCCTCTTGGTTCCGTTGTCTCCTTATTGGCGGCATAATTCTGATTAAATAAATAAAGTTTCGTTATTATCTATTTAATTACTCGGTTATCATTTTAAATTAACAACAACCATTCATACCACACAAGCATGTTAAATAAAAACGTCATTATATTAATATGCTTTCATAGTCAAAACTATTTACATCATGTTCCCTTAGCCAAAAGCTATCATATACTATCCCGCGATTGCCTTCTACAAAAGTTGGGATTTGCTAAAAGACTACCCTTAATTACACAAAAGAGGGTTTTACGTCACTACTTATATACAAAAAGTTCTAGCGACCTTCTAACACTGTCGAACGGCATTTTCATATTTCTGATTTGCCAGAATCGACACTATATCTCGACTTATGGTATGTCGAGTCTGCCCGGACTCAATAGGATAACAAGAAATTTTCAGCTTGAAATCCTCATGACCGCATTCATGGATGTATGACATCCTAGCTATTTTCTGATCTTTCTCAACCAGTTTCTACTTTGGCTCGAGGACCTCATCCTTATAGCTATGAGCCTTATCAGTCATAAGCACTTTTTCATCGTGCTCCGACTCAAAGTCTGCCTCTGCAGATTCTTTCGCCTCATACAGGGCAGTTATCTCCTCAATCTGTGCCTCTACCTGAGTACGTAAGTGCACATTCCTATCCAACACCGCTAAATACAGTGCTCTAGTTGCATCCAAAGATGATGGCTCTAGAGCAGGTAACACCGTGTTAATCGATGTCACCTCCATTTCCTCATCCACATCTAGCATCTCCTTATGGCATGATGCTAATCCCATAGTCTCCTCAGAGTATTCCTCCTCGGAGATGTACTCCTCAATGTCTGAGTCTTCTAGTACAACTATCGGTACCTCCGCCACTGGCATTGGTACTACCTCAACTTGGTTAACTAAGTCCTCACTTCTCATTTCCACGTTTCTAAACATCAAGCTATCGGTTGACATCTACAAACACATAACACGTTGATTAGTACATAATACACAATAGTATAAGCACAAATCACATTTAATATCTTTAAGATTAATTTAAATCTTTTAATTCTTTCGATACTGAGTTATCTCAATATCTTCTTAATTCAATAGTCTTGAATTCCATTTCTCGGACTTTACTTTCCTTACAAGGTTATTAGCCTAAGGTTTTCCCCCCTTAAGTTTTATAACCTAAGGCTCTGATACCAACCTGTGACGCCCCCAAATCCGGGTATCTTCCCACCCGACAGATGGTGCTCCACTATACTAACATCCATACCATCATCCCATTGAAATACAACAAAATGAGAGTAATTACTATATTCTTAATAAAATCAAAGTATAATCCTTCCCAGGTTTATAAACCGGTTACATCGTTCATTGTTCATAAGGTATAATACATACAAACTTACTAAACTATTACACAATGCCTAAGCATCCATCTTAGCTTTGCCCTTATCTTTCTTGGCATTCTAAGTACGTTCACCTTTAACTGCAGTTATATAATTCACGCAAGAAGTGAGCATGACAGCTCAGCATGTTTAATCAAGGATAACAGGAATACCACATTCGTGAATTATATAACAATTCCAATATAACTGAACAATAGGTATGAAGTATTATGAATCAATACTACCATAACAGTATATAACATCAATTCCCAATGTATAGAATAGATTAGGAATTCTGAACCGGTCGATAGACCATGAAAAGTAACTTTCAGTTTTCATACTTGAAAAGGAGTCCACAGCACTAAGGCCGTTCATCCGTATAACTTACGAGCACTTCTAGGTGATCAGCCTATAGTACTCTATGTTGATCAACACTACATTCATTAAACGTATTTACGTTTAATATTTTTGGCAAACTCGCGTGCCCATCGAAATATCGATGAAAAATACTTTTGTTTGTTCATAGACAAACCTTACCTTCACATCCGTACCAATTACTTGGCATAGGATAGTGTTAACATTTCTATATAGAATAATATGGAAAATCATCAATCTATATCTTACGAATAGTCTAGCCGAGTTAAAATCGGGCATCGACCCTTTCTTTTACAACAAAGCTTGCAATTCAGTTCAATGAATCACATAAAACTTGGCTAACTTGGAAGTTAGGCAAGCGTTAAGAAAACTTACCTTTCAGCGTCTTCAAATAACTTACTCGACTGACCACAGCCTTTACAAAATCTACATGATATATTCACATAGCACATCGTAATTAGCTATCAAATAACTATTCACATTGTTTCTACAATCTTCTTTCTCTTCTATGTCTTTGTTAACATAATATCTTTATTAAAGTCAACATGACTTATTACCCTTCGTCCCGGTTTATCTCTCTATGGACGTTTTATTAACCGGACTCAACTTCATTGATAAAGTATTACTTCGTTCATTTTACATATTTTGTTTACTTACATTAGACTCCTAAGTTTCATACCATATACCTTAGTATAGGTAGTATATGATTAGTCTTTATACATTCATTGAGTATATAAACTCAACTCCGATTGATCCCTAACCAATTGAAGTCTAAAGCATAACTTGGTCAACTTTTTCTTACTGCCGGCGCTGCAGCGCGGCACCTTGGCGCTGGGGCGCGGCACTTGCACAACATTGGCGCTGGGGCGCGGCACATTGGCGCTAGGGCGCGAGTTTACAGAGTGCTTGGCCGAGTTTGGCGCTGCGGCGCCACCATTTTGTACTGGTTTTGGCGCTGCGGCGCCGAGCCTGTGCATCAGTTGACAAACCAGTTTTGGGTTTCTAACGAAACTCCCGGCTTCCTAATTTGTTTGTTTTACATCCGAATTGACCCATTCGAATTCCTACAAGTCAGGAATTACATCCTTTACACGTTCATATAAGAATTCAACACTTTTGAATCCGTTAACTCATAATTCACTATTGAGTTCATTTTATATACGTTTGTAAACTTTAATGAGCGTTAAATGCTCGTTTTCTTCGTTTTAAGTCGGAATTCGACGATTCTCGAACCCACAACTCTTTAACACCCTATCTCACATGTTGACATTTAAAACCAATGTTTTCAAGTCTCACGACAACTTTCGACTACCAATTCAGAATTTCTACATTTTCGACGATTAATGTCTAATTCCGTAAAATTCGCCATAACTTCGTTACTAACATTCTCTAAACCAAATCACATGGAATACTCCATGGATTTTATATGTATATCCTAACCAAGCAAGATGCAAATACTAACGGATTGATAGAGTCCAATCGTTTATAAACGATAAATCTCAACTATCCATATTTTTATGGTTCAAAACTATTTCAAACCTTATTATTTTTATAACCTCGTGACTTATAGAGATTGCATCTATGGTAAGTCATCTTTAATCCCTCATACAAGGCGTATACCATCCCTCTATGATTCCCCAATACAAAAGACAAATCAAAAAGAGATGGAGATGAAAAATAAGGATTATACCTTAAGAACTCTTGGAAATCTCTTGGAAGAATAAAAGTTTAAAGCTTCCAAGTGTATGTTTTTGCAAGTATAGCTCTCTTTTATCTCTCAAATAATCTAAGTTGAGTCTTGGTAAAAACCTCAAATGAATCAACCTAGCTTCCTATTTATAGAATTTAGAATGGAGAGCAATTTAGACATTAAATCCCACCTCGTTACTATTCATGTGTGGTCACCAAGTAAGATACTTGGTGACCAAGCCTTATGCTTGGCTTGCACACCAAGGTGGCCGGCCCACCTCCCCTCTTGTGATATCCCATGGGTTTTACCCATTGGGTGACCCACCAGTTCGACCCACGGTTCGGTTTTGTGAATTGGGCTTAAGTAAATAAACATTGGGTCTTGATTTTGACTTAACCCACCTAACTCATTGGGCTTAGTTCTTCAATTAGTTGGACTAACTTATAGCCCAACTCAAATGAATTAATCATTAAGTCATAACTTAATTCTATAATATGTATCGTATTCTACACGTATGATTCACGTATTCCTTTCGTATACCATAAGTACAATAAGCGTATTGTACCTCGTAATTACTTAACGTATTATACATAGGTACTAACTAGCACCACCAATTGTATAATACTTGAATAAAACCTAACGCCATTCATTCTACGCATATTATTTCCTTCTCGGAAATCAATGTACTCAACCCTTAGGTTTTAAGTCCGCAGGTGAAACCTTCATTTTTGCCATAAATGAAATATTATCAGATATTCCATCTCATCACGATATTCTATCATTACGCGTTTCTCGGAATTTCAAAATAATTCTTCGGACAGAAACGGCTGAATAGTGTTTTTACGGAAACTTCTCAGAAAACAATTATTATCGTCTTGGAAATTCCAAACAACTATTTCTACAACGTAGCCAGAATACTAACCACGTTAGCACATTCTAGGTCATAGAACGACCTTCACATAGTTTACTTCACAAAGAATTCAATTAAATTCATTTAATTCACATAATCAAATAAAAATTTAATTGTCATAAAAATCCAATTTTCTCGGGCGTTACAGTGACAATACTTAATCTTCTCGAGCACCTTTAATGCTAAGTCTACTAAAAATAACTCATTTTCAATCTTAACATTCCTATACCTTAGTATAGTCCAGCAACTTACCGCTCTTTATATGCTTAGTAACTTTCACAACCATATGTCTTTAAGAACTTATCTTTGCAATATGTAATCCAAGAACAAATCAAGGACTATCCATATGCTTAAGGCTCAGAAACATAGCATATAACTATGAGTCACAAACTTTTCCTAAGTATGAGTTTTAAGAACTCGCACCTATCTTAACATTCTCTACCTATCAAGCATATACATGAGAAAACATTCACCTTCTCACCATATACATATTGATAGCGCGACTCCCTTTTCCAATAATTATCACTGTAATAAGCTAATCAGTTGTTAAACCAAAGCACAAACCTCTTCCCATAAAAAAGGTCCATACAACTCAGCTATCACATAAGTCCTCAATTGAAATTTACAAATTCTAAGTTTCTCTTTAATTAATACGAATTTTCTTTATTTCGTATGCTATCCTTCACAACTCAATCCAAGTTCTTCTTCCCGTACTACTTCGTAGTACCATTCATTCATAGCATTAGCTATAAATCATTCATCTTTTAACAACTCATCTGTTATTATGATTTATTATGATCGTGTGGTGATCTTCTTATCCTTCTCTCCACGATTATAGTCTTAAGTACTCATACCTAAGATTTATAACCTATCAGCTTTGATACCAACTTGTAACGCCCCGAAATCTGGTCTATCTTCACACCCGGATTCCGTACGCCACGAGTACATCATTCTTCCAAACATACATCATTATATAGTGAAATATAACAACATACATTCTTAAACCTAAGGTTCTATTACCTTATAACCTTATTCATTATAAATAATGATAATTGCATTACTCTTTCCATCTTACACAAGTGACTTTTATCCGTTACTAAGGATACATAACAGTTCATTAAACTAGTCTATAGTTTAATTAAGCTATTCTACATTACAAGTCTTCACTTGATCTTAACGCTCATTCACATACTAAATGGCACTTCATCTAGATACCGGTCAGCTTGATCTTTGCGGGATCCTTAAGTCCTTCTCACATCGTACGCTAAAAATATTTTTCATTTAAAGCAAGTGTGAGCATTCAATTGCCCAGCAAGTCATAGCAGTTGAAAAAAAAACTTCAAGAGTTTAAACATTTCTTCAGAACTTCGATAACCAAACAAAGGTTATGAAGCAGCTGGAATAATAGGAATAATCTCGATTCCTATCATTTTAAAACATTAGTTACATTCCCTTTGAAATACTTTCATTCTTCTACCTTTTTTCATACACATCCTGTCTAAATAGAATCATTAGCACAGACTTAACAATAATGGTTCATGTATAAACAGAACATACTCGTATTGAACAGCTCAATCACAGAATAGTTCATCTCATAGAAACATCAAAATATTCAAGTTATGGCACACAGCCTCATACGTACTACCACTTTGTACAAATACCACACATTTGCACATAAACAGAACTTCTCAAGTTCAACATCTGAGAAGTTTAAGAAACTAGCATTCATTCGAAATATGAATGAAGTTAGGAAACTTGTCTTATGCACAGCTACAGCTTAGAGTTTACGCTGAACTGCTCATTCCAATTTCTATATAGCACATAAGGAAATAACACACACTAATTAGTTATATACTTTCGACTTATGCATTGGTTTACTTAACTTTACTTCTTAGGGTTCGCGTTCTTACAACCTAAGTTTACGCGACAACTTTCATTACCATTTTACGGCTTCATGGCATATGGAGATGTCTTACTCAAAATGTTCATCATCTTTGATGATTTGCATTCTTATCTTCTTCTTATAACTTCTCTAGGACTCAACACACATCGTGTCTTTGCTAGTAATCCATTTGGTACTCAGAGTGGTTTCCCACAAATAACCAACAAACAAGTTCACGTCTCATCCACACTGTCTTTCACAGTGAGTTAGATCGGTTGACAGTTTTGTATATACCTCCGCTCTCTAAAGGAATTGTTTAGCCCAGCTCTCATATATCAACCATTAAAGGTTATGATTATACCACAACCTAACTTTATCTTAACCTATCCGAACCATTAAATTATAATGTTCGTTAAGTCAATTTCTTATTCCTTATGGCCTTCTGTCAACTAAATGTCATACCTCAGGATTCATTCTTTATCATCTAAGTCATACAACCTTTTGTATACTTAGAACGATCATTCAATATCAATACTATGAGGTCATTCCGTTAAACATTTTATATTAACTTATTCGTATCTTATATGGTCCGGTTCATTCGACTCGTAACGTTATCCAAGTTATACTTACTAACTCGGCTTCTTAACATTATACGTTATTATCTGTAATTCAGTTTCTTCACCGTTCACGGTTAATCAACATTCTTCATTACCTTACAGTCAAACCCTACACGGAGTATAGGTTCTGCCCATTTAATATTCGCGTACACTCAACCCTCACGTCGGCTAAAGTGTTTAATGCTTACTTTCCTTCTATCCTTCTCTATCCGACACACCCTCGGACTTTCGTTAATCTCATTACCGTTCATTACGACTTTCATTCGTTCTTCATTACATGAAACCCACGTTCATTATCATTTCTTAATGTCGAAGCTATACTGTTCGTTGTATGCTAAGACCGATCGTTCATCGCAACTACGTTACGTTTACGTTCATTACATTCCTCATCTTTTAATCACGTTCCATCTCTTTGTTCAACCTTCATTAAAAGTTTAAATAATTTATTTAAGTGTTACTTTAGGTGAACTACCTGTTCATATTTCTTTCTTGCACATCCCCTAGTAATTGAGCACTAAAAATCTCATTACTGGGCCTTGCCCTACACCGACGTTGCGGTGCCAGGTGCTTCTCTTCCTGTTGCGCTGCGGCGCTTGCCTACGTCACCTTTTTCCCAGATCTGGCGCTGCGGCTCCAAAATCTTCCTTTCCTCTCGCGTTGCGGTGCGAGTTAGCAGTGCACAACGTCCTGGCCTGGCACTGCGTTGCCGCCACAAAAGGCATAGCTGGCGCTGCAGCGCCAAGCTTGAAACTTTGAAAAATTTTCTAAGTCTTTAAAATGATTTGAGACGCTTACTTTGCAATCCCATATCTTCTTCGTTATAACTCGGAACGAGGTCGTTCCAAAGCCATTCTCCTCCTTATCTTACGTACTTCAACCTCCCTTGGATAGAAATCAGTTCTGAATCTGTTAACATGCCATTTGATTACCTTAATATTCATCCTTTGCTCACTTTATGTTATTAAGGTTCTTTGTTCGTTTATTCGTAATTCGGTCATCCGAACTCGAAACTCGTTCTTTCTTAAGTCCACAACTCACGTTTTCTACATTATCTTACATTTTTATGAAACCCTACTCATTCGGGTTCGTTTACATAATTTCTACTTCTCGTTCATCTTTTACAAAAATTTTGCCATAACTCCGTTATAGTTTAGTTTAATCCGTTCTTCATTAACGTTTCTACTGTTCCTAACCAAGCAATAAGCAACTAACTTAAATGCGATGGTTTTAAACTTGTCCATGAACAACAAGCTATACTACAATGGTTTTAAATTTGTCCATCAACAACGTTCTTCATGACCTTCGCGTGTTCTTCACGTTCTTCGTTCGTTCTTCATTTTTAATCGATATTTTGATTAAGATTTTACTTTTTCTTGGAATTCGATGTTATAAAATACCATTCCTTACTTATTTCAACGAATCGTTCATATGATTCATTCAGATTGCTCAAATTCATTACGAATCTTATACTTCCTTAAGAAACTTCTAAAATAAACTTCTAATTCTTATTTCTTTATTTTTTTTAATGATTTCAACCATATGAAATCATTCCTAACATCTTTTACTTCTTATCCTCATTAAGTTATGTTTTAAACATATAAAACTTAAAAGAAAATTAATTCAGAAGTTAGGTTTTCGATACCTTTCTTCTTTAATCTCCTTCCGTCGGACAAAGTTTGCTCACGCGCAAGCTTTTCCTCTTCTTCCTCCCATCCGAACTCTCTCTCTCTCTCTCTCTCTCTCTCAAGTATTGGAGAATTTTCAAAATCCCAATCAAATGAGCTAAGGCTTCCTTTTATAGATTTTCAAAACTAGGGGCAAAATAGTCATTTTGCCCCTAAATCTTCTATTCACACCTCCTTACTCCACCTCCTTACTATTCACGAAGCTTCCCTTGGAAGCTTCATGCTTCTGTCTTACGAAATTCATCCGATAGTTTTAAAAACTGCTATTCTCGGAATCTAAATATTTTTAGATATTTCGTCTTTTCTTTACCGATTACCTTTTACGTATTCTTCGGATCTCCGAAAAGCTGAAAAACACTTTTTAGTGTTAAGCGTTTTCCTTAACGTTTTCCCTTAACGTAGTTAAATGAATGAAAAGTACATAACAGTACTTTTAGTTGTTTTTATTTCGTCCGATTTTTGTACGTTTTTCGAGAAAAATTTATATCGGCTTACTTAACTTTTCACGATATATTATTGTCAAATCTTTCGATGGAATGTCGTTTCGACATACCGGACTCTCAGAAAGGCTTAGGTTATTCAAACCTTAACCCTTAGGTTTCGTCGGGTGAATACTGCATATTTCGTTTTTTTCTCTGAAAATATTTTTGTTCCCGAAATTTTTTTATTTCCGTCTTGAAAATTCTTACTCGTTCAATCTAGCTCGTAGCCAGAATCCTCCCGATTTATAATCATCCTAGGTTCTAGAATGATTAATAAACACAAAGCACATAATATTATTAATAAAAATTTATTTTATTAATAACTAATTCTTTAAACTTAAATTCCGGACAATCCGAATTTCAGGGATGTTACACTTTTCCCCCTTTATAAAAATTTCGTCCTCGAGATTTCTTAAAACCACACCGTTTCCTAGGTTATCACATTCACCCCGCCCTCGAAATTTTAGCTTACCCTTCTCTCAACTTCTCTTCAAAGGTGTCCTAATCTTTCAAACATTTTGTAATAACCCGATATTTTCTATATAAATAAATAAGAAATTTTGCATATAATTTTTTTTTATTATTATTAATGATGAGAATATGTGTCAAGTAATGCGTATGTAAATATGTGATAAATAAAATTTATTTATTACGTGAATAATTTCAAATAATTTTATTTTAGAATTATTGATCATTATAAAGTATATTCTTATAATAATTAATTTTATAGTAGAAATATCTTTATTAATTATTTTCCATGAAAATATGATTTTTGTATTATTTAAATAATATATGAAATGATTATTGGAATTATTATAATTGTTATTTTATTATATGAATTTTTGTTCAAATTATTAAGTTACTTATTTTAACTTAATTAATGATGTTATACATGAAAGATAAATCAGATATGGAATCCAAACCCTAAATTTGGATTTTTGTTCAAGGGATGAGAATAATAATATAATATAATATATATTTTAATTTTTGAGTGCTATAAATATATACTGTATATGTGTAGACTATTAATGGTTAGTCAATTATGGTGTATCACGACAAACCCTAGTATTACTGTCATAAACCATAATTGTAAATTCAAAACTGCAATTTAAGATCAGTCAGAAACTGTGTTATATGAATTTTAGTGCGTATTATAGAATTTTTGTTAATTAGGAAAACCCTAATTAATATCTGGAAACCCTAATTTAAAATTAGAAACCCAAATTTGCTAATTAGGAACCCTAATTGCTAAAACTAGAAACCCTAATTATTATTTTAGTAAATTGAACTGGTAATTTGGGAATCCTAATGATATTAAGGAACCCTATGCATTTTTAGAACCCTAATTTTAATTAGTGTATTTTAATTAAAATTTTATTACACTTTAATTTTAATTTTTTAAACCTTAGTAATTATTTGGAAAACTTTAAGATTTACAGTCTAGTGATTAAGCCCTAGATTCAAGTACCTTGGACAAGAATACCCTTGAGATTATAAGCAGAATTACCATTTTACCATTTTTGTCCCATTTGTTGAATTATTGTTAGCTAAATCTTCGCAATATCTTGGCAGCCACCCTAGTCAACCTAGCTATGAGCTATAACACCAGTACATTAGCTATTAGCATACAAGTTCATTGCATCAATGGATTGGATAGATTTAAAGAGAGAGAAAATAAAAAAGGAAAGCTCTTTCATACACATATGCTCAATCTAGACATTCTCTCTCTAAAACCCACGAAATTAATTAGCATTTCAGTCACAAAGCAAACCCCACGATTATCATTAATAGATCAGAAAGTCAGTAGCAAGATCAAAGCTTAGAAAAGGTGAAAACCCTAAAATTTGAAAATCTTTTGATCTTATATTAGATGTAATTTTTTTGTGTTAAATATGTTGTATGGGGTGTTAATCAATGATTTGGGTTGCTAGATGTTAGATCCATAACATCTAGAGGCTCAGATTTGATGATTTTCCAAATCTGGAAATTTTTGAAAATAAGGGTCTGACAGTGAATGTCAGGTCCCATAGATCTCATACTGTTATGTGTTTTTGTGTTTTGAAAGTTTGTACTTGTAGTCTGTTAGGAGATCTTTAATATGCAACTTGAATCAGGTCCATATTTGTTGTAGATTAAAAGTTATTTAAGGTCAAAGTGGGTTGACCGGCATTGACCGGCTGTTCTTGAAACCCAGATTCTGCCCAGAAACCTCTAACAGTGTTTTTGCAGAGCTTGGATCTTGATATGTTTAAGGTTTTTTGCCATGTTGTTTTGTAGTTGTAAACTGACATGAAGACTACATGCTAAATCCTTTACATCACATAGATCCGTAACAGAATCAAATTTAGAGATGGTCAAACTTAGGTAGCCGAAACTGCTCAAGAACATTTTTGGGAAACCTAGAAATGTTTAAGAACAGTTCCGGGGAGGGTACTTTAACCGGTCCATATCTCTTGCTTGTGTTGATGTTATGATGATCTGATGACATGTTATTGTTCCTTGTCATGTATACTATAGATTTGACCCATTAAACGATATAAATCATGACCAGAACATAAAGGAATTCGAAGCATGAAAGTGATAGGTCGAACTGCTGGGTATCTGGGAAAAACCCAGACACACTCTGACAGCATGTTTGCTAGCTCAGATCTTTTTGATTAATTATGTTTGGACTTGAACATGGCTTGAATCATGTTCTCTGCTAGTTACTCTTCAAGGCCCGACGTGTAGACCACCCATAACATGAACTGATTGATAGATATAAGCCCATGAAAATGGTCGACCGGCCATGACTGAAAATTTTGGACAGCCCAGAAACTTGATGAACAGCTCTGACAGCATGTTCTGATGCTTAGATCTTCCTCATGTTTTATGATTTGGTCTAGAAATGGTTATGAACATGTACTCTTACATACATACTACAACATTTAATCAATAGCATGTCCAGAAACGATTCATAGAGAGAATGATTGATGGTCAAACAAGCAAGCTCAATCACTGACTTTGAATGCCTGGGTTTCTCAAGAACACCTAAGGCGACACTTACTGTCGCCAAAGGGTTTTAGCGACAGACTTAGTAAAATTAATTAATTTCATTTCTAAAAATCATTTAAAAATAGTAAATAATTTCTAAAAATTAAAAAAATAGTTTTAAAAATTATTTTAAGTTATAAAAATTAACTTTTAATCATTTGACATATTTTTCATAAATATTAATATTTATTTGGATATTATTGGTATTTAAATTATTTAATAAATACATTAAATAAATTAATTAAAAATAATTTTTATTGTATTAAAAATTATTTTAAATAATAATAAGGTATTTAATAATATTTTAAGTTATAAAACATAACTTTTAATATTTTAAGATAAGTTTCATTAATTATTAAATATTAATGATATTAGATTTATTTAGTAATTATATTAAATAAAGTTTTTTAAAATAATTTTAATATTATAAAAATCATTTTTGGTGAAAATAAATAGTTTAAAATATTTTAAGTTATAAAATATAACTTTTGGTATTTAAAGGTAAATTTCATTAATAATTTAATATTAATGATAGTAAGTTTATTTAATAACTATATTGAATAAATAGTTAAAAATGGTTTTGTTGAATTAAAAATTATTTAAAAAGAAAATAAATGAATTAAAAATATTTTAAGTTATAATCAATGACTTTTAATATTTTGATAAATAATAAATTAATATTCTAATATTATCGGTAATTATTTTAAATATTTTAAAAATTATTTAAGGGTAATATTAATACTCTAAAAATATTTCGAGTTATTATAAATAACTTTAATATTTTGGCAATGGTTTAATTAATAGTTTAATATTAATTAAATATTAATAATAATAGAATTATTTAAGATTTAAATCATTTATTAATGATTCCGGTGTTTGAAGAATCATGATAAATTATATTAAATGTTTAAAAATTATTATAAGGCTATGAAAAATAATATGACTGATATTTAAAATATCTAAACAACTATTGAACTACACCATAGAGTCTTTGTGACAACCCAAAAATTCGGTTTGTCCAGAATTTAAGTTTTAAGAATTAGTTATTAATAAAATGAGTTTTTATTAATATTATTCTGTGCTAAGTGTTTATTAATCGTTCTATGACCTAGGATGATTATAAGTCGGGAGTACTCTGGCTACGAGCTAGTTTAAGGGAGTGAGAATTTTCAAGACGAAAATAAAAATTTTCCGGGAACAAAATATTTTTAAGGGAAAAAGACGAAATAGGCACTATTCATCAGTTTCTGCTCGGAGTTTTATTTTGAAATTCCGAGAAGTTATCGATTACGTAAAATGTTGAGATGTGATGGAATATTCAATAATATTTCAGTTATGACAAAAATAAAGTTTTCGCATGCGGACGTAAAACTAAGGGTTAGGAAAAATAATTTTCGAGAATATTATGAGTATGTATAATAACTAGGGTTATTATGCGTGAAAGATACGAGTATAATACTAGTTATTATACAAGTATAGTACAAAGATTAATACGACGTATAATACGAATATCGTACGAACGATATACGGAGAGAATACGAGAATGGAATTCGTAGAATACGATTAGTCTAAATGGACTTTGAGTTCATATACTTTGTAGAATCCAAATGGACTTGGATTATGTCAAGCCCAATGATTTGTGAAATCAAGCCCAAGATAGGCCCAATAAGAATTAGAGTTAAGGCCCAAATCAAGAAAAGAAACCGCGGATCGAACCGATGGGTAGACGAATGGGTAATAACCAATGGGGCAACCAATGGGATGACCGATGAGCGTGTAGGCCGGCCACTTGGCCACCAAGTAAGGGTGGAGGCCAAGTTTACTTGGTGGCTAAGTTGTGGAGGAGGTGGGAATTGTAAGGAGGTGGGGGCGAAATGGCCAATATGCCCTTAGCCTTGGTTTCCTATAAATAGTAAGCTCATTTCATTATTTTTGAATTTTGAAAATCCTACACCTTAGAGAGAGAGATAGAGCTTGAGAGCTTGGAGAAGAAGGAGAAGGAAGATAATGAGCATGAATGAAAGGATCAAAAGTGATCAAGAAATAGAAAAGCTTGCAAATTGCCGGCTTTGTATAACGGAAGAAGAATAGAGAAGAACGGTAATCCAAACCCTAGTTCTTCTAATATTTTGCTTTAAGTTTTTATGTTAAAAAACACAGCTTAACGAGAATAGAGAGAAGATAATGTTAGAAATGATTTCATATGGTTGAAATCATGTGAAAAAGAAGAAATAAGAACTTAGAAATTTAGTTTATAAATTTCTCAAGGAAGTATAAGATTCGTGAGAATTTTGAGCGATCCGAACGAATATTATGAACGAGTAGATGAATTAAGTAAGGAATGGTGTTATATAACATCAAATTCTAATAAAAAAGTAGAATCGTAATCCAAAATATTGATTAAAACGAAGAACGAACGAAGAACACGAAGAACATTGTTGATGGACAAATTTAAAACCATCGTAGGATAATTATTGTTGATGGACAAATTTAAAACCATCGTAGGATAATTGTTGTTGATGGACAAGCTTAAAACTATCGCATATAAGTAAGTTGCTTATTGCTTGTTTAGGAACGGTAGAAACATTCATGAAGAACGGATTAAAACGTAGCTATAACGAAGTTATGGTGAAATTTTTTAAAAGACAAATGAGAATTAGAAGTTAGTAAATGAACTCGAACATGTAGGGTTTCATAAGAAAGTAAGAGAATATAGAAAACGCGAGTCGTAGACTCAAGAATGAACGAGTTTCGAGTTCGGATGACCGAATTACGGACGAACGAGCGAAGAACGTTAAAAGCGTAAAAATGATCAAAGGGTATAGATTAAGCCAATCAAATGGCAAGTTAACGGATTTAGAATGAAGTTCTGTCCAAGGGGTATTGAAGTACGCAAGATAAGGAAGAGAATGGCTTTGGAACGATCTCGTTCCGAGTTATAACGAAGAAGTTATAAGATCAGGAAGTACGCGTCTCAAACTTGGTGCAAGACTTAGAAAATTTTCTAGGGTTTTGGCTCGGCGCCGCAGCGCCGGCTAAGCTTGCAGAAGTGGCACCGCAGCGCGAGCTCGGGCCTCAGGTTCTGTTACTTGGTGCCGCAGCGCGAGTGTTAACGAAGGGTTTGGTGCCACAGCGCCAGACCAAGGGAAGAGAGAGACGTAGGTAGCGCCGCAGCGCGAGAGAAAAGAAGGGGCACGGCGCCGCAGCGCTGGTGCAAGGCAAGGCCCAGAAATGAGACTTTATGTGCTCAGTTACTGGGGGATGTGTAAGAAAGAATTATGAACATCTAGTTCACGTAATGTAACACTTAATCAAGTGTTCTAAACCTTTATTAAAGGTTGAACGAAAAGATTAAAAGAGATTAAAAGATAGAGAATGTAAGCGTTAGATTACGTAACCGATATCCAGGGACCGTAGTCGTAATAAATAAACGTGAGGGATTGCTATGGTTGTGATTCCTTAGACGTTGAGTGATGAAGGTAATGAATAACATTCCGATGTTATGTCATGGTAATGAGAGATAAGTGTAAAGCGTATAGACGCTGTGAATGCAACGTTGTTGCGATGAACGGTCGGTCTTAGCATACAACGAACGGTATGGCTTCGACATTAAGAAAGAATAATGAACACGGGCTTCATGGGATGGATAACGGTGTAGAGCAATTAAAACCTTGAGTGAAGGTTGAATGAAAAATTAAGAGACGAGCAACGTAAACGTGGAATAAGTAAGTGATCCTCATGAATCGTAATCGCGTTGGACGAACGTTCTAAGTGTACAGTGGTTGTATAACTTGGACGTTAACGAAAGTAGTAAGTAAGATATGAATTATCGTAAGAAAGCCGTAGCGAACGGTAATGATATTAATGAAAGTGCGAGGGTGAGTCGGATAAAGAATGTTGGAATGAAGTAAGCGTTAAACACTTTAACCAACGTAAGGGTTGAGTGTACGTGAATATTAAACGGGAAGAACCTGCACTCCGTGTATGGTTTGACCGTAAGGTAATGAAGAATAAGATTTAGCCGTGAACGGTGAAGAAAATGAATGGAAGATAATAACGTATAACGTTAAGAAGCCGAGTTAGTAGTTTTAACTTGGATAACGTTCCGAATCGAGTGAACCGGACGTGGTAAGATGAGAATAAGGGATTGTAAATTGTTTCACGCTATGACCTCATAGTATTGAATGATCGCTCTGAGTATACGAAGGACTGTATGACTTAGACGATAAAGAATGAATCTTGAGGTATGGCATTTAGTTGCCAGGAAGCCGTAAGGAATATGAATTTAACTTAACGAACATTATAGTTTAATGGTTCGGATAAGTTAAGAGAAGTTAGGTTGTGGTGCAATCGTAACTTTTGATGGTCGACATATGGGAGCTGGGCTGAACAATTCCTTTAGAGAGCGAAGGTATATACAAAACTGGCAACCGATCTAACTCACTGTGTGGGCAGTGTAGATGAGACGAGAACTTGTTTGTTGGTTATTTGTGGGAAACCACTCAGAGTACCATATTGACTACTAGTATAGAAGCGATGTATGCGAAGTCCTATAGAAGTTATAAGAAGAAGATAAGAATGTAAATCATCAAAGATGATGAACGTTTTGAGTAAGACATCCCCATATGTCATGAAGCCGTAAACCGGTAGTAAAGGAAGTTAGTCGCGTAAGCCTATATTCTAAGAACGCGAACCTTAAGATGTAAAGTTAAGTAAACCAATGTGTAAGTCAAGTATATGACGAATTGGTATACGTGCTATTTTCTTATGTGCTCCATAAGAATTGGAATGAGCAGTTCAGCGTAAACTATAAGCTGTAGATGTGCGTAAGGCAAGTTTTTCTAACTTCATTCATATTTTACATGAATGCTAGTTTCTTAAACTTCTCAAATGTTGAACTTGAGAAGTTCTGTATGTGCACGAATGTGTGATATTTGTACAAAGTGGTAGAACGTATGAGGCCTGGTGCCACAATGTGAACACTTCGGTGCTTCTTTGAGATGAATTGTTCTGTTATTGAACTGTTTAATACAAGTATGTTCTGTTTATACATGAACCGTTATTGTTAAGTCTGTGCTAATGATTCTAGCCAGACAGGATATGTATGAAAAACGGTTAAAGAATGAAAGTAATTTAAAGAGTATGTGATGAATGTTATAAAATGATAGGAATCTAGACTATTCCTATTATTCAAGCTACTTCATAACCTTTGTTCGATTATCAAAGTTCTGAAGAATGTTTAAACTCTTCAAGTTGTTTGTTCAACTGTTATGACTTGCTGGACAATTGAATGCTCACACTTGCTTTAAATGAAAAACATTTTCAGCGAACGATGTTAGAAAGAACTTAAGGATCCCGTAAAGATCAAGCTGATCGGTATCCAGACGAAGTGCCATTTAGTATGTGAATGTGCGTGAAGAGCAAGTTAGGACTTGTAATATAGAGTGATAGAATTAGACTATAGAATAGTTTAATGAATGTTTATGTATCCTTGGTGACGGATGAAAGTCACTTGTGCAAGATGTAAAGAATAATGTAATTATCATTAATTATAATGAAAGAGGTTTTAAAGTTTTGAGAACCTGGGATTTGAGAATGTATGTCATTATATTTAGCTATATAATGATGTTTGTTTGGTAAGCAGCGGAACCGTGACGCACGGAATCGGGATGTGAAAGTAGACCGAATTTCGGGGCGTTACAGATTGGTATCAAAGTTATAGGTTATAACTCTTAGGTAAGAGTACCTAAGACTATAATCGTAGAGAGAATGATAAGAAAATCGTTGAGTTAAACGATTAAGGAAAATGATCACCACGTGATCATAATAAATCGTAGTAACAGACGAGCTGTTAAACGATGGATGATTTATAGCTAATGCTATGAATGAATGGTATTACGAAGTAGTACGGGAAGAAGAACTCAGATTGAGTTGTATATGATAGCATACAAATTAAAGAAAATTCATATTAAGTAAAGAGAAATTTAGAAGTTGTAAGATTTATATTGAGGACTCATGTGATGGCTGAGTTATATATGAACCTTTGTTATGGGCAGAGGTTTGTGCTTAGTGTAACAACTACTCAGTTTATTACAGTGATAATCATTGGAATTGGTTGCGCTATTAAGATGTATATGATGAGAAGGTGAATCTTTTCTCATGTATATACTTGATAGGTAGAGAACGATAAGGTAGGTGCGAGTTCTTGAAACTCATACTTATGGTAAGTTCGTGACTTATAATAATATGGTATGTTTTCGAACGTCTTAGCGAATGGACACCTAAGGTCTGTCTGGATGTTCTTAAACTCTTACTATTATGGAAAGTTCCTGAACTCATAATGTGTGGTAAGTTGATGGACTGTATTAAAGTATAGAGATGTTTAGACTGAAAACGAAGTATTTTCTGCAGACTTAGCATTAAAGGTGCTAGAGAAGTTCAAGTATTGCCGTAGTAAGACAATGAAGGAAGATGGAGAATAGGATATTCCAAGTCATCTAGCTATACTAGATTTCGAAGTTTATTTAAAATCGTGCTGATAAGTACATTTAAAAAAAAAGAATTGGTTCAACTTTTGGAACCAATGAATTTTAAAAGAGCTATTCTTTTTATGTCTATGTTAGTTTCTTCGGCTAGATAGAAGTTGATTTAAAAATATCAAAAAAAAAATTATATCATCCGTGCATTTGATGCAAGGGTGGTAAAAAGATGGAGTTGTTAATGCAATTGAACCTGGTGGGATGTGATCTTAGGATCAACAAACTACTATGGTAAGATGTATAATGACGAAGTCATAAACTGACGAAGTCCTCAACGTACTGTGAAGAGTACGGTATCATGACGTCATAAAATGTTTTGATGTATTGCGAAAAGAATTTGAAGAAGTAGTCGATGTCAATTGAGTTGACTAGACGAATGTTTCAAGTTGATGTCCAATTTATTGGTATGATCTAAGCTAATTGATTTGGCTAAGACAAATTGTATGTCATGTTATAAGAAAATCGAGCTTTCTTTGAAAAAGTTATGCCAAGCCAAATTGTTTTGTTACGGAATCTAATGATCAAGTCTGAGGTGAACATACCGCGAAATGGGGATATATGATAGATTGATCACCTACGTATGGAAAAAGGTAGTTTACCTTCTTTGTGATTGTAAACTTATCGTGGAAAGAAAGGTTTACAGCGAAAGGCTGTTTAACCTAGTAAAGAGTTCATGGTCAATTTGACCCCTCAGCAAAAGTATGAGATATTTTAAAGGATATTTTATATTCCTCGCTATTCCTTCTACTTCATGATTCTTGATAGGTTATGGAGGTTGGAATGATGTAAAGATAAGAGCTTCTTTGAAGGGAAGTTGAGAAGAAGTGTAAGCTAAAATTTGGAGGACGAAATTGTGTGAAGAAGGGAAGAATGTGAGAACCCGGGTAAGGGTTTAGTTTTATGAAATTTCGAGGACGGAATTTTTATAAGGATGGAAGAATGTGACAACCCGGAAAGTCGGTTTGTCCAGAATTTAAGTTTAAAGAATTAGTTATTAATAAAATGAATTTTTATTAATACTATTTTGTGCTAAGTGTTTATTAATCGTTCTATGACCTATGATGATTATAAGTCGGGAGTATTCTAGCTACGAGCTAGTTTAAGCGAGTAAGAATTTTCAAGACGAAAATGAAAATTTTCCGGGAACAAAATATTTTTTCGGGAAAAAAGATGAAATATGCACTATTTATCAGTTTCTGCTCGGAGTTTTATTTTGAAATTCCGAGAAGTTAACAATTACGTAAAATGTTGAGATGTGATGGAATATTCAATAATATTTCAGTTATGGTAAAAACGAAGTTTTCGCCTGCGGACGTAAAACCTAAGGGTTAGGAAAAGTGATTTCCGAGAATATTATGAGTATGTATAATAACTAGGGTTATTATACGTGAGAGATACGAGTATAATACTAGTTATTATACGAGTATAGTACGAAGATTAGTACGGCGTATAATACGAATCGAAGAGAATACGAGAATACGAGAATGGAATGCGTAGAATACGATTAGTCTAAAAGGACTTTGAGTTCATAGACTTTGTAGAATCCAAATGGACTTGGATTATGTCAAGTCCAATGATTTATGAATTCAAGCCCAAGATAGGCCCAATAAGAATTAGGGTTAAGGCCCAAACCAAGAAAAGAAACCGCGGATCGAACTGATGGGTAAACGGATAGGTAATAACCATTGGGGCAACCCATGGGATGACCCATGGGCATGTGGGCCGGCCACTTGGCCACCAAGTAAGGGTGGAGGCAAAGTTTACTTGGTGGCTAAGTTGTGGAGGAGGTGGGAATAGTAAGGAGGTGGGGGCGAAATGACCAATATGCCCTTAGCCTTGGTTTCCTATAAATAGTAAGCTCATTTCATTATTTTTGAATTTTGAAAATCCTACACCATAGAGAGAGAGAGAGCTTGAGAGTTTGGAGAAGAAGGAGAAGGAAGATAATGAGCATGAATGCTAGGATCAAAAGTGATCGAGAAATAGAAAAGCTTGCAAATTGCCGGCTTTATATAACAGAAGAAGAATAGAGAAGAACGGTAATCCGAACCCTAGTTCTTCTAATATTTTTCTTCAAGTTTTTATGTTCAAAAACATAGCTTAATGAGAATAGAGAGAAGATAATGTCAGAAATGATTTCATATGGTTGAAATCATGAGAAAAGAATAAATAAGAACTTTGAAATTTAGTTTATAAATTTCTTAAGGAAGTATAAGATTCGTGAGGATTTTGAGCGATCCGAACGAATATTATGAACGAGTAGATGAATTAAGTAAGGAATGGTGTTCTATAACATCAAATTCCAAGAAAAAAGTATAATCGTAATCCAAAATATTGATTAAAACGAAGAACGAACGAAGAACACGAAGAACGTTGTTGATGGACAAATTTAAAACCATCGTAGGATGATTATTGTTGATGGACAAATTTAAAACCATCGTAGGATAATTGTTGTTAATGGACAAGCTTAAAACCATCGCGTATAAGTTAGTTTCTTATTGCTTGGTTAGGAACGGTAGAAACGTTCATGAAGAACGGACGTAGCTATAACGAAGTTATGGCGAAATTCTATAAAAGGCGAACGAGAATTAGAAGTTAGTTAATGAACCCAAATGTGTAGGATTTCATAAGAAAGTAAGAAAATATAGAAAACGTGAGTCCTAGACTCAAGAACAAACGAGTTCCGAGTTCGGATGACCGAATTACGGACGAACGAGCGAAGAACGTTAAAAGCATAAAAATGATCAAAGGGTGTAGATTAAGCCAATCGAATGGCAAGTTAATGAATTTAGAATGAAGTAATGTCTGAATGGTATAGAAGTACGTAAGATAAGGAAGAGAATGGCTTTGGAACGATCTCGTTCTGAGTTATAACGAAGAAGTTATGATATCAGGAAGTACGCGTCTCAAACTTGGTCCAAGACTTAGAAAAGTTTCTAGGGTTTTGGCTTGGCGCCGCAGTGCCGGCTAAGCTTGTAGAAGTGGCGCCGCTGCGCGAGCTCGGGCCTCAGGTTCTGTTAGTTCGTGCCACAGTGTGAGTGTTAACAAAGGGTTTGGCGTCGCAGCGCCAGACCAAGGGAAGAGAGAGACGTAGGTAGCGCCACAGCGCGAGAGAAAGGAAGGGGCACGGTGCCGCAGCGCTGGTGCAAGGCAAGGCCCAAAAATGAGACTTTATGTGCTCAATTACTGGGGGATGTGCAAGAAAGAATTATGAACATCTAGTTCACGTAATGTAAACACTTAATCAAGTGTTCTAAACCTTTATTAAAGGTTGAACGAAAAGATTAAAAAAGATTAAAAGATAGAGAATGTAAGCGCTAGATTACGTAACCGATATCCGGGGACCGTAGTCGTAATAAACAAACGTGAGGGATTGTTATGGTTATGATTCCTTAGACATTGAGTGATGAAGGTAATGAATAATATTCTGATGTTATGTCATGGTAATGAGAGATAAGTGTAAAGCGTATAGACGCTGTGAATGAAATGTTGTTGCGATGAACGGTCGGTCTTAGCATACAATGAACGGTATGGCTTCGACATTAAGAAAGAATAATGAACATGGGGTTCATGGGATGGATATGATGTAGAGCAATTAAAACCTTGAGTGAAGGTTGAATGAGAGATTAAGAGACGAGCAATGTAAACGTGGAATACGTAAGTGATCCTCGTGAATCGTAATCGTGTCTGACGAACGTTCTCAGTGTACAGTGGTTGTATAACTTAGACGTTGACGAAAGTAGTAAGTAAGATATGAATTATCGTAAGAAAGCCGTAGAGAACGGTAATGAGATTAATGAAAGTCCAAGGGTGAGTCGGATAAAGAATGTTGGAATTAAGTAAGCGTTAAACACTTTAACCAACGTAAGGGTTGAGTGTACGTGAATATTAAACGGACAAAAACTACACTCCGTGTATGGTTTGACCGTAAGGTAATGAAGACTAAGATTTAGCCGTGAACGGTGAAGAAAATGAATGGAAGATAATAACGTATAACGTTAAGAAGCCGAGTTAGTAGTTTTAACTTGGATAACATTTCGAGTTGAGTGAACCGAACGTGGTAAGATAAGAATAAGGGATTGTAAAATGTTTCACGCTATGACCTTATAGTATTGAATGATCGCTCTGAGTATATGAAGGACTGTATGACTTAGACGATAAAGAATGTATTCTGAGGTATGGCATTTAGTTGCTATAAATCCGTAAGGAATATGAATTTGACTTAACGAACATTATAGTTTAATGGTTCGGATAAGTTAAGAGAAGTTAGGTTGTGGTACAATCGTAACCTTTGATGGTTGACATATGGGAGTTGGGCTGAACAATTCCTTCAGAGAGCGAAGGTATATACAAAACTGGCAACCGGTCTAACTCACTGTGTGGGCAGTGTAGATGAGACGGGAACTTGTTTGTTGGTTGTTTATGGGAAACCACTCAGAGTACCATATGGACTATTAGTAGAGAAGCGATGTATGTGGAGTCCTATAGAAGTTATAAGAAGAAGATAAGAATGTAAATCATCAAATATGATGAACGTTTTGAGTAAGACATCTTCGTATGTCATGAAGCCGTAAACCGGTAGTAAAGGAAGTTAGTCGCGTAAGCTTATATTGCAAGAACGCGAACCTTAAGAAGTAAAGTTAAGTAAACCAATGCGTAAGTCAAATATATGACTAATTGGTATACGTGTTATTTTCTTATGTGCTACATAGGAATTGGAATGAGCAGTTCAGCGTAAACTATAAGCTGTAGCTGTGCGTAAGGCAAGTTTTTCTAACTTCATTCATATTTTACATGAATGCTAGTTTCTTAAACTTCTCAGATGTTGAACTTGAGAAGTTCTGTATGTGCGCGAATGTGTGATATTTGTACAAAGTGGTAGAACGTATGAGGCCGGGTGCCACAATGTGAACAGTTCGATGTTTCTTCGAGATGAAATGTTCTGTGATTGAACTGTTCAACACAAGTATGTTCTGTTTATACATGAACCGTTATTGTTAAGTATGTGTTAATGATTCTAGCCAGACAGGATATGTATGAAAAAAGGTAGAAGAATGAAAGTAGTGTTAAGAGTATGTGATGAATGTTGTAAAATGATAGGAATCGAGACTATTCCTATTATTCAAGCTGCTTCATAACCTTTGTTCGGTTATCGAAGTTCTGAAGAATGTTTAAACTCTTCAAGTTGTTTGTTCAACTTTTATGACTTGCTGAGCAATTGAATGCTCACATTTGCTTTAAATGAAAAACATTTTCAGCGAACGATGTTAGAAAGAACTTAAGGATCCCGTAAAGATCAAGCTAATCGGTATCTAGACAAAGTGCCATTCAGTATGTGAATGTGCGTGAAGAGCAAGTAAAGACTTGTAATATAGAGTGATAGAATTAAACTATAGAATAGTTTAATGAACGTTTATGTATCCTTAGTGGGGGATGAAAGTCACTTATACAAGATGTAAAGAATAATGTAATTATCATTAATTATAATGAAAGAGGTTTTAAAGTTTCAAGAACTTGGGATTTGAAAATGTATGTCATTATATTTAGCTATATAATGATGTGTGTTTGGGAAGAAGTGAAACCATGACGCACGGAATCCGGATGTGAAAGTAGACCAGATTTTGGGGCGTTACAATCTTAGACTCGATAATTACCCGATAATGCCGTTGGTACACCGAAATACTTCAGAAATTTATCTAGACTTATATAATTGGACTCGATAAGTGTTTATTTTTGATTCACTGGTTGTTAAACATATGTGACAATGTGATTAGGTTATGTGCTGACTGTAATAAGCAGTATTATGTGTTACGATATAATTCTAATCAGTGAAATGATCTTATTACTGATAGGTTGCTATACAAAAGATAAGAACAAAGTTGCGTATTATAAGCAGCAGGCCAGGAAAGTATCCTACCTTTGCATTTTCCTTGATGCAATGGACAGAAGTAAGAGAGTTTTAGATATATATTATTATTGTACCAGATTATTAACCTTATTGTTATATTCGATCATTGATTATCAACATGGTACTATATTGTAATTCAGATATATATATATATATATATATATATATATATATATATATATATATATATATATATATATATATATATATATATATTCAGTTCGTTAATTTCTTGATATGGTTATTCAAGTGTCCCCACTTGGATAGTCATTGTATTTAATCACAGGTTGATACATACCTATTGATTCCAGTATGTATACATTTATTAAAAGCTGTCTAAGCTACTTGATTCAGCTAGACACAGATATCGTTGATCATGACAAAACTTTATTGTATCCAACTAGATTGTGCACCTAAGGTGGATAGAGTGAACGATAATATCGTTCTTGTATGTAGTATTGATCAATATAGGGCATAACGGGCTGATCACCCCTCGTGCCCGTAAGTTTTGACGGTTTACAGATGAAGTTCTTTTTAACCTTTTCGAAAATAGAAAATAATGTTCATAGTCTGTTGATAAATCTCCAGTTATAGTTAGTACATAGTTTTAAAAATTCTATATAAAAGTGATATGTTGTTATTATTGGGTCAGCTTATTTCACAACTGTTGATTCGTTGTAGAAGTGTCATTCAAAGAAAATATTTAATTCTTTCAGCTAATATATATAATTGTTATTACTTGCTGGACAATTAAATGCTCATTCTTGCTTTAAATTTAAATGTTTTCAACTAAGTATGATCAACCCGAAGGATCGGGCAAGAACAAGGGGAAAGGAAAGCTATTCGAATGAATTTTATAATATTCTATGTAATAGTTAAAGTTTATTAATACAATATTATTTATTATCTATGATGAATTGAATATTTAAAGGTCTCGTACATGGGATTTAGACTTTGATATATGTAAATTAAGTTTGATATTTATATTATTGTTATTATTATGAGTATTATATCGCTTATAAAAATGGTATCGTGAAGCACCGAGTTCGGGTTTAAAGTACCTGAATTTGGGGGCGTCACACATTCTCTTACCTTCATAACGTATCAAGAATTATGAAGTAAAATGAATAATGAGGAATATAAAATTCCTTTAAAATATTTCATACTTTTGTTGAGGGGTCAAATCGACCATGAACTCTTACTAGGTTCAACAACATTTCACCGTAAACCTTTATATTACGGTCAATTTACAATCACCAAGAAGGTAAACTACATCTTTCATACATAAGCGATCAACCCATTGTATAATCCAATTTCGGGGTGTGTTCACCTCAGACTTAATCATTAGATTCCGCACCAAAACAATTTGGTTTGGCACAACTCTTCAAAGAAAGCTCGATTTCCTTTTAAACATGACATACCATTTGTCTTAGCCAAATCAAGTAGCTTAGACCATACCAATAAATTGTATATCAACTTGAAATATGTGTCTAGTCAAACCAACTGACATCGACTACTCTTTAAATTCTTTCAATCATAAATTCAAAACGTTTTACGACGTCATGATACCGTACTGTTTCCCTGCACGTTGAGGAATTCGTCAGTTTATGACTTCGTCATTATACATCATACCATAGCGGGCTGTTGATCCTAAGATCACATCCAACACTAGGTTTAATTGCATTAATAACTCCATCTTTTTACCATCATTGCACCAAATGCATAGATGATATAAAATTCATTTTGATATTTTTAAGTCAATTTATGTCTAGCCGAAACAATTAGCTTAGACATACAAAGAATAGTTCTGTTAAAATCCGTTGATTCCAAAAGTTGAACTAATTCTTTCGTTTTCAAAATGCAGACAAAGGCACGATTTTAATAAACTTTGAAATCTAGCATAGTTAGATGACTTGGAATATCCTATTTCTCTATCTTCCTTCATTGTCTTACTTGTGACAATACTTAATCTTCTCTAGCATCTTCAATGCTAAGTCTACTGAAAATAACTCGTTTTCAGTCTAAACTTTCCAATACCTTTGTATAGTCCATCAACTTACCACACTTTATGTGTTTAGAAACTTTCACAACCATATGTGTTTAAGAACTTATCTTCGCAATATGTAATCCAAGAACAAATCAAGGACTATCCATATGCTTACGGCTCAGAAACATATCATATAACTACGAGTCACAAACTTTTCATAAGTATGAGTTTAAAGAACTCGTACCTATCATAACATAATCTTCCTATCAAGCATATACATGAGAAAATATTCACCTTCTCACCATATACATACTGATAGTGTGACTCCCTTTTCTAATGATTATCACTGTAATACGCCAAGTAATTGTTACACCAAAGCACAAATCTCTGCCCATAACAAAGGTTCATACAACTCAGCTATCACATTAGTCCTCAATTGAAATTTACAAATTCTAAGTTTCTCTTTATTTAATATGAATTTTCTTTAATTCGTATGATATCCTTCACAACTCAATCTGAGTTCTTCTTCTCGTACTACTTCGTAGTACCATTCATTCACATTAGCTATAAATCATTCATCGTTTAACAGCTCATCTGTTACTACGATTTATTATGATCACGTGGTGATCTTCTTATCCTTCTCTCTACAATTATAGTCTTAGGTACTTATACCTAAGATTTATAATCTATCAGCTTTGATACCAACTTGTAACCACCCCAAATCTGGTCTATCTTCACACCCGGTTTTCATGCACCACGTGTACATCATTCTTCCAAACATATATCATTATATAGTGAAATATAACAACATACATTCTTAAACCCCAAGTTATATTACCTTATAACCTTATTCATTATAAATAATGATAATTACATTATTCTTTTCATCTTACAAAAGTGACTTTTATCCGCCACCAAGGATACATAACAGTTCATTAAACTAGTCTATAGTTTAATTAAGTTTTTTCTACATTACAAGTCTTCACTTGATCTTCACACTCATTCACATACTTCATTTTTAATCGATATTTTGATTACAACTTTACTTTTTCTCGGAATTTGATGTTATAAAACACCATTCCTTACTTATTTCAGCGAATCGTTCATATGATTCATTCGGATCGGTTAAATTTAGTTCGAATCTTATACTTCCTTAAAAAATTTATAAAATAAACTTCTAATTCTTATTTTTTTTTATTTTTTCATGATTTCAACCATATGAAATAATTCCTAACATCTTTTACTTCTTATTCTCATTAAGTTATGTTTTAAACATATAAAACTTAAAGAAAATTAATTCAGAACTTAGGTTTTCGATACCTTTCTTCTTTAATCTCCTTCCGTTGGACAAAGTTTGCTCACACGCAAGCTTTTCCTCCTCCTTTTCCTCTTCTTCCTCTTATCCGAACTCTCTCTCTCTCTCTCTCTTTCTCTCTCTCTCTCTCTCTCTCTCTCTCTTAAGTATTGGAGAATTTTCAAAATCCCAATCAAATGAGCTTAAGGCTTCCTTTTATAGATTTTCAAAGCTAGGGGAAAAATAGTTATTTTTTCCCTAAATCTACTATTCACACCTCCTTACTCAAACTCCTTACTATTCACGAAGCTTCCCTTGGAAGCTTCGTGCTTTCGTCTTGCGAAATTCTTTCGACAATTTTAAAAATTGCTATTCTCGAAATCTAAATATTTTTGGATATTTCGTCTTTCCTTTACCGATTAACTTTTACATATTCTTCGGATCTCCGAAAAGCTTAAAAATACTTTTTGGTGTTAAGCGTTTTCCTTCACGTTTTCCCCTAACGTAGTTAAACGAATGAAAAGTACATAACAATACTTTTCGTCGTTTTTATCTCGTTCAATTTCTACACGTTTTTTGAGAAAAACTTTTATCGGCTTACTTAACTTTTCACGATATATTATCATCAAATCTTTTAACGGAATGTCATTTCGACATACCGAACTCTCAAAAAGGCTTAGGTTATTCAAACCCTAACCCTTAGGTTTTGTCAGTTGAATAGTGCCTATTTCGCCTTTTTTCCGAAAATATTTTTGTTCCTGGAAAATTTTTATTTTCGTTTTGAAAATCTTTACTCGTTCAATCTAGCTCGTAGCAAGAATCCTCCCGATTTATAATCATCCTATATTTTAGAACGATTAATAAAAACATAACACCAAATATTATTAATAAAAATTCATTTTATTAATAACTAATTCTTTAAACTTAAATTCCGGACAATCCGAATTTTTGGGTTGTTACAACCAGTCCAGGTGATTATTGCAGATCTACTTCTTGCCAGCGATGAGTGTGTCGGCGATGACGAGGATCTGGTTGGTGTGCTCAAGTGTCGGGTCTAATTCTCGGGCACGGGTCGCAAATGTCTTGCTGCCAACGAGATCACGGGTTTGTAGGAGTTTCTCGACGATCCCGAGCCACTGGAGAGACTCCGGTCTGGGGTTGAGATTGTACGGTTGCATATTTTCTCTCTCTAAAAAGAGTTCTCTCTCTAAAAAGCGAGTGTAGAGACTGCGATTTTTGTTCAAGTCTAGTGAGAGAGAAAAAGTGTGAGAGTGAGTATACAATTTTACTTGCTTAGCTGATGTCATCAATGTGCTCTTTGCACCGTCCGATGCTTCATGAACGGTGGAGATATAATCAAGAAATTTCTCTCTATATCAAAATCAGAAAGGCAACCAACGCCACTTTAAAAAATATTTTTTTAAAAACAGAATTTTAAAAAAAATTATCTTAATTTTTTTAAAACGATTTTATTTTTTAAAATAAATTTGAAAAAATAAAAATGTGACACAATGCCAAACTAACCGGCATTGTAACTTTTAAAAAAAAAATGAATTTGTAAAAAAAGAAGAGTAAGATGTAACATCACTTTAACTGACGTTGAAATCTTTTTTTTTTAATTTCTTTGATCTCTTGTACTTATTTATAAACATCAATACTTTTTTATGTTTATTCCTTTGTCATATGCGTTGGAAATGAAGGAGTATATAAGACCTCAGCTATAAAAAATAAAAATAAAAATTCTAACGCCAATTAAAGTGACGTTGCATCTTACTATTCTCTTTTACAAATTCGTTTTTAAAAAAAAATTTAAATAAAATAGGGATAAAATTGATATTACATTAATATGGGTCAAACTAACTTATTAGGAATGACTTATAAGTCATTTTAAATAACTTTATTCTGTTTTAGTTCATAAAACATAATAAATTTTTCTTTATCTTTTATGTTTTCTCTTAGAACTGATAGTAATATAATTTAATTTTATAATATATTTGAAAAAAAGGTAAAAAGAGAACTAGGAATAGCTAGGGGTATACCATTACTATTCTTCTTTTTATGTTTTATTTTTTGACTTATAAATATATTCATGATTTAAGTTACTCCCTCTATCTAAGAATAAAAGTTCTTATTATTTTATGTAATCTCAAGTTAAATATTTACTTATATTAAATAATATATTTTTTTTACAATAATTTGTGTGTAATATCCTTAATATTAAATGTCATATTTTTGTTATTTATAAATATTTATATAATATCACTAGTCATGTATAGAAAAATATGCAATTAGATGAGAATTTAAATATGAATAATTTTATAATTTGACTTTTTTTTAATTCGCATAAAATCAATCATCAATTTAATTCTTGGAGTGAGGGAGTACTTGTAAGTATATCCTACTTCTATCTTGAAATAGGAAACATTGGGAAGTATAGATATAATAATCAGGTTTGATGAGGTTATGTTTATTTGGGTCGGAGGCCTAGAACTAACATAATCGACAATCAGTTGTCACGGGTGCTATTTCAACAACCATAATCTATATCGTTGATCACAACATTGGATGACACTGATTGAAATGGATTTTTCCCTGCCGCTGCAGGCTGTAGCGACATGAGAAATTACTCATTTGCCCCTCATTTGCTCATGTGCTACACTTTCTACAGCTACAAGTTATGGCGGTAGTTTAGTTAACTAATAAATTAGAATGGCTCAGTGGTAGCTTGATGGCCCAATAACCCATGGGTCTTAGGTTCAAAACCTAGCTGTGATATTTTTGCTTCTTATGTTATATTTTTTGTGTGTTAGATAAATTCTATTACCATCTACATATATATACCCATCTTAAATCTCCACATTAAACTAAATATATATAAAGTAACTATGAATATTTATATAACGAAACATTTCCCTATATAAAATTGTGTCCAAATAAATAAAAAAATTTAAATGAAAAATGATGTGTTTTGGGGGGAAAAAAAGAGGCATGCTTATTGCGTTTGTCTTAATTTTGGGTAACAATTTACTAGTCATTGCAAAAAATGTATTAAATATGCAACGAAAAAAATTGTTGCCAATGAATGTGGCCTATATTAGGCAACGAAATATAGCAAAAAAAAGTTTTCGTTGGCGACGATGAGGAGAAATCTCATCGGCAACAAAAAAGAAAATAGGCGGTGTATTTTTTTTCCCTGCCAACGATTTGGCCATGAATTTTTGCAACAACTTATGAATTTCGTTATGAAAAATGAAAGCCTTTCATAAATTACAATGAATGACAAATTTCGTTGCTAAACATGTATTTTTGGCAACGACTTTATAAGTCGTTGCAAGAAAAATTATTGACAAATGTCTATTTTTTTTGTAGTGATTTAAACTAAGTTAGTCAACATGGTAATTCTATTGTGCTATCTGATTACACAGTTCAAATAGGCAAAGACTTGGGTCATGCTATGAAATCACTTCTATGCCCTAGATGTAAATACCAATCCTTGTCTAAGCAACTCCAACCTCATCATTAGCCAAATTAACTTCAACTATCTAACAAGCTGGAATCATGCAGAAATGCACTAACTATATGCAACACATTAACATTTAACTCTAACTAATATTTTTGTGATTTTCCAGTTTTCAAAATTTTTTACGATAAATAACTAAAAATGAAAGCTATTTACAAAAACTATCTGAAAACTACACTAAACATAAACAACTAACATGCAATATAAACTAAATGCAAAATTACACTAAATATGAACTAAACATTCAACACTACATGATGCAAATGCAGATAACACCCCAAACATAGAAGTAAATAATGTCCTCATTGTGAAAAATAAATGAAATTGAAGTATAGAGGACTTCCCTTATATGGTTAAACCTCCTCAACATCAAAGTCAGAAGGTGGATAGGCAGGTAACGACTGTGGAATAGGGAACTGAAATGGCTCAGCAGTCAGATTCAATTAGGCAGACGCTTCTGCCAAGGACACATTGAATGTGTTGTGTGTAACAAAGGCATGATCCTGCCTCACTACAATCCTTTTAAGCTTTCTATCTGCGATCTTATCCCTTGCATCCATATGGTGCTGAAGGCTTCTAAATTTTTTACTAAACATGTATTTTATCTTACGAGAGGCACTTGGCATAACAACCTCCTCACCTTTAGAAAGTTCATCAGCTCTAAATTTATCATCCTACGAATCGGCTTCTTCCTCCTCTTCTTCCGGAGCCTCGGGAAATATAAAACCAAGCCCTCGAGGATGAGATTAACCTCCTAGCCAAACAAAATATCTAGCAATGAGGCTTGGGTCCAGCAGGTGCAGAGGTTGCTGCACAGGCTCATCCGCAGTCCACCTCACTCCTATCTGATGACATAGAACACATATCAACGATGGATGAGGCAGCCCCCCTAAGAACGGTCCCCGCTGATAACGTCTGATAGAAAAGCTAATGACTTCCTCAATATTAATGTCGAAGTCCTTGACAATTGAATACAACAATAAAAAAAATTTCTTTGTCACCTTGTTAGTGTGTTGAGATGGAAATAGCTTTGCGCACAAGAAAGCATACCATATGTTTCCATATAAACTTAAGTCCTTGCTCATGAACAAGGTCCCTCCTCTCTTTCCCTTGACCCAAGTAGTGTATGGCTTTGTAATCTCTTTCAAAATCTGATCATAATCTGGATTTCCATCTCATAACTAAGCATATTGACACACTTTTGGGGCCCTCACATCATAGAACATATTAATTGCCTTTGAACTAAATGTCACCATCTTGCCTCTGATGAACGCCACAAACGGAGCTTTATCTTTCACATTCGCATAGAACTCCGAATAACTGTTCATATGGAAATGATTCATTGATCACTACTTTATCTGCCTTGTCTTTATTCGGCTTCTCTAATCTCGAAAGATGGTCAGCAACCTGATTTTTTGTCCCCTTCCTATCTTTGATTTCTAAGTCAAACTCTTAAAGGAGTAGAATCCAACAAACTAGTCTAGGCTTTGCATCTTTCTTGGAAACTAGATACCTTATAGCTGAATGGTCGGTATACACTACAACCTTTGTTCTAATCAAATACAAGTGAAATTTGTTAAAGGCATACATGACCACAAGTAATTCTTTCTCGATAGTTGTGTAATTCAATTGAGCATTCATCAAAGTTTTACTTGTATAGTAGATTGTGTGAAAACTTTTATCTCGGCGTTGTCCCAAAATAGCCCCTACCGTATAATCACTAGCATCACACATCAGTTCAAATGGCATAGACCAGTCCGGTGCTACTATTACAGTTGATGTCATTAATTTCTTCTTTAGCTGCTCAAACACCGATAAACACTAGTCATCAAATATGAAAATTACATCTTTCTCTAATAAACTGCATAATGGTTTTGCAATTTTAGAGAAGTCTTTTATGAACCGGTAGTAGAATCCAGCATGACCGAGAAAACTGTGAATCCCCTTTACTGATGTTGGTGGAGGAAGATTTTTAATTGTTTATAATTTCGTATTGTCCACTTCCAAGCCCTTCACTGAGACTTTATGCCCAAGGATGATTCCTTCTTCAACCATGAAGTGACACTTTTCTCAATTAAGCACCAGATTGGTTTACATGCCTCATTTCAGTACCATGACCAGATTCTCTAAACAACTGTCAAATGTATCCCCATACACTAAAAAGTCATCCATGAAAACCTCTACATTGCGTTCCACCATATCTAAAAATATTGCCATCATGCATCTCTAAAAAGTTATCGGTGCATTACACAGTCTAAATGACATCCTCCTAAAGGCAAATGTGCCATATGGGCATGTGAACGTTGTTTTCTCTTGGTCTACTGGTGCAATTACAATTTGATTGTACCCCGAATAGCCATCCAACAAACATTAATAATCATGTCCCGCCAATCTATCCAACATCTGATTAATGAAAGGTAAGGGGAAATGATCTTTTCGGGTTGCCTCGTTGAGTTTCGTGTAATCCATGCATACCCTCCAACTGGTCACTGTCTAAGTCAATATCAGCTCATTATTTTCATTGGTCACGACTGTCATACCTTATTTCTGTGGGACACACTGAACTGGGCTCACCCATGAGCTATTTGAGAAAGGATAAATTATCCCAACATCAAGCCATTTCAGAATTTCCTTCTTCACTACCTCTTTCATGATCGGGTTGAGCCTCCGTTGTTGTTCTACTATGGGTTTTGCATCATCTTCCAAAAGTATCTTATGCATACAAAATAAAGGGCTTATCCCCTTGATATCGGCAATGGTCCATCCTATAGCAATTTGTACTCTTGGAGAACCCTCAGCAGCTTACTCTCTTGCAAATCTTTAAGTGTAGATAAAATAATAACAGGTAAAGTAGATGAATTACCCAAAAATGTATACCTGAGGTGTGTAGGAAGATGTTTAAGTTTAAGTGAGGGTGGTTCCTCTAGTGAGGGTTTCATCCGTGCCGATGATTTTTCTACAGTTTCTAATGGCTCAAACTGAATCTTGAATCTGCTCACTCTAGGTAATACATCCAACATGTGAAAATAATCAATAAATTTGGGATCATCCAGGTTAACATCTCCATCAATGTGTTTTCTAACGGGTCCCTGTCCTTGCCTCGAATCAAATCTTCACTAACCAACCATTCTCTCTATAGCATCCATCTTAAAACATTCTTCCTCAACTATAGGGAATTTCATAGCTTTGAAAACATTAAACGTGACCTTTTGGTCTTGAACTCTCATAGTTAACTCTCCTTTTTGTACATCGATGAGAGTTCTCCCAGTTGCTATTGTCTCCCTAAAATAATTGGATTGTTCTTATCTTCTTCATAATCAAAGATAATGAAGTTTGCTGGAAATATGAACTTATCCACTTTCACCAGTATAGCTTCCACAATTCCCCTCGGATAAGTAACTGACCTATCCACAAGATGTAATGAGATGTTCGTTCATTTTGGTGTCGTCAATTCTAACTGAGTGTAAACTGATAACGACATGAGATTCATACTTACACCCAAATCACACAAGCATTTGTTGAAGAATATGTTTCCAATAGTGCAAAGAATAGTAAAACTACCCGGATCCTTCAACTTTCGGAGTTAACTTCCTTTGTAATAACGTGCTACACTCCTCCGTCAATGCTACTGTCTCATAATCCTCCAATTTCTTCTTCCTGGACAATATATACTTCATAAACTTAGCATAACTCAGCCTTTGTCCTAGGGCTTCTGCAAATGGAATGTTTATTTGTAGCTTTTAGAAGATTTCTAGGAACTTAGAGAACTGTTTATCTAACTTTAGGTTTAAGATCCTTTGTTGGAAAGGTGGTGGGGGATAGAAAACTTGCACACCATCTGCCTGTTCCTTAGCCACTTGTCTTTCTTCACCCTTTTTCTCTTCAACTACTTGTTCTTCACTTTCCTTGACATCTTTCTTTGGCAAGTTTTCTACACTTTTCCCATCTAACTATTTTTCACTCCGAAGTGTAATAGCTTAACACTGCTTTTGATTTCCCCTGGGATTGTTTTCGGTGTAACTTGGCAAAGACCCTTGAGGTCTATTATCCAAGGCAATTGCAACTTGTCCCATTTGGTTTTCCAGATTTTTAATTGCAGCCGCCTGAGTTTTCATTGCCGCCTCTTTACCTGATATATATTTTAAGAGTAGCTCCTCCAAATCTGACTTCTTCTTATGTTTTGAAGCTGACTGTTGGTGCTGATTTTAAAAATTGGGGGGGGGGGTTATATATGATGGTCGTGGAGCTTGCTGCTGATTCTGATTATTGCTGTATAAAAAGTTGGGATGGTTCCTTACCCCCGGATTATAGGTATTCTGGTATGAGTTGTGTGGCCTATTGTAACTACCCACAAACTGAACTGCTGCATGATTTATTGCGCATTGATCTATTTGATATTCCCCCACACATAACTCACATACATTTGCTACCTGTTGAACCTGTTGTCCCGTGAGGGCATCTGTTTTCTTCGACATTGCAGATATCTAAGCTACTAAAGCTGTAACTCCATCCACTTCTAAAACTTTAGCTGCCTTAGGTTGAGTCCTCCTTAAAGTTGGCCACTAGTAGTTATTTTCTACCAAAGTCTCAATTAAATCATATGCCTCCTCAAACCTCTTAGCCATAAATGCTATTCCCGACGCTGCGTCTATGCTAGTCCGAAGATTACTATTCAATCTGTTATAAAAAGTGTTCATCTGCAACTGCTTGAGTAATCCGTGATGTGGACATTGAAAGTAGTATGCACATAAGCCAATCATGTTTGATGATAAAGCATATACTTTGTAACAATCTTATTCATTTATTAATAAAAAGTATTAATTTATTAAAGGCTTTTAATTATCTACATGATGCTGCTTTATAATATGTGATAAACCCATAGTTTTAAGCAATGCTTTTAGAATAATGATGATGATCATTATAATGAGATCTAAATTCTTAAAAAGCTTAAAACTAAAATAGTTCTCAATCATTGGATTACTAAATTTGGGATTAGTGAATCCGGTTAGATTGGTACATACGTTGGTTGCTCATTGGATGATGATGATTGATCTCATGATCATTTGTGTGGAGACACTAAAGCAAGTATGTAGGTGCTTATTAGAGAATAAGTTCACTGAACGTGACTCGTTTGATCCTTCCATCGCAGGAGCTGGTCCCTCAGATGACCATTTGGCTTTACCAACATAGATCCTCCCTTGTATAGGCCTGACATCCCTGTTGATAGAGATCTAGTGACTCAGGAGGAGTTACATCAGGTGGACATGATTGCTGATGTAGATATTGACACCATTGTCTTCTTCTGATGTGTATTCTCGTTATCTCTTTTGATAGGCCTCTTGTTAGATATTTGGTGGATGTGCCTCATTCTCGCTATATCTTATGATAGGCCTCTATTAGTATTAGGGCATCTGTGCCCCATTTCCCTGTAATTTTAGCTGTATAGAGATGATATATGTAGATGATGATGTATTTAGGAATGTATGTACTATTTTTTATTCCATGCATTATATAGCCATCTATAATCTGTTTTTCATGTATCATGTTATGCTTATGTATGTATGTCCAGAGATATTCAACATTGACCCCCGGATGGTATTATAATACGGCCCACACAGATGTCTTTTTTGATAGTTAGCCGCATAGATCACACCCCACCAGTATTGGTGACATCCCATCTGAGATCCTGATATGGCAGTATGTTACCCCAGATAGGGTGACCGTATATCAGCTATTGCAACATACTATGGCCCTCTTGATGTTTCAGGTTCCCGTAGGTTTTGTGGAGGGCATGCTGGAGCACTGGGTACCGGAGAGGCAGGTTTTTCGGCTTTGGACCTAGGAGTTGACTCTGACTCTGGAGGAGTATGCATGTTTGATGATGCTACCACTAGACATACCTTGTATGGATATGGCCATTGGGGATATGGGTCGACAGTTCATGACTCTCACCGGACTGAGGCGTAGGGTTATGCAGAATGAGATCACATCCAGCCACGTGATATCCCAGCATTTTCTGATTGACATATTTGGCTCTGAGGACAGCTATGCTCAGTATTTTGAGGATTTCACCATACCAGAGGACCAGTGGCATTTGGCCAGAGTGGATGCATTCTTGATGTGTATAGTGGTGTATGTGTACATGCCACGATATATGAATGAGTTGGAAATTGGTGTTATCATGGCAGTGAGAGCTTTCAGGGAGGGTCGTACCATCATTCAGATGATCATGGCAGAGACGCTGAGGTCGGCCACGTTCTGTAGCACTTACCGTGAAGGGGTATTCATAGGCAGTTCGGTTATGTTGTACATGTAGTTTATGTCACACTTGAGACTAATTGGCACTTTCCCCCGACACGGGTACTGCTTTACCATGATATAGCCATGTCCTACTCCTTTCAGCCATCGGAGTGCATAGACGTTATGTCTTGGTCGGTATTTTTGGCAGAGATCATAGATCCGTTTGACATCCTACCGTGTTCAGGGGTCAAATCACCCTATAGTTTTATTACTCATGCTCCAGGCATGGATTATCTCCCTCTGGCTGGTTTGAGGGGCATGACTACCTACCACCCACTGGCCATGATGTCGCAGTTTGACCAGTTCTAGGACTTTCATCCTTTTAATGGGGCACTAGGTCAGCATTTAGCTTCTCGCCATCTTTCAACAAAGGACCGATCCCGAGTGTATGCTTGTTAGGATCAGTGCGAGATAGCTGCTTTTTCTGTTAGCCATCTGGGTTGTTCGACAGAGTATTCTACGTGGATAAAAACAGAGACTTTATCGGCTACGGCAGTATCCACGATGCCGGGTAGTGATTCAGATGATGGAGAGCCCATGGAGAACATTGATTCTCACACCAATGAGGAGCCATTTACTGGGTTGCCAGCAGCTCTATTAGATTCTCCCAGTACTGGCACTGTCGTGATCCAGCATTCAACACAGTACTTTGAGTAGAGTCTTTATCTGATTACCTTCGAGAGAGATCAGGTTAGAGCCTTGATGTTGACAGCTTTTGATGGGAGAGACGCAACTCTGTTAGAGAGAGACGAGGCATTATCTCGTAGAGATACCGCTGTTGTTGAGCATTATGAGGCCAGATCAGCCAGAGATGTCATGGTAGGTGAGAGGGATAGCGCCATATCTGTTCGGGATGTAGCCATCACAGCTAGTACCACAGTGAGGTCCCTTACTACTAGCATGATTGTAGAGATGAGCACATACATTGATGAGCACATGGTCACCATGAAGATGGTTATGGATCTGTTAGCTTGTGTGGATACCCTTGCACAAGAGACCACATCATTACCTCCTTCTGAGAGAGATGCCATGTTGGGCTTGATAGCTCACATATACACTGATTTTAGATGGGCTTGTATCTTCCTGCATAGACTAGCTTAGCCATTTTGTCATGTACAGTTTATATTGTATATATCAAACATCATTATATATAGCATGGAAATATATTTTTGATCACTTCCCTTTTAGATATGCCTGGATACTTGCTTGATATTTGCCTGCTTCTTCAGGGCTTATGATCTTGATGTATTCTGAATTCTTCCTTGATGGTTGGACATTGAGTTGTCTCTAGGAAGTTCAGAATGGATCATTGATCTGTGTGTATCCCTACAATCTTTATTGTCTTAGGACTGGTTTCTGTATGGAAATATGGAGAATAGTGTGGTTTTCCTCTCCGAGATTGACCACGCCACAGATGGTCGCCAGCACTCCTATTTAAGAGGAGCCAAGTTAATTCCATCTCTTATGGATTGGTATTGCTCTTCAAGGTACAACCGCAGCTTAGATGGTCGCCGAGTCTCCCGTTTACATAGAGAGGTCAGGTAATTCCATCCCTTTGGTCTGAAGCCAATGACATGTGGTGGATTGAAGTTTGATCCCAGTACCGTTGACAAGTGTTTGTGTTTAGGTAGGGGGTTAGACTAAACCATAAATGGTTGTCTACGTACTCCTATGGAAGAGGAGACCAGGTCTGCGTAGTTCGAACTTGGTGTAAGAGGTTCAATGCTGTTTGTGGCAGAAAATGGGGTAGGAATGTTTTTGTTTTTGTTTTTGTAATTAGAAGGGTGTATAAATGTTTTTGTGGCTTTTTGTTTTATTGCGACCGGGCCATATAAAATGGTTGCGTACGTACTCCCGTGTACAAGGAGATCAGGTCGACGCAGTTCACCCCTCAAGGCGATTTGTAGCCGACGAAAAGTTTGATCCTATGTGGAGGACAAACTGCGGGGGAAGAAAGTTTAATCCTAAGTTCATGATAAACTACCGGTGTGAAAGGTTCAATCCCTAATGGGATAACTGAAGTTGAGTAAGGGTTAAAAAACTAAGTGGAGAGAAAAGAATCTGGAGATCCAAAAAACCAGGGTGCTGACTTGAAAATTGTGTTTCGCTGAGGGGCGCAGTGTGGAAAAGAGTTATATGTAGTGAAGGGTTAAAGAACTGGAATGGCTGGTGATCTTATGATCCAACACCAGGATGTTTTCTCGATGGTAACTTTAGATATAGTACCGTTTCACGGTGTCCGAGTTGATGAGTTGCGAAAATTCATCGATGTCCATTTCTTACAATTTGAGAGCACCTCCTGTCAATACATCTTTGACAACAAATGAGCCTTCCCAGTTAGGAGAGAATTTTCCCTTAGACTGATCTTAATTGTCAATGATCTTCTTCAAAACCAAGTCATGCTGTTTAAACTACCATAGTCGGACTTTTCTGTTGTAGGATTGGGCGATTTTTTGTTTATATAACTGACCATGGAAGATAGCCGCGGTTCGCCTTTCGTCTATTAGAGACAATTGGTGATACTTGTCTTCTACCCATTGGTCTTCATCTAGCTGAGCGTCTATCAAGACTCTGAGGGATTCCATTTCCACTTCTATGGGGAGCACTGCTTCCATCCCATAGGTTAATGCGTAGGGGGTTTCCCCAGTTGAAGTGCGCATTGATGTTCTGTAGGCTAACAGAGTAAGAGGCAATAAGTCAGGCCATCCTTTGTGATTGGCGAACATCTTTTGCATAATCTTCTTAATGTTTTTGTTAGCCGATTCAACAACACCATTCATCTTTGGACAGTAGATGACGGAGTTAAGATGTTTGATGTGGAATTTACTACATAACTCCTCCGTCATTTTGTTGTTGAGGTTCTTAGCATTGTCTGATACAATTACCTCTGGTTGTCCATATCGACAGATGACATTGTTTTTGATGAAAGCAATGATGACTTCTTTGGTAACCCTGGGGAAGGAGGCTGCTTCTACCCACTTGGTGAAGTAGTCGATCATGGTGAAGATAAAGCGAAGTCCATTACTGGCATTGGTCTCGATGGGCCTGATCACGTCCATTCCCCACATTGAGAAGGGCCAAGGTGAACTCATATTATGGGGCTCCATCGAAGGGGCGTGGATAGTATTCCCATGACTTTGGCACTGATAACATCTATGACGCCCCCAAAATAGGTATACAACACCTATTCTGAGTCGCCAAATACATGGTACAGAAATAACTACAACTTTATTAATACAATTGTCCTGCAAAATACGACAACACTTAAATTGTGAGTTTAAATACAAATATTGTTATCTAGACAATATCCACGCTCAAATAAGTCATCATTACAATTATTAATACACTATTTTACAGAATAGTGAGGACTACTAGAACCACTTCTAGAACCATCATTCCACACCCCGGCTAGTACTCGCTACATTCTCGCCTCCTGAGAAGAAAAATGGAACAACAAGGAAAAGGGTGAGCTTAACTAGCCCAGTAAAGAACATTATGACTAAGATAATATAGAACAAATTATCGTTAGTCCTCAATAGGGAAAAATATAATAGAATACAATAGACAACAAGTTTTATATCAACATTCGCAGCGAAAATAATAATTCATTAGAAGAGTTAAGTAGAGAATGAAATCTGATATCTTCTATATATGAATTTAAAAGCTCATCGTCAACATTTTATCCCTGTAACATTAATCAATATATATCTGGAATCAAATATTCATCTTTGCACTATATGCCAAAGATATTCATCAGTTGGTCATGTTCATCTAAACACCTGTTCATCTTGTCACTACGGGCCAAATATATTCATTAGAAATCATTCATCTTTGCACTACAGGCCAAAGATATTCAGTTATATCATCATTTAGGACTGAGGATGATGAAAAATATTTTAAAGAAAACAAATCTAGTGAAACCAAAGAACAAGTATTAAGGATTCGTACTATAAACAATTCAAGTTCAAAAATACTTCATAAATAACCAGAGTGAAGTAAAATTCAAGATTTAAGAGGAAAACATAAATTAAATCAAAGATATGAACTAAACTGACAATCTTGGACACAGAAAAGAAAATTAAAGTTTTATATGAATAGTGTCGTATACGTGAATAGTATCGTATACGTGAATAGTAACTCCGACACTAAAAGATAGAAATTTCACAAAAAAAATCATGCTTTGTGAATAGTACTCGTGAATAGTAACTCGTGAATAGTAACTCGTGAATAGTCACTCGTGAATAGTAACTCATGAATAGTAACCCCGACATGAAAAAGTTCCAAATTTGATAAAAATTTCCAACCAATATTTTGGGATAATGATATTGAAGAAATAATATCATTTACGAATAAAATAGCATCCCTTACCTTAAAAGGATAGCACTTCTGGATGGAATACCAGATATAGTACTGAATGAACTTGCACCGTATAGCAACACTCAAAGTATAAAAATACTCATAAAATACGCTCGATATATTGAGAGAGAAAGAGAGAGAAATCTGTAGTTTCTGGTGTAATTTTCAATTCTAACCTAAGCACCCTATTTATAGGAAAGTGCTTAGAATACCGAAGCAGAAAAATTAATATAATATTATATATATATATATATATATATATATATATATATATATATATATATATATATATATATATATATATATATATATATATATATATATCAAAATTTCCTACGCACTCCTTTGCCAACTGAATTCAGCCCTATCACATGTTAATGATGCCCACAAAATGTAAAAAACGTTTTTCTTAATTAAAATAATTAAAACTTCCAAAAATCAATTATTCCGGAATTTCGAAACTTCAATAATTCATAATAAATAGTATTTTTATCAGAAAATTCGAATCTCGCGAGTTTTTATAGGAAATTCAATTCTCTACAACTTAGCAGAAGAAAGTTTTTCTAAATTATAAACAAAAATTGACCGAAATCCACAAACGGACGATTTTACAGGCTATAATCAAATTTCAGTCAAGAAATAGGTCCACCATCATGTTTAACATGTTTTAAACATTTATTGCAACAAAAATACTCTTCCTCCTCATATACTCATATATACCACATTAATTGTAAAAATATCACCATTATTATATTATTAAAATATAATAATAAATTATTTTATCAGAAAAGATAAAATATCAATTTTCAACAATTGTCACTTTAAAAATTTTCTCTATCTATATCCACATAAAATGAATATTTTCCTTATCATATAACTCAATAATTAATTATTCACAAATAATATTACAGAATCACAATAATGACAACCAGGCAGTTCCCAGGAAAGTGGGGGCTTTTCAATAAGGATTTCTCCTTACTGACGCTCAATTAGTTGACCAAACCTCTCCTTAGACAAAACTTTCTAGACATTGCCAATAATGTTATCTAATAATATTATTTAGATAATATGAATTATTGCTTCGATAATGGAAAATACTGTGTAGTGACAATTATTGAAACAACAGTAATATTATTAACGCAGCAATTATTGAATCAATAAAATAAAATACTGAACAGTAATTACTCTAACAATTATTGAGTAGTGCCTTCTTACGTAAGAATCAATAATTGGTGCAATACCGTGTGCTACTGTGCAACAACGCGTATTACTGTGTTTTAACCACCGGGTATTCCAACAGTATTAACGATAACAACTACGCTGTTATTTATAAATAACTTATACTTGTCATTTTCTTCATCCAGTCGCTTTCCGTTATGGGGCCCACAAAAGACTGCGCCGTAGTACGAATATTCCCCGACAGCAAGAATATTCCACGACCAAACGAATATTCCCCGACATAAATGAATATTTTATAACCACTTGCTTATTTGAAATATTAGCGCATTTTACCCATAACTAACCACATTAATCAAATCAACCATTACTATTTCAAAATAATATATAGAGCAATTAAATTTCATTTATTAATAATTTGGGGTCTTACAACCTCCCCTCCTTATGAAATTTCGTCCTCAAAATTGACGTACGTACCTAGTGTTTCGAAAAGATGAGGATACCTCGCTTTCATTTCTGATTCCAACTCCCAGTTCATTTTTTAATAGCATGGTTCTTTCACAAAATCTTAAATTGAGGTATAACAATTGTGCATAGGACATGTTCTTTCCTATCCAAAATCTTGACACGTACCTCCTCGTACGTTAAATTTTCGACTATCTCGTCTGGTTCTAACTCAATAATGTGGTTCGGGTCGTCCACATATTTACGTAACATCAATACGCGAAAAATATTATGAACACGCGTCATACTTGGCTGTAAAGCGAGTCTATAGGCCATAGTTCCTATTCAATCGAGAATTTTAAATGGACAAATAATTCAAAGGTTGAGATTTCTTCTCTTCATCAACTCTTACTTCTAGAATAACGCCTTCTTGCACCTTCTTCTTTATATTCATCAGCTCCGGTGTGTAGCTTGAGCGGTTTTAACTTTATTGATTAAAGTCGATTCTAATTGTAACGACCCCAAAATAGGTTCATTCCATCCAACCTATTCTGAGTCGCCAAATACATGGTACAGAAAACAACTACAACTTTATTACAATAATTGTCGTGCAAAATACAACAACACATATACTGTGAGTTTGGATACAAATATATACCAAATGTGACTCATGTTCCAACCGTGGACATCACCTCACAATAACACCTTACATAAAGGTATAGTCAAAAACTGTTTTAGAAATTAAAATCTTTGGGAAGTGCTCAAGGAAACCTTCGTACATGGGAGGCCACGCGTCTAGGTTATGATAGATATCATATGGCCACAGAATTATCCTTGGTTGACCCAATAGACCCCAAAGAAAAACGAGAAGATTACTATCATATTCTTCCCAATGGTGAGTCTTCTCTTGACATATCATTATCTCTACTGTCTCTAATTGAGAATTATACTTTAAACAAACACCAAGATTATATAGGTAGTGCTCGTATATATACTCAGCAAGTGGATGAGCACATCCCTGTCTTATGATGACACGAGGTTGTATGTCGTTAGACATCTTGTATGATAGTGGCAAACCACCCTTCCAACGTTGGGTACACCTTACCCTATTGGATTCACCAAATATAACTACTAAATGAACTTTTCTATACTGCTTCGGGAGAACATCCACAGCTAGAGACCACTGTTCTATTTCCCCGTTACCCTCGCTCGACCCAGCTACACTCTTATTACCTGAAAGGAATTGTGAAGCAAAAGGGTGAGCACAACTAGCCCAGTAAAGAATATCATGACTAAAGATAATTAAATTATCAGTAGCCTTCATCAATAATAAATCAGAGATTTAGAACATATGGTAAATGATAAAAATTTCAACCATAGTTGCAGCGGAACGAGCAATCCATTAGAAGAGTCAAATAGACTATAAAGTCTATTATCTTCTCCATGTTAAAAATCCATCAACAATGTTTTATCCCTGTAACATCAATCAACAGTTCCTTTCCACAATCATATGAATAACTCATAATCATAATTGTGATTCTAATTTTTTCTTCGCACCCAGGACGAAGAATATTTTCATCACATGTCTTTACTTGAAACATCAAAGATCATGGTTATACCAAATCACAGTTCCTGTTCATAATCATACTAATAAATTCATCTTTGCACTACGACCAAAGATATTCAACAACAGTTTATCTTTGCACTACGGGCCAAAGATATTCATCAACAGACCATCTTTGCACTACAGGCCAAAGATATTCATCTACAATTCATCTTTGCACTACAGGCCAAAGATATTCCTCAACCGTTCATCTTTGCATTACTGGCCAAAGATATTCAACAACAGGTCATCTTTGCACTACGGGCCAAAGATATTCATCTACAATTCATCTTTGCACTACAGGCCAAAGATATTCCTCAACAATTCATATTTGCACTACATGCCAAATATATTAATACCTCAAAGAATATATAATCATTTAAGAATTTATATAAACAATAATTATAACCATGTTGATCATTTCACCTTTGCACTTAAGCTAAAGATATTCAATTATAAATTCAATGGTCATGATCATACCAGTCAACAATTCAACTTTGCACTACTGGCCAAAGAGAACCCATAGTCATGATCATACCAATAATTTACCCATCTTTACACTCAAGCGAAAGAGAATTTCAACATCAAGGTTATAAAAATGTTATATATGATTATAAAAATAATATGGTCAAAACATGGATTTAATTTCAAGAGCAATATTCATAAATCAACTATAATTTGGTTAGAAAAAGAAACCAATTTTGTCGTGAATAGTAACTCATGAATAGTAACCTCGACTCAAAAAGGTAGAAATTCCACAATAAAATCTATACCAATATTTCGGTATAATGATATTGAAAGAATAACATTTCTTAAGCTTATAAACAATTTATTTAAATTGTTTACACTTTACTAATTAATGCATTTAATCATCATAAAATGTCAACTCTTAAGATTTCATCATCAATAGCCAAAACCCTCATCAAAAATCTGCATATACCTCATATAGGATTCTCAAGCCATAAAATCCTATTTTCCAATTTTCTTTCCTCACAAAACATATTTAATTCATTTACTCATAACTAGACCATTTTCATAAAAAATACCAAATCAGTTCCAAAAATATTTCTTTTCTGGGATTTAGCATAATATAGTCCCATAGTGAACATATATTTTTCTCAGAATTTTTAAAAGTCATTTACTATTTTTCATATGGCCAAAATAGCCGAATATTTAGACATTTATCAAAAATTGTACTTTTGTCTAAAAATTCTGAAATTTACAGAGTATACTTCTATCATATACATGTACTCCCAATAAAAATTTCATCAATTTTGGAGTTAACCACAAGGAATTATAAGCTGTTACTTTTAAAATAGTCTTTTCTCATAAAATTCATAACTCTCAATCTATACATCCAAAAATCACCATTTTTGGACACAATCAAGAAAACTCATCAAAATATCATTTCAAATTTTTCCAGAATTTTTGAAGATCAGAAAAATTACGAAACTGAAAATCATAACAACCCTTAAAATCCCTTAATATCCCTTACTATCCCTTACCTCAAAAGAGCAGTACTTCTGATCGGTATAAGGCTGAAGGAAACTTGCACTGATGAATAGCAACTCACCAAGTATCTAAATACTCACAAAATACACTCAATAATCTAGAGAGAGAAAGAGAGAAAGCTTATGTTTCTGGTGTGATTTTCAATTCTAACTTAGCCCTCTATTTATAGGAAAATTTTGGTAGGTTTGACCTGCAACCTGATGGCTTTACCTGCTACTATTCCCACCCACCACATTTGAAATATAATTCAGCACATTTCTTCACCAACCACAAGTGGGGCCCACCAATTCTAGAATTTTCCACCAAAATGATAAACTCCGAAAATTCAACAATTTCTGAACCAGTCATCTCGTAAAATTCATAACAAATCATACGTTCATTTTTAACGGTTCAAAATTTGTGGACATATACTCAACTTATATATGTATAACATATCCAAATATTACCACGATCCAACGGTCGGATTAAAAATTATAACCCCCGCAAAATATCTCAAAAACCCTGATTTTTAATACCTCCATTCCGACAAAAATACTGATAAAAACCTCAACATTAACTCCTTCATTTTAACCACAAAAATATATCCCTCATTTATATCCACATAAAATAAATATTTTCTTATCATATGAATCAATAATTAATTATTCACAAATAATATTACAGAATCACATTTATGACAACCAGGCCGTTCCCAGGAAAGAGGGGGCTTTCCAATAAGGATTTCTCCTTACTAGCGCGCAATTAGATGACCAAACCTCTCCTTAGACAGAACTTTCTAGACATTGCCAATAATGCTATCTAATAATACTATTCAAATAATATGAATTATTGATCTGATAATGGAAAATACTGTGCAGCAACAATTATTGAACAACAATAATATAAAATTTCAACGTAGCAATTATTGAATCAATAAAATAAAATATTGAACAGTAATTACTGTAACAATTATTGAGTAGTGCCTTCTTACGTAAGAATCAATAATTTCAAAAATACTGTGCAATACCGTGTGCTACTGTGCAATAACGCGTATTACTGTATTTTAACCACCGGGTATTTCAACAGTATTAACGATAACAACTACGCCGTTATTTGTAAAAACTCAAATTTGTCGTTTTTCTTCACCCGACAGTTATTCGTTATGGGGCCCACAAATAGCTGCGCCGTCGTACGAATATTCTCCGACAGAAAGAATATTCCACGACCAAACGAATATTCCCCGACAACAATGATTATTTTATAACCACTTGCTTATTTTGAAAAAAAAATTATATTTCACCCATAACTTTAAACTTTTATCAATTTAACCATTTACTGAATAGTAATTATAAGAAAAATTGAATACTTTTATTTCATAAAATTCGGGGTCTTACAATCTCCCCTCCTTATGAAATTTCGTCCCCGAAATTTACGTACCTGGTATTTCGAAGAGTTGAGAATACCTTGCTTCCATTTCAGATTCTATCTCTCAGATCATCATGATTTCTCCATTGCTCATCTCCCATGATAACTTCATTTGGGTTCCTCATTTGTTGGGAAGTCATGACAACCGCCATCCCTCGAACTACTCGGCTTTGACTTGTCTGGAGCAGCATTTGGCGTCATCATTACCGTTGGAATATACCTTTCTATAGGACATATTCCTCCCTCAACTGCCTCTTCGTACTCCTCATTCATGATCTGAATCATCAATCTTCGATCCATATCGGATTCAGGTTGACCGCTATGTACAGGGTAATTCAAAACTCGATGTTGGGTTCTCCCAATTGCTTTCCAAAAAGAGAAATTCATATCATCTATTTTAGCCTTCTTAGATCGAACATCTCTTTCCACAATATCCACGTGTCGTGCGGCTTTTGCCCATGCATCACTTATTCTCACTCGTTCAATTTTTTCTTCTTTCAGCTCAGATTCCATTTTTATCATCTTATACTCTGCCAAAGAATGCTTCTGTTCAAGCATCACATATCGGGTAACACAAGCTTGAATTGTTGCATCCTTTTGTTCCACGACCGCCTGTCGTTCTTCTGCCTGCTCTTCTAACTCATGAATACGATTTTGAAATTCTACATTTTGATCATATAATACCTCTAATAAACTCTCCTCTGGTACTTCTTCTTCCTCTTCTTCCTCAGTCTCAGCTGTTACCTCTGCGACTATCTCGGGTGCAACTATCAATTCTTCACTCACCACATAGATATCTCTAATTCCTTCTTCGTCTGACATCACATTATCATGGTTAGTGATTAGAGGTATCCCCACAGTCTCATTCACTCCATTGTTAGCATTCTCAGCTGCCATTCTCAAATACTGCCATAAAATAAGGGTTAATTAAACAAATTAACATATCACATAATATCCCAATATTATGACTAACCAACAAATAAGCTTAGGTAGGACACACTAGCGAAGGATTTACGCATCTCTCCCCTCCTAGTTATATTCCCCGATCTCCACCAGAGATCATATCCCTAAGCTCTGATACCAACTGTAACGACCCCAAAATAGGTTCATTCCATCCAACCTATTCTGAGTCGCCAAATACATGGTACAGAAAACAACTACAACTTTATTACAACAATTGTCGTGCAAAATACAACAACACATATGCTGTGAGTTTGGATACAAATATATACCAAATGTGACTCATGTTCCAACCGTGGACATCACCTCACAATAACACCTTACATAAAGGTATAGTCAAAAACTGTTTTAGAAATTAGAATCTTTGGGAAGTGCTCAAGGAAACCTTCGTACATGGGAGGCCACGCGTCTAGGTTATGATAGATATCATATGGCCACAGAATTATCCTTGGTTGACCCAATAGACCCCAAAGAAAAACGAGAAGATTACTATCATATTCTTCCCAATGGTGAGTCTTCTCTTGACATATCATTATCTCTACTGTCTCTAATTGAGAATTATACTTTAAACAAACACCAAGATTATATAGGTAGTGCTCGTATATATACTCAGCAAGTGGATGAGCACATCCCTGTCTTATGATGACACGAGGTTGTATGTCGTTAGACATCTTGTATGATAGTGGCAAACCACCCTTCCAACGTTGGGTACACCTTACCCTATTGGATTCACCAAATATAACTACTAAATGAACTTTTCTATACTGCTTCGGGAGAACATCCACAGCTAGAGACCACTGTTCTATTTCCCCGTTACCCTCGCTCGACCCAGCTACACTCTTATTACCTGAAAGGAATTGTGAAGCAAAAGGGTGAGCACAACTAGCCCAGTAAAGAATATCATGACTAAAGATAATTAAATTATCAGTAGCCTTCATCAATAATAAATCAGAGATTTAGAACATATGGTAAATGATAAAAATTTCAACCATAGTTGCAGCGGAACGAGCAATCCATTAGAAGAGTCAAATAGACTATAAAGTCTATTATCTTCTCCATGTTAAAAATCCATCAACAATGTTTTATCCCTGTAACATCAATCAACAGTTCCTTTCCACAATCATATGAATAACTCATAATCATAATTGTGATTCTAAATTTTTCTTCGCACCCAGGACGAAGAATATTTTCATCACATGTCTTTACCTGAAACATCAAAGATCATGGTTATACCAAATCACAGTTCCTGTTCATAATCATACTAATAAATCCATCTTTGCACTACGACCAAAGATATTCAACAACAGTTTATCTTTGCACTACGGGCCAAAGATATTCATCAACAGACCATCTTTGCACTACAGGCCAAAGATATTCATCTACAATTCATCTTTGCACTACAGGCCAAAGATATTCCTCAACCGTTCATCTTTGCATTACTGGCCAAAGATATTCAACAACAGGTCATCTTTGCACTACGGGCCAAAGATATTCATCTACAATTCATCTTTGCACTACAGGCCAAAGATATTCCTCAACAATTCATATTTGCACTACATGCCAAATATATTAATACCTCAAAGAATATATAATCATTTAAGAATTTATATAAACAATAATTATAACCATGTTGATCATTTCACCTTTGCACTTAAGCTAAAGATATTCAATTATAAATTCAATGGTCATGATCATACCAGTCAACAATTCAACTTTGCACTACTGGCCAAAGAGAACCCATAGTCATGATCATACCAATAATTTACCCATCTTTACACTCAAGCGAAAGAGAATTTCAACATCAAGGTTATAAAAATGTTATATATGATTATAAAAATAATATGGTCAAAACATGGATTTAATTTCAAGAGCAATATTCATAAATCAACTATAATTTGGTTAGAAAAAGAAACCAATTTTGTCGTGAATAGTAACTCATGAATAGTAACCTCGACTCAAAAAGGTAGAAATTCTACAATAAAATCTATACCAATATTTCGGTATAATGATATTGAAAGAATAACATTTCTTAAGCTTATAAACAATTTATTTAAATTGTTTACACTTTACTAATTAATGCATTTAATCATCATAAAATGTCAACTCTTAAGATTTCATCATCAATAGCCAAAACCCTCATCAAAAATCTGCATATACCTCATATAGGATTCTCAAGCCATAAAATCCTATTTTCCAATTTTCTTTCCTCACAAAACATATTTAATTCATTTACTCATAACTAGACCATTTTCATAAAAAATACCAAATCAGTTCCAAAAATATTTCTTTTCTGGGATTTAGCATAATATAGTCCCATAGTGAACATATATTTTTCTCAGAATTTTTAAAAGTCATTTACTATTTTTCATATGGCCAAAATAGCCGAATATTTAGACATTTATCAAAAATTGTACTTTTGTCTAAAAATTCTGAAATTTACAGAGTATACTTCTATCATATACATGTACTCCCAATAAAAATTTCATCAATTTTGGAGTTAACCACAAGGAATTATAAGCTGTTACTTTTAAAATAGTCTTTTCTCATAAAATTCATAACTCTCAATCTATACATCCAAAAATCACCATTTTTGGACACAATCAAGAAAACTCATCAAAATATCATTTCAAATTTTTCCAGAATTTTTGAAGATCAGAAAAATTACGAAACTGAAAATCATAACAACCCTTAAAATCCCTTAATATCCCTTACTATCCCTTACCTCAAAAGAGCAGTACTTCTGATCGGTATAAGGCTGAAGGAAACTTGCACTGATGAATAGCAACTCACCAAGTATCTAAATACTCACAAAATACACTCAATAATCTAGAGAGAGAAAGAGAGAAAGCTTATGTTTCTGGTGTGATTTTCAATTCTAACTTAGCCCTCTATTTATAGGAAAATTTTGGTAGGTTTGACCTGCAACCTGATGGCTTTACCTGCTACTATTCCCACCCACCACATTTGAAATATAATTCAGCACATTTCTTCACCAACCACAAGTGGGGCCCACCAATTCTAGAATTTTCTACCAAAATGATAAACTCCGAAAATTCAACAATTTCTGAACCAGTCATCTCGTAAAATTCATAACAAATCATACATTCATTTTTAACGGTTCAAAATTTGTGGACATATACTCAACTTATATATGTATAACATATCCAAATATTACTACGATCCAACGGTCGGATTAAAAATTATAACCCCCGCAAAATATCTCAAAAACCCTGATTTTTAATACCTCCATTCCGACAAAAATACTGATAAAAACCTCAACATTAACTCCTTCATTTTAACCACAAAAATATATCCCTCATTTATATCCACATAAAATAAATATTTTCTTATCATATAAATCAATAATTAATTATTCACAAATAATATTACAGAATCACATTTATGACAACCAGGCCGTTCCCAGGAAAGAGGGGGCTTTCCAATAAGGATTTCTCCTTACTAGCGCGCAATTAGATGACCAAACCTCTCCTTAGACAGAACTTTCTAGACATTGCCAATAATGCTATCTAATAATACTATTCAAATAATATGAATTATTGATCTGATAATGGAAAATACTGTGCAGCAACAATTATTGAACAACAATAATATAAAATTTCAACGTAGCAATTATTGAATCAATAAAATAAAATATTGAACAGTAATTACTGTAACAATTATTGAGTAGTGCCTTCTTACGTAAGAATCAATAATTTCAAAAATACTGTGCAATACCGTGTGCTACTGTGCAATAACGCGTATTACTGTATTTTAACCACCGGGTATTTCAACAGTATTAACGATAACAACTACGCCGTTATTTGTAAAAACTCAAATTTGTCGTTTTTCTTCACCCGACAGTTATTCGTTATGGGGCCCACAAATAGCTGCGCCGTCGTACGAATATTCTCCGACAGAAAGAATATTCCACGACCAAACGAATATTCCCCGACAACAATGATTATTTTATAACCACTTGCTTATTTTGAAAAAAATTTTATATTTCACCCATAACTTTAAACTTTTATCAATTTAACCATTTACTGACTAGTAATTATAAGAAAAATTGAATACTTTTATTTCATAAAATTCGGGGTCTTACACTAATCGTATATTCGTTATCTTCACGCAGATTCTTGGAATCTTTAACTCTATCTCCATCCTCTATAAGTCGTACGAAATGGATCTTTGTGTTAACAATATCGCACTCGTAACCACACACGATTTTCTACTCAATACGTCAGCTACCACGTTCATTTTTTCTGGGATGGTATTGAATGGTATGGCCGTAATCTTTCAACAGCTCGAGGCAACGTCGTTACCGCATGTTGAGTTTTACATTCCTCGAATTTTGTATCTTTTCGAGTCAACTAAGTTAATAGAGTAGAGATTCGAGAAAATCTTTCCACAAAATCTTCGATAATAACCAACTAAGCATAGAAAGCTATGTATTTTGATTACTGACTTAAGTTGCTCTCAACTGTGACTCATATCCCAATCTTAGATAGCACGTCACAATAGCATCTATTGTTTTATCACCAAACAAATATTGTGTCCCCTACAGAGAATCTGGATTTGGTGCATTCTACAAAGGAAGTCACCAGATAAAGGCTCGGGTACCAAATTTTATAGTTGAATTTTTAACTCCTCAAGTTCAATAGGAGCCATTCGATATGAGATTTTAGAAATGGGTTTTGTACCGGGTTCAAAGTCGATACAAAATTCAATATCACACTTTGGGAGTAAGCCAAGAAATTCTTTAGAAAATACGTCAGGAAACAAAATATTATTCAAATAAGACGTATTAAAGTCCATGACATGGGTAAGAAAGCTTAACATCCATTTTTAATAAACGAATGGCTTTATGGCTTGATATGACAATGATTGACTTCAGTGGTTTGGTTGCTTGAATTCGAATAACAGGTTACTTAGGAATATGAAAACTAACAACCTTACAAAAGTAATCAATTTTGGCATGATGAATATTTAATCAATTAATCAATCCCTAAAATCACATCAAAAGCAAGTATCTTTAAAGAAATAAGGTCAATAGGTAATGTGATGGTGTCAACTTGGATCAAACAAGATTTATAAACAGTGGATGTAACGAAAGTTTCTCATAACGGAGTTTCAACAAATAAGTCAAAGTCTAATTTTCTTCGGAGTCAAGTTTAAACGTTGAGTATAAGCAGGAGAGATAAATAAATGGGTAGAACCGGTATCTAATAAGGTATAAACTTCGTAAGAATTTATAATTAACTAATCCGTGCTAACTTCGTTCGGGTTCCTCGCAATCTGACTAGTCACGATAAACGCTCTTCCAGGAACCGTTGACTTTGACTTGTTTGGGACAGCCTTTGGAGTCATCATCTTTGATGGACTTGGTTTCGCTACAGTACAATCTCGAGCGATATGTCCTTCCTTTCCGTAATTATAACATACCTTGGAAGGCTGTGAACAGTTTGGACTTATGTGTCCCTCTTCTTCGCATCTATAGCATCTAACTGGCGGTCTTTCTCCTCCTCTAAAATTCGTTGCTGGTGTTGGTGATTCTGCCAACATCTTCCCGTCATCGTTAAATCTTCTCTTCTTCAAATTTCCACTTAAGTTATTTCTTCTATTATCTTGGCCATGATTACCACCGAATCAATAAAATAAAATACTGAACAGTAATTACTCTAACAATTATTGAGTAGTGCCTTCTTACGTAAGAATCAATAATTGGTGCAATACCGTGTGCTACTGTGCAACAACGTGTATTACTGTGTTTTAACCACCGGTTATTCCAACAATATTAATGGTAATAACTAGGCCGTTGTTTATAAATAACTTATACTTGTCATTTTCTTCATCCAATCGCTTTTCGTTATGGGGCCCACAAAGGACTGCGCCGTCGTACGAATATTCCCCGACAACAAGAATATTCCACAACCAAACGAATATTCCCCGACAGAAATGAATATTTTATAACCACTTGCTTATTTGAAATATTAGCGCATTTTACCCATAACTAACCACATTAATCAAATCAACCCTTACTATTTCAAAATAATAAATAGAGGAATTAAATTTCATTTATTAATAATTTGGGGTCTTACAACATCTCTTGATGTTGTTATTACAGTCAGCCTTAAGAGAGAGCCAGTAATGTCATGTTCTGAGGATCTTCTTTATAAGTAGAGTGTTGCTCATGTGTGGGCCATATACTCCACTATGGACCTCATCCATGAGCCTCTGAGCTTGGTCCTTATCTGTAACAACCCGATATTTTCATACAAATAAATAAAAAATTTTGCGTATAATTTTTTTTTAAGGATGAGGATTTGTACAATGTATGCGTATTTATGTGGTAAATAAAAATATATTTATTACAAATAATTTTATTTTAGAATTATTGATTATTATAAAGTATATTATTATAATAATTAGTTTTATAGCATAAATGTTTTTATTAATTATTTTTCAAGAAAAAATATAATCATATATTATTTAAATAATATATGGAGTGATTTTTAGAATAATAATAATTATTATTTTATTATATAAAATTTAGTATAGATTATTAAGTTAATTATTTTACCTTGATTATTAAGGTTAAATATGGGGAATAAATCAGATATAGATTCTAAACCCTAATTTTGGATTTTAATCAAGGAATGAGAATAATAATATGATATTAATTATATTTTGATTTTTCAAGGTTATAAATGCGTACTATATATGCGCATGGATAATGGTTGGTCAATTATGTTGTGGCATGTCAAAATGGTAGCATTAATTCGTTAAACCCTAACTTGAAACTCAACTCGGAGTTTGTGATGGGTAGGAAATTGTGGTACGTGAATTATGACCATTATTATAATAATTAATTAGGTAAACCCTAATTAAAAAAATCTACAAACCCTAAATATAAATTAGAAACCCTAATTTCCAATTTAAAACCTTAATTGCTAAAATGGTAACCCTAATTATTATTTTAGTAGGAAATTATGTTAATTAGGAAACCCTAATTCATAATTTGGGAAACCCTAATAATATTAAGAAACCCTAAGTATTTTTAATAAACCTTAATTTTCTATTTAAAAACCCAAATTTTAATTAGTAAGGTATAATTAAAATTTTATTAAACTTTAATCTTAATTTTTCAAACCCTAAAAATTATTTGGGAAACCTTAAGGTTTAAAATCTAGTGATTAAAACCTAGATTCAAGCACCATGGACAAGTATACCCTTAAAATAATAAGTCAAATGACCAAATTACCCTTTCTTAAAATCTAAAGTAAATATAGTTATGGCCAAAAATTGTGCCACATCTCTTGAGCCACTATCACACACCTTTCATCAGCCAACATAAGCCACATAGCACCAATTTTAACTACAAGAGTAAAAAGTGAGAGATTAAAGTAAGTGAAATGTCAAAGAAATGGCTCATTTGCTATCTGGCACCTAACCAAGTCTATCTCTCTACACTCACGAATTCTAGTAGCATATCAGTCCCAAATACCAGCCCCACGAAATCCATAACCAGATCAGAAGCACAGAATCAAGGATTGTTTATAAGAGGTATAAACCCTAAAACAAAATCTGACTTTTGATCCTATGTTAGATGTTATTTTTTTATGTTAAATATGTTAGATATAGTGTCTAAGGATGATCTGGGTTGCTAGATATTAGATCCATAACATCTAGATGCTCGAATTTGAAGATTTACAAAATCTTGGAAAAATAAAGAAAGGGTAAATGTGACAGCCCAAAAATTTAGAAGATCTTAAATTATTAAATTAAAGGTTAAAGTTTAAAATCTAGAATAGAAATAGAGGACTAATTAAAAAAAATTAGGACCTATATGGTTTTGAAAGAGTGTAGAGAAAATATGAGTTACAAAATTCAAAACCCATAAATGATTTATATACTTAGAAGTATATTAAGAATATGGTATTATGATACCTTTGAATCTACAAGAGTCGATAAATGAAAAAGATTATGTAAGAAATTTTATAATGATATATGTGAAAATTTATTTAGGAAATAAATTTCAAAGGAAAATATATTACAAGTTTAAGGTTAATGTGTATATGTATAGATACATATATACTTAGAATATGCCATTTATATTTTTAGCCAAATAAGATGGATGGTTAATTTAAATTATTCATACAAAAATAAATGAAAAGTTTCATTATAAGAAGCTGATGAAAATAAACCTAACATAGTAGTCAAGCGTTAGAAATTTTATAAAAAGGAAATAAGAATGTGGCAAGTCAAAATAATAAATATAGCAAGCCATATTAAGAAAGTTTATTAAATATAGAAAACCGTAGTAAGAAATTTTATAGACATTTAAATTAAATGTCTAGCATAATATATGAGAATATATTAATAATTTACCAACGATAGTAAATATTTTTGTGACTTATGTGAAGTGTGTGAGTGATTAAATAAATATATATTGTAAATATGTATATATTTATTTAATATATAAATAGAATGAATGAGAAAGCAATATAACCTAATATAATATATTAGGAATTAGAATTAAACAACCTAAGGGTTATAGCAAGTGTAAAATGCTAGTATTTAAATTTTATACTAGTATACTAACCTAAGATATTAATTTTTTTTTAGACCTAGCTTAATTGAGTTATATAATTAAATTATCTAAGTATTTAAATTCCAAAATAAGTGAATTAGAAACCATAATTAAATAATTAGAGTAATGTAAAATTAGTGTGATGGACCCATAATATTTATATGGCCTAAACAATTTTTTTGAAAGCCCAAATGAATTAATTGGATAAGCCAAAACTTTGGCCCACTCCACCTTGGATTTTTAGAGGATAAATTACCCAAATTGAGCAATTAAATTAAGGAACAATTACATATTCTAATACATTTTTAAAAATAATTACATTAATAGTGCACTCGTAAAATATTTATAAATTAGTGCATTTAATATTTTTATTTACATTATTAGTGCATTCTTATCCCTTTAATTTAGTTAAGTGTTTTAATAGGTTACAATTCAACACTTTCTCTCTCCTCCCTTCTACCCCCCTATGTCGAACTATCGTCGTTGCAGCATCCGACGAGCAAGTAGGTGTTTGAGAAGGATTTTTTGGCTTGCTCGAACGATTTGGCGTGGCCAAAATGGAAGAGATCGTAGATCTCGTCGGCGTAGACGCGAACTGGAAGGTTGGTTGGGGGAGGACTGGGAGGAGGGTAGCTGTTCCGATGAACTTTTGGCACCTCCACCACTGCCTCCTCTGCCGAACCTTTCTTCTTCATTGATCGTTCTTGTGTTTTCGAACTTTCTCTCTTCTCCAAATTTTGGGCGTCCTCCTCCACCGCTATCTTTTTACTATTAGTATTTTATTAAGAGGAGAGGAGTATAATTAATTTAATTGTTTATCTAAATAAATTTTACACATGGCTTTCAAACATTCGCACCTGTATAGAATTTCAAAGTGCACCTGTATAGAATTTTATCAAAATAGGTACATCCACACATTTAGTTTTTTCAAAGTGCAGTCGGTAGTCAAACATTCATACCAAGGTAACCAATTCAATGTTATTAGGTTACCAATTTATTTTGAATGTGATGTAGTTGGTAGTCAAACCTTCATGCAATTGGTAACCAAACCTTCATGCAATTGGTTGCCAAACTTTCAGATCAAGGTAACCAATTCAGTTTTATTGGGTTACCAATTAATTAAAAAAATCTATTATAGATTTTTTTCATAATGCAGTTGGTAGCCAAACCTTAATACAAATGTAACCAATTCAATTTTATTGGGTTACCAATTAATTATAAAAAATCTATTATAGAATTATTAATTTTTTAAGTGCAGTTGGTAGTCAAACCTTAATACAAATGTAACCAACAAAAACTAAAATGGTTACCTTTGTATGAAAGTTTTGGCTACCAACTGTACTGAAATTTCTCTTGGTTACCTACAAAAACTAAAATGGTTACATTTGTATAAATATTTGGCTACGAACTGCACTAAAATTTATCTTCTTCTCTTTTTAATTTCTGGACTAAATCAACCTTCGCCATAATGGCAGTTGTGGCTGTAATGGACGAGGAGATCGGCGTCTAGAGCGGCGACGGAGAGATTGTCGACATAGTAGGCGCCGTAGGTGACGTCACCGAGTACGAAGTAGCGGTCCATGGCTACGGCGAAGGAGGTGAGGATGTAAGAGTTGACAAGTGAGTACATGAGGAGGCCTTCGGGAAACTAGAGACCGACGCACTTGGCGTTGGTGGAGTGGACACGCCAAATGGATTTGTGAATTTCGAAGCTGTATTTTGAAAAGAATTGGTAATTACGGATAATGGCAGTAACTCTCCCATGATTTCAGCGTTTCAATGATATGACGTGTATTGCACTATTCTTGATATTATTGTATATTATTGCACTATTATTATAATTATTTTATTGATACACTATTCTTGTAATTATTTACTACTTATTGTATATTATTGTAAAGAACCCTTAAATTAAATAAAAAAAGGGATTAAATAAAGGGGGATGTACCGGTCATGACATATGGGAGAAATGAGCATGTGTTGAATTTTTTTCAAAGTTAAATCTTACATTCAAGCCAAGTGTCACCATTATGTCCTAGCCACATTTTTGCCCAAGATTTGGAAATATTAGAGAGAGAAGATGAAGATTATGGGAAGACTTGTATAGATATACATGTTATATCTATATTTTTTTTTCAAGACTAAATGAAGTGCATTTCATTTGCTAAAAAGAGTTTACTTCTCTTTTTTATCTAAGGGGCTGTTTGATAAAAACTGAATGAATCTGAATCTGAATGAGATGAATCTGAATGAACTGAATCTGAATTTGAATAAAAAAAGTTGTTTGATAATTGATATATCTGAAATATCTGAATAACAGTATTTTACTATTTTACCCCTCTAAACTATGCTAAACAAGTATATAATTTTGTATGGATGTATTTAAAAAAAATTAAATACAATATTCATTGTGCAACAAATAAAAATAGATAATTCAAACAAATTATCAAACAAAGTATTGAATAATTCAAACAATTTTAACCCAAGTTTCATAGAAAATAAGAAATGTAACGAGTTAAACAAACATGTCAACATAATAATATAATTACATTAATTTCAGTGCGTCACTTTATAGTTCACGAGCAATTTGGTCACGTAGATTGTTCATATATTGTATGACTTGAGGGCCACATTGCACTGCATCTTGCTCTCCTTTGTGATTTTCTTCATATTGTTCATCATCTCCATCAAATGTGTTAGCTTGATCATACTGAGCAAATAACTCATCCTCAATATTATCTTTTCTTATAAAATTGTGAACAGCAAAGCAAGCAATAACTACATCTCTTTGCACTGAAAAAGGATAAGGAGCCATCTGTTTCAATATTGGGAATCTTGCTTTTAATATACCATAGGCATGCTCAATAATATTTCTGAGTTGGGCATGAGCATGGTTAAACTTTTCTTTTCTATTTAAGGCACGTCGACATCGAAGTCAAAAATATGCTAGCCAGTACCTTGTGTTGCGATACGGAGATAAAAAGTCTCAAGTGTTTGTATATGCAGCATCACAAAGATAATATTTATCTAAAATTATAAAAACAAAATGTAACCCAAGTTATTAAAATAAATAATCAAATAAAAAATTGTAACACATACTTTGAGGGTGAAATGGAAAGCCGGAACTAGGATCGAAGACAACTTCTGTTAATACTCTTGAATCATATACTATTCCTTCCCATCCAGCCCAAACAAATGTGAATATCATATTGAAGTCATAAATTTCTAATACTTTTTGATAGCATTCACCCCTTCCTCGTCCTCTATAGCGAGCTTGTTGATTGACATGAATAACTGCATGTACAAGTGTGCCATCTAGTGCACCAACCGCTCCCTACATTGAACGATTATATTTATGTTAACCACATATTCGCAAATATATATTTGTGCCAATTATATTTATCAAATTTAAAATTACACACCATTTTTTTTTTCGTAAGTCATTATGGTTCCCCGTAACATTTTGATTTGGATCAAAAGATGTGGGCACTATGATTTCCTTTGCAAATTCTATCATTCCATTCAGCACCTCGTGAAAAAATTTATGAACTATTTGTGTAGAGTGTTGAAATCTTCGTTTCACTACTCTAAATCATTCGTTATGATCTATTATAGTCAAGAACATAACAATCTTTTCCTCAATAGTTACGTACTTACTATCTTGTACCCATTGTTTTTGCCTAAAATGATTGCATAAATGTACATATGCAACACGTGAAAGTCGCATCAATTCTTGACATTGCATACTTGATCCATGTAATAACTCCAATGTATAAGCATGTCCACTTAAGATTGAAGCGTTATCTCTAATTCCTGGTATGTTTGTTGAATGAATTCGTTTCAAGCAACAACACATAATGATTAAGCATAAAAGTTGATCTTCAATAGTCATGCTTGACCTATTTCCAAAAACAGTGATAGCAAAAATATTAAGAAAAACATGTTTGTGATATAATGAAACTCACATAGTGACCATATGTCAAGTTCAACAAATCATGATCCGTCAAAACAATAAGCACATATAATAAGTTACTAAAAAAATATATACCAAAAGTAACAAGTTCATACAAAAGTTATGGCCAAAAATAAAAAATTTAACCCTTTGAACCTAAAATAATAAGTTTTGGTCATCGATCCATACAACATATTAAAGTTTTAATTAAAATAATCCAATAGTAAATATTTAACTAGACTAGAAATCCTAACTTGCGTGAAACCATTTCAACCCAAGCTTCATTCTCATCATTTTCTAGTAGCTTCCATTGTTCCCTATAACTTGCACACTCACAAAATATCCAAAATGCCATTTTGTGTAATGGATTTTGTGATCCCCACCCAAGACAATTTAATTTATATTTGCACTCCTTCAAGGAAGGTCCACTATTGTTATTCACAATGAGCTTTGAGGCTTTGCACATCTCTTCCTCTATTTCGGAGTTAATAGATTTTTTTGTTGATTTCTTCGCTTTTTTTGTTGGCCTTTGTTCTTCAAAGTTGGGAGTGGAAGCATGTGATTGGGTACCCGGAGTTGATGAATTCAGAGGTGGGTTTGGGGACTCTTGAGCTTGAATACTAAGAGGGATATCCTCGATACTAACAATTTCTAAATCCTTATTTGGTTCAACGGTCCTATCCATTTTAGAGCTAGGTCCCTAGCCATCAATCCCCGTAGCAGCAGCTCCATCATAGAGTTGACTGCAAAGCTCAGGAAAACTTAAAAGTGAAGTTCTCAAGGAGTCAACATGCTTATTTTCCTGTATCCAAATATCATACCCAACATGTTATTCACATGTTTAATAATTTAACAAGCTTTTATGGTTAACTTAAAAAAGTATTTACTAACCTTTGACTCTAGCTCCCATTCCTCATCCGTGAAGTTGAACGTGTTAGTTGTGGGATTATAATGATTTTCGGTCTTTCTTTTTAGTTGACACCATTCAGTATATTTTCCCTTTATATAATCATAACGATTTTTCATTTGCTTATGATCTACAATAAAATTGTGGGTGTTCTTTAGTATTTCTCCCACTTTTGACCATGAGTATGGCTTAAAACTACCGCCTAGCCTACCATTTTTCGTAACCTCGCCAATACATGCTTCAAGAAAAGTTTTCATTACATTTTCATTTCTCCAACTCACTCTTGATTTTCTTTAATTTTGAGTTTCAATCGATTGTTCCATACCTAACACAAATAAAATGATGAATTTAGATATTCTAATCCTAACAATAAACAAATCTACTTTTTATATCAATTGTCTCAATTCTATCATCAATGATTACAGGAAGACTCCAGCAGAAATAAATAATGTTTCAGGCAGACTCAATATGCATCATGCACTCCAGTAGAAAGAAAGATTACAGGAAGACTCAAAGGTTACTTATATTGTTTCAGGCAGTTTGTAAAGTATAGGTCCCAAATAGAGAAGCATCTTCCAAAGCATGACCACAATATACATAATGACTAACAAGACAAAGAGCAAATTTTTCAGTGCAAAAATATAACATCAAGATAAATAGCAAATTTTTGTTATCACAAATAACATTGTTGCTGCTGGTAAGAAAATAAATATTACAAAAAAACACCATTATAACATCAAGATCAATAGCAAATAAGCCAAGTCTAAGATTAGTGATACCATTAAAAATAAAGCTTCGTTTCTTTGGTTTGTAAGAATATTACAGAAATCCCAAGAGACTAGCTAATAGTCCCATCATGGCATAGTCATAGATATTTTAGAATCAAAGTTCAAAATAAATTAAAAAAAAACAAAGTTCCATTGGTGTCCTATTCATAGATATTTGAAGTGCAAAGAAAAATAAGCACCCTTGCATTGTGAAAAATTCTAACTAGCTGATGGTAGTAAAAGCATTCATATCGCCATTTCTACGCTTTGATAATTCATAAAAGTAACTTATCGATTACCCAGATGCTTAGAAATATGTTATGGTATGGTATGACTTAAATTTTCATAAACATTTGAAGCGTTGTTGCACTATAAAATAGAACTGAACAGAGTATACATAAAAATCTAAACTTTTTATGCAGTGAGAACTTGTACTTACACAGTCAAGTCCTTATCTGGAAAAGGCACCTGCTCACTGAGAAGTATAGAAATAATAACAAGATACAAGCCAGATGGTTGAAATTTTTACATATTCTATTCACTTTCAGTTTAGCCCTAACTATTAATCTAAATCACATACCCACCATATACAGGAAGAAACATAGATCATATTAGGGAGATGGAGTAGCGACGCAGAGACGAGAGTTTACCTGCGATGGACCAGCGATGCAGAGAAGGTGGAGATGGAGATGCAAAGAAGAGATGGAGATGGAGAGCAGCACTAGAGATGAAACGAGAGCAATGAGGTTATTTGGGTAAAACTTCTTATTCAGCCGATTTAGCCCAATTTTGTTAAAAGAATCGCTCAGATGGATTAAGCCCATTTCAGATTTCAAAATTGGTAAACAAACAGTCTGAATGGCTGAATCATTCAGATTCAAAGCCATTTAGCCCTATTAAGAGCGAAACAATCAGGCCCTAAGTCTCCAAAAGAAAACTAGAAAGAAAGAAAATCTATGGGGGGGGCTGCCGTGGGGCTTAGAGAGAAGTAGGAGAGTAGCTTTGGTTCATGACTTAGAGCTCCACCTAGCAAGAAGAAGAAGACGAACCCAAAAGAGAAAAGGTATAAACCTTAAACACTTAGTTTATGTATTTTTATTTTAATAATTTGATGAAATAAAGAACTTATGTTTTGAACTTTAAAACTATTGATCTACATGTTTTAGAGTGTGTTATGTGTATATCTAACCATTTTAGGAGCTAAAAGTTTAATCCAAAGAAAGAAAAGTAAAATAGTTTTTAAAACTTAGAAAAAAATTAGTGGACTGCTGTCACAAAAAGGAAATTTTGGAATTAGTTAGATGTTCCATAAAATTTTGGGCTTTCTGATATGTTATAGTACACTGAATAAGCTTTCCATAGACTCAAGAACGGACTAATTCAGACTTCGGAGGAAAGAGTTATGTCATTTTAAAGTAGCCAAGTCAAAACTGGAAAACTCATTTCAGTTCAGTCAACTTGCACTAGTTTTCTGGAATTCTGTGTTTAGAATTTGGGAAAGTTCAAAGAATAGAAGTTGTAGTCCCGGAAGTTAGCTTCACGTGGGCTCAAGAATCGCTCAAAAAGGTTTTGAAACGAAAACGTTATGGCTGTTTTAGCGAGAGAGGGTAAAGCTGGGAAAAAGGTGAAAACAATAATAAACGTACACTTTTGGCTAATTATTTGGACTACTTAATGAACCCAAAATGGGGGTTTCATATATTTTTTAAATAGTCACATATGATATGAAAAACATATCCAAAAATGGGATCAATCTGATTAACGAACAGCGCGTACGAAATTCGCAAAATAACAGATTTGGTATGCGAACGGCATATCGGCAATGCTGCTTGGCAGCAGCGTTCGCGCACTGGGCATGCGGCGCCGCGCTGCACTACTGGGCAGTTGCCTGACATGATTTTTTCACACTATTTTGATGAGTTTCTGTGATCCATTTTCACAGTTAGAAAATTTTCTAAAATACTACGCCATAAGGTCTATAACATGCCTAAAATTTCGATGTTATATGACTTAGGATTTGAAAATTAAAAATGAGCGAAAATGCATGTCAGAACTAAAACTTGAGCGAACGCCGAGCAACTTTGACGTTCGACGTTCCGAATCGCGTTCCAACAAAATAATAAGTCATAATAAATCTATTAAAGTTCTACGGGGCGAGATTTGACTATAAGTGATATTTTATGCTGAGAAACTTCCTTTCAAGCATAAATAAAACAATAAAAATATGTGATAAATATAAATTACATATTTAAGTAAAATAAAAAATATATAGTTACCTATAAAATTATTTTGTGGTGCAACGAAGAATGTAAAACCTTTGAAAAATTATATTAATCATAAAAATGATATTTTGAGATTTTCGGTGCTCAAAATGTGATTTTTGAATTTAGATTTACGTAACGATATATATATATATATATATATATATATATATATATATATATATATATATATATATATATATATATATAAAGCAAAAATACGAATAATCGTAAAATGAAAAATAAAGTGAATGCACTAGTGAGATAAAACTGATGTAAAAATTATTTAAATTAAAGAAATAATATAGTAAATTGAGTTTTACTATAAAAGCTATGCATTAGCTATTTAAACTCCGAATTTACAAGTAAAGGTAAATGAAACTGTAGACATTCGAAATTTTCTGCACACCTATTACTGACATTGCAGGAGGGCAGATTCGTCTTTTAGAGATAACCCTAGAAGACAGCTCATATCCAGTCCGGATACTATCGAAAGTTCAGTTTCAACCCCGGAACACACACCGGGAGTATCAGTTCCAACCTCAGAGATAACACCGAGGCATGCAGTTCTAATACCGGAAATTCCACCAGAGAAGGCCGATTCATCCCAGAGATAACCCCGAGATATTCAGTCTCAGTCCCGACACCGGGAATAACAAGCACTAACCTTGGAGATAACCCAAAGGAATGTAGTTGCAGTTCCGGAGATAACCCCGGAAATGCTTATTTTAAATGCATGCGATCAGCTTCAACCTCGACGCTCACACTGAGGCACTCAGTAGAAGACCCGAAGATAACACCGGGAAGACAGGCACACCTCAAGGATGACACTGAGGACCTTCAACACTTGCAGCAGTCTAATCTCAAAGATAACCTGAGCAACGTCTGCTTTATCAGCGCAAGCCAGAGATAACCCCAGTGAGGGGCAAAGTCGTCATCTTGCCATCTTGACGCCACATCGTACCGTCTCAACATTTCAGACATACATTTCTACAAAGCAATGTCCCACAAGAACCAGGGAAGTCCGATCCCGAGTGACTATTGCGCAGGGCCACAGATAGAATTTGAAGCTTGAAGACCGGAGGCCATGGTCTCATCTTCCTGACTTCGTACAACCTCTAATCCCATGTCGCTGTGTAACTCTCGATAACGGCGGTCCGAAATAGGTCCTATACACCTCAGTCAGATGCTCGGATTTAAATTCTAAAAGTTCGAGCGGACATCATGTTGCATGCGTGCACGTACTTTGAGACGGTGAAACCCGCAGAGCCCGTGGCACCCTGGGTAGTCGCAAGTACATATGCAGCTAGCTGCAGGTACCTGAGGCTCCCCCTTTATAAATAGAGGGCTTGGGGTGGCTATTTTGTAAGAGAAAAAGGTGAGGAAGCCCTATAAAATTTGCTTTGTATACACCCTAAACTGAGTGTTTTCTCATTTTTAACACTTGTAAGCTCATTTATAGCTACTTTTTACCGGCGAGTGCTGAGTGTTAATCCACTTAAAGCTATAGAAATCTTCTTTGGCAGCCCACTATAAGCCTTCTTACACACTTTAAAGCCTATCTCTTCATCTTTGCACACACTATTCTTCACATTGAGAGTTGTGTTGCGTGTGTATGCCCAGACTTCGGTCTGTGGTTTCATTTCAGTTTGTATATATATATATATATATATATATATATATATATATATATATACTTATATATATGTTTTTATATATGGACTAACATTATCAAGTTATGCCTCGATTGAGCCTGGACTTATGTCTGGATCATGTAATTGCTTTCGTGTATATATATATATATATATATATATATATATATATATATTTATATTTCGTCCCGCCTGGAGTTTACTTCATGGCGGTTGACCGTTTTTTATTGCTTGATTTACGTTTCGTCCCGCCTGGAGTTTATTTCGTAGCGATTGATTGCTTTTACAGCTTTATTTACATTTCTGATCCCCTATGGAGGTGCTTCACGGCGGTTGATCATGTCAATATATATATATATATATATATATATATATATATATATATATATATATATATATATATATATATATATATCGCTTTTATATATTTACATTTCTGATCCCCCATGGAGATGCTTCGTGGTGGTTGATCATGTCTGTATATATATATATATATATATATATATATATATATATATATATATATATATATACAACTTATATATATATAACTGCTTACTGTTTTCCTACAAATTGCGGCATCATGTGAGCCTAGGAATCATGTGATCACATATTCAGTCTACTGAATCTAGATTCGGTTCCCGTGATGAACATTTTCAGCTGTAAGCAGCGTGTAATTTTATTCCCAGTGTTTGGATTTCTTCAGATGGTTTTCATACCCATGAGGAGTTCGGCACTGCTATGTATATTATTTTCTCGAAGATGCTTCTCATCTCAAAAATAAAAGCAATCAAGTCGAACATTTAATAAAATGGAAGTATCAAAGGCCTCAATTAATATTGAGAATAGGGTCTGAAAAACCTCTTTTTATAAAACATTATTGCTATATCTTGTTAAAACTGAATTATTACACAAATTCAAACCCTTTGTATATAGGTGAAAACGAGGCATAACACTACTTCCAAATAACAACACATTGACCCACACACACATACACACACATTCATATAACAGTTTCTTGAAAAGTTGTGGTCACTGTGGCAACACGGATGCCGGGGGGTGCCTAACACCTTCCCTCCGCATAAGCAAGTCCACGGACCCTAATGAATCTCGGTTTCACAGACCCGTTTAGCAGTGTCACATCACTAGGTCAATGTGAAAAACTTTTCTCGGTTGTGTTGGTACAACTAGTTAAAAAATCAACTGGTGACTCTTACAGTCAAATCGTCGACATATACATGTCAGACCTTTTTCACTTATTTTTTCAAACAAATCTCACCTAACATGAGAACACAAAAGAAAAGAATAGAAAAGGGACAAATAAAAATCCCGACATCGACAAGTGGTAACTCTGCTGGGGACTCCAGTAAGAGGACTTAAGCCGCTATTTTAAGCTTTTCAAAACTGTTATATGCTTGTGTATGGATGTTGCATTTACATTTGATGAATGTGTATGAATGCATTTCTTTACTGCACTACAATATATCTGCTTATGATATTAGTGCTTCGCACATGTCATCATTTTCATAAATGGTGAGACACGTTGTATATGAATGTATGTTGTGTGGTTCCTCCACCAGGAGGCTATCATGTCGGTGTTTGATTACTGGACCCGTAGGAAGACAAATTCCAACGAGGCTCAGAAAAGGCACCACCCAAATTCGCTCCAGTTAAAAGACCGGATTAACTTCCCGTTGAGTAAATTGCGATGATTTAGGAACCTTCACGCCAAAAAGTCGCGAGAGTAACCTAAGATAGGTCAGCCTCTGATAAACCAAATGCGGAGGAAAGTCTCTTCACGCTTTCTCATTTCAAATTATTCGTAAAGTCAATTACTTGTAATTTCATTCCATATTCATCTACATGTAACGAGAAATATGAAGAAAAATGAGCATATTTAAATTAACATGATATCCTGTATTACAAACAGCTAACATCCGTTTTGCAGGATAATAATCCTAAAACGGACACATCACATAGCATGTAAATATTTACACAATCCCTAAGACTAAACTATACAAGTTTTGTCATAGGGAAGCAATCAGACCTATTACCTGGTCAAAGTCAAAAAAGGCCACGAGCCTACAGCCAATCATGTCTTCATCTGATCAGTCTAATTTAGTTTCTCGCGAAGAATTTGACGGATTAAGTAAACAAATTATAGATTTGGCTATTCTGCTTAAAGAACTACATCAGTCTACTCAGGGTACAAGGATACTCGTACATGTTGAATCCTCCATACAAGGAGAAACCCTAGGTTCTGATAAAGCCATTACTGTACCTGAGCTCCAGTTGGATACAACCAACAAAATTCTTGATACCACCCATCTCAAAGGAGATCTAGACACTGGTGACATCAGGAAAAAGGTCCTTCAAATGGAAGAAACCCTTTGTTCTATCAAAGGAATTGGAGCACACGGGAGTGTCTCATATGCTGACCTTTGTATATTCCCCAGTGTTCATTATCCAGAGAAGTTCAAAACTCCTGACTTCAAAAAAGATGACGGGTTAGGAGATCCTTACACGCATTTGAAGGTGTTCATTGGAGAACTTGGATCTTATGTAGAAGACAAGAAGCTTAGAATGCATATGTTCCAAAAGAGTCTGACTGGAGAAGACCATTCGTGGTATACCAAATTAGACAATTCGAAGATCCATAGTTGGGAAGAATTAGCTCATGCCTTCCTCACACAATACAGCTTCCAGTCTCAGATGGCTCCTGACCGGTACCAGATTACCAAGCTTAAGAAACAGTCTAATGTGTCTTTCAGAGAGTATGCTCAAAGGTGGAGGCGCCTTACTACTCAAGTTATTCCTTCTGTGACAGAGTCAGAAATGGTCATGACCTTTATCGACATTGTTGAGTAAAATCAATACGCTTAAAAACACGCAAGTGCACGTGGTCAACAAATAATATAGTAGTGAATAGAGTATCATTCCCACAAGGACAAAATATCAAGAATCTTAACTTCACAATTATCAATCTTGTATTAACCATAATTTTATTAAACTAATCAATTCAATCGTTTTTAAAATGAATAAAAGCAACTAAATTAATAAATAATTAAATTATCACAAAACAGTCACCAATAACGAAATCTGGAATTTCAAATAATTAATGGAGAATTAGACTTATGATTTCACCCTAAGCTTCACTCTGATTTTCAAACCCTTATTCCAACTCAACTCAATATTCTAGTTTATTAATCAAGAACACGAACGCAGTAAGAGCCACCTCTCGATGCACTAATACCATATTAACATCAATCCATAATTAAGATAGAAATATGTTAAACACCTAAATTAACCAACTCACTATATCTCTATGTGAATTGCAATCAAAAAAGTTGAAGTTTAAGCTCTCTATACGATTACATGCAATGTTAAGTGTATCTCTACCTTAACAATAATCACAGATATGCTATCGACATGATTCATGACACATGCTATATTAACTAGGTCTAGATTCGAATCTCCTCTCTCGATTCCTTTCAAATCCACAAAGAACTGTTAATCAGGCAATTCATAAATTTATGCACAAATTAATATAGATGACCTGAAAATATCTTATTGAATTGGAAATCAAAGTTATAGAATCGTCATTTCACCCAAAGATCCATCACACGTCTAATTAGTAAATTAGTTCATAACGAATGAATTAAAAACTGAATATTTATTGAAAACATCATCCCAAGTACAAATAGATTAAAGAAAAGAGGAATTATGGAAAACCCCTTCACGTAGCCTCGATTTGTAACTATCGTGACAATTTCTGAAAATTAATCCTCCAACGTTCGTTCTTTAATCCTTTAAATCGCTCTTGAATCCTTGCCTTTGTGATGTGAGATTGTTGTTTTCCTACCTAGCAGCAAGCCCCCATGTCTTCTGGCCAAATTCTCCCTTTATTAGAGTCCAAACAAACTATCCAAACCCAACAAACCGAGCCCCAACAGAAGTCAAAACCAAACAGGAAAGCTTAGGAAATAGGACCCCCGCCCTGGCGGGCTAGCCCACTGACTTCAAGATTTTAAAGTTCCAACTTTTTTCCACTTTTGCCCAAAAAGACCGCCTTTCCTCATCAATTGCATCCATGACCACCCTACACATAAAATATCATGAAACGAGTAAAAACGAACACAAAACATGAGAATAACTACGAATTTAAACTTGAAACGAATATCAATCCGCGTATATAAAATCCACTTATCAAAATCCCCCAAACTTAATCTGTGCTAGTCCCCGAGCACAAAACAAACTACACGCAATGCAATGAAATGAAATAACAATCTAAATGCCTAAAAATAAAATCCAGTCACATCACATAAACTGATTTATCCCATCGGCCTCAGAGAAAACAAGCAACTTTACATTACAAATTATCAAAACCAATCTACACTTACATATTAATTCTCAATTCTTGAACAACTATCACTGGTATAGCGTTCATGTGTGATCAACATCGAAGATAACTGATACAAACCCAAATTCAATACATAAACAACTTCTTAGAAGGAATCATACAATACAAACTTAAAAAATTCTCAAAGATAGGCACGATTCAACTAAAATTAAACTCAACCAAACTCAAGGGTACATGCAGGATACTTATACTCTCTCTTCTTCTTCTTTTTTTCATACGGGAGCTTTTTGCACTTTTCCCGTTTTATTCTTATTATTTTTATAGATGGTTGGTGAGTGCGTTTTACGCTCCATCTCACGCTTGTGTTTATGGGGAGTGCTTCACCTCAACCCACCACAAGACTCAATATATTTCTTTCTCTTTTTTTTATCTTTTTTTTCAAAGCTTATATATCCCGCATATATTCCCCCAAACTTAGGTTATTGCCTAATTTAAGCCTTCACTGCCTATTCTTGTCATTTTTTAGTTCACGCTAGCACTATCCTTTAGAAACACTTTATGTATCAATTTGAACTAACCGGTCAACAAAGATGTCATTAGTGCTACCCTTTTTATAATAGTTTCAAACAAGTCCAAGAATCAATTCATAATAGTAATTATATCACAGTTCTAATAATCCATACTATATTGGCTAACTTGTTCACAATCTCATCATTGGCCAGAATAACCTGTAGAATGCAACACCATTGGACATATGCAAACAAACTATTTAACTAAAAAATTTTATTTTATTATTTAGTTCTTTTTTTTTATTATTTAGATATGAAAAGTCAAAGTCCTAACTACTGTGCAAATACCTATTCTATAATGCAACACCAGATATGTGACGCCCCCAAAATTAGGTATAGATCACCCATCTTGGGTCGCCAAATACATGGTACAAAATACGAATACAAACTTAATTATACAAATGTCGTGTAACATACGACAATACATAAACTGAGAGTTCTAATAGGAATATTGTCATCTAGACAATATTCATACTCAAGGAGTCCTCATTACATTTATTGTCGCACTATTTAACAGAATAGTGAGGACTACTAATGCTATCTTCTGGACCATCACTCCTTTTTCTGACCCGTCCCAGCTATATTCTCATTTCCTGAATAGAACATTGAAAGAAAGGGTGAGCTCAACTAGCCCAGTAAGAAATATTATGACTAAGATAATGAAGAATAAATTATCAATAGTCTTCAACAATGTTAAACTGATAAAATACAATAGACATCAAGTTTAACTGCAACGGAATAAGCAATCCATTAGAAGAGTCAAGTAGAGAATAAAACCTACTATCTTCTATGATTTAAAAATATTTTCATCAACTTTTATCACTGAAACTCAGCTTAATAAATAAACCACATCTTCTAATCATCCCTGTATTACGGGGAAAGTGCTCAAAGAAACCTTCGTACATGGGATGACATGCTTCTAGGTTATGATATATATCATATGGCCACAGAATTATCCTTGGTTGACCCAATATACCCCAAAGAAAAACGAGAAGATTACTATCATATTCTTCCCAATGGTGAGTCTTCTCTTGACTTATCATTATCTCCACTATCTCTAATTGAGAATTATACTTCAAACAAACACCAAGATTATATAGGTACTGCTCGTAAATATACTCAGCAAGTGGATGAGCATAATCCTGTCTTATGATGACACGAGGTTGTATGTTATTAGACATCTTGTATGATAGTGGCAAAACACCCTTCCAACGTTGGGTTCGCCTCACCCTAGTTGATTCACCAAATATAACTACTAAATGATTACCACCGTTCTATTCCCCTGTTATCCCCGCTCGACCCAGCTACACTCTTATTACCTGAAAGGAATTGTGAAGCAAAAGGGTGAGCATAACTAGCTCAGTAAAGAATATCATGACTAAAGATAATTAAATTATCAATAGCCTTCATCAATAATAAATTAGAGATTTAGAACATATGGTAGAGGATAAAAAATTTCAACCGCAGTTGCAGCGGTACGAGCAATCCATTAGAAGAGTCAAATAGACCATAAAGTCTATTATCTTCTCTATGTTTAAAATCCACCAACAATGTTTTATCCCTGTAACATCAATCAACAGTTCTAGTCCACAATCATACCAAAAACTGTCTATCAATGCATTACAGGCCACTGAGGACTTTTACCACACCACTTATAACATCACAGTTCATGATTATACCGAATGATCCATGGTCATAATCATACTAAGTCCATCTATGCACATAAGCCAAAGATGACTTTCAACATAAAATAAACATGAGGATGATGACAATGTTATAGGAATTCAATTAAACAAGTTCAAGAATTAGTTTATCCAGGAACTAATAATATCCAAATTATCAACATGATACTTCTTTGTAAAGTAACAGTCAAGAATGCTTAGAAGAATATTTTCATGAAAAGATACTGGATGAAGCGCAAATATCAAGGATATTCCACTAATTTTATGGAGTATAGAAATCAAAACATTAACCAAATGAGTATAATAAAGAATATATGAAACTGCAAATGGATTTTCACCAGCCATGCGGTAATCCACGTATACAGATCATTTCCACAATTTAATAAGGAATGAATATAAATGATCATTCACCATGCGTGTGGCAATCCACATAGACAGGTTATTCCAACAGAATAATAAAGAATGAAATAACAGAAGAATTCACCATGCATGCGATAGAGACCGCACAGACAGGTTATTCCTAACAGAATAATAAATGCGGAATAATAAATATGGAACCAGGTCAGGTGAAATTCACACCGACAGGATATTCCGACAGAATAATAAAAACGGAATAATAAATGATGGAACCAGGTCAGGTGAAATTCACACCGACAGGATATTCCGACAGAATCGTAAAGAACGGAATAATGAAAGAGTTTCACCAAGTATGCGGTACTTCGCATAAACATGTTATTCCAACATAATAATAAAGAATGGAATAACAGAAGAAGATCACCAAGTATTGGGTAAACCGCATATACAGGTCATTCCACCAAGTATAGGGTAAACCACGCATACAGGTTATTCCAACAGAATAATAAAGAATGAAATAACATAAGGATTTCACCAAGTATAGGGTATGCCGCGTATACAGGTCATGTATAGGGTATGCCACTTTTACAGGTTATTCCAACAGAATAATAAAGAATGGAATAACAGAAGTTCTCTTCATGAATAAGAAAGAATAACACCCCTTACCGTTTTAAAGAAGAACTGAAATAAAGAAGTAGTTAAGTGGCAGAATACTCTTCTTCTTTCTCTCTATAGTTTCTCTCCCTAGAGTTCAGTGAATTCGTAAGAAATAATGAAGGAATGAGCTTCTATGTATAAGCTTGGTAGAGTAAGGGTAAAATAGTCTTTTTGCCATAATTTATGACATCGTCGCTTACATCATCGATCAGATGACATCATTGCATACATCATCGATCAAATGACATCATTGCTTACATCATCCTTCTAATGACATCATTGCTTACCTCATCGTTCCGATGACATCATCGCTTACATCATCAGAATTCAAATTCAAATTGTTCTCTTTCACCTCATTTTACTTGTATACCATGAATTTACTATAATAATGTTACCATTCAAATTATAAAAAAATATACTATCATATAATCACATTATACTACTATAATATAATATTATAATAATATATTTAAATGAATTATTGATTTACTAATATAATTTCAACCAACGGTCTGAAAAATTAGCACATTTCCTCATAGAATAATATTATACCCAAAAATAATTTGGACCGAAAATAAATATATTGTCCGGGTGAATAGTAACTCGTGAATAGTAACTCCTGAATATTAACTCGTGAATAGTAACTCGTGGATAGTAACTCGTGAATAGTAACTCCGACACAAAAAGTGTCCCAAATACCCGAGTGAACAATACTAGAGTGAATAGTAATTTAGGTGAATAATAGCCCGTGAATAGTAACCCGTGAATGGTAACTCGTGAATAGTAACTCTGACACAAAAAGTGTCCCAAATACTCGAGTGAACAATATTAGAGTGAATAGTGACCAGGAATTTTATGACAACTTGTTTACTTTAAAAAAAATCACATATCACCCTTAACTTTAACCTTTCATCAATTTAACCATTTACCAAAATAGAAAAATTGAATACTTTTATTTCATAAAATTCGGGGTCTCACAAGATATGACAACAAAAATTTTAAAAATGCATGTATGCAACTAAACAACTAACTCCCCCAAACTTAAATAAGACAATGCCCTCATTGGATAAAAATAAAAATTCACGAGGACTTCCCTGGAATTGTCTAAGTCTGGGGCGGTGGTTGGTGCTCTTCTTCATCAGAATCACTCGGAGGAAATCGAGGTAATGGACCGGGTTGTTGATACGAAAATTGGTCTGTCGGGTTGAAGCGAAAGACGCATTCATGGCATCTAACATATGATCTTGGCGGAGCGCCAACCGCCGCATTTCCCGGTGTGCTGCCCTATTTTGTGCATTCATGTGATTCTGGAACTCAAGGAACTGAGTACTAGAAAATGCCTCAGTCTGCGGAACATGCTCGGTACCTTGATCTCCCATTGTGTTATCCTCATCCTCCGAAGTATCTTCAGCTTCAGCCTCGTCGTCCGACGCTGATGGAAAAACAAATCCTAGACCTCTAGGATGCGATTCGCCGCCGGGCCACACGAAATACCGTGCTATCATTCTAGTATCTAAGAGTTGTAGCAGCATCAAAGTGGGTTCATCATCAGACCCACGCACTCCGGCTTGACAACACAACCCACAAATGAGAGATTGGTGTGGTAAGCCGCCAGAAAAGTTGCCACGGAGACATCGTCGTATAGAAAAACTGATAATTGCCCCAATGTTTATGAGGAAGTCTTGCATGATGGCATAGAGGAGGAGTGCCTTCTCCTTGGTCACGTCCGAGGTGTGCGTGGACGGTAGCAATTTAGCACAGAGGAAGGCATACCAGATTTTTTCGTACCGACTTAGGTCCTTGATGTGAAACACTGTGCCTCCCTTTCGACCCTTTAACCAAGTAGTCCCCGGCTTAGTCATGTTTTGAATCACCTCCTCATAGTCGGGGTCGAAATCCCGTATATAGGCATAATGGCACTGGCATGGCGCCCTCAGCTGATAATATGTATTTATTACATCAGCACTGAACGGGACCATGCGACCCCGCACGAAGGCATTGAACGGTGCCTTGTCCTCAGCGTTCGCATAGAATTCTTTAACGACATTCACAACGGCAGGCTCTGGCTCCGCCGTAAACCTTATCCATCCTTGCTGATAAATTTATTGCATCATCTCACCATCATTCCCTTTGGGAGCCAAGCCCCGCTCCGGTGTAAGAGCCTTGGTAACCATATAGTCGTACCGATCGAACGCGGTGACAGTTCTAAATTTTTGGCAGTCATATGTGTAAGACCCCGAATTTTATGAAATAAAAGTATTTAATTTTTCTTATAATTACTATTCAGTAAATGGTTAAATTGATAAATGTTAAAGTTAAGGGTGATATATGAATTTTTTTCAAAATACACAAGTGGTTATAAAACATTCATTGTTGTCGGGGAATATTCGTTTGGTCGTGGAATATTCTTTCTGTCCGGAAATATTCGTACGATGGCACAGCCATTTGTGGGCCCCATAACAGAATAACTGTCGGATGAAAAAAATGATAAATTTGAGTTTTTACAAATAACGGCGTAGTTGTTACCGTTAACACTGTTGGAATATCCGGTGGTTAAAATACAGTAATACGCGTTATTGCACAGTAGCACGCGGTATTGTACAGTATTTTTGAAATTATTGATTCTTACGTAAGAATGCACTACTCAATAATTATTACAGTAGTTACTGTTCAATAATTTATTTTATTGATTTAATAATTATTGCATTAATATTTTATATTATTGTTGTTTCAATAATTGTTGCTGCACAGTACTTTCTATTATCAAATCAATAATTCATATTATTTAAATAATATTATTAGATAATATTAGTGGCAATGTCTAGAAAGTTCTGTCTAAGGAGAGGTTTGGTCATGTAATTGCGCGCCAGTAAGGAGAAATCCTTATTGGAAAGCCCCCTCTTTCCTAGGAACGGCCTGCTTGCCATAAATGTGATTCTGTAATATTATTTATGAATAATTAATTATTGATTCATATGATAAGGAAATATTTATTTTATGTGGATATAAATGAGGGATATATTTTTGTGGTTAAAAATGAAGGAGTTAATGTTGAGGTGTTTTATCTGTATTTTTGTCGGAACAGAGGTATTGAAAATTAAATTAGGGTTTTTGAGATATTTTGCCAGGGTTATAATTTTTAATCCGGCCGTTGGATCGTGGTAATATTTGGATATGTTATACATATATAAGTTGAGTATATGTCCACAAACTTTGAACTGTTAAAAATGAACGTATGATTTATTATGAATTTTAAGAGATGACTGGTTCAAAAATTGTTAAATTTTCGGAGTTAATCATTTTGGTGGAAAATTCTAGAATTGGTGGGCCCCACTCTTGGTTGGTGAAGAAATGTGCTGAGATTTTTATTCAAGTGTGGTAGGTGGGAATAGTAACAGGTAAAGCCATCAGGTTGCAGGTTAAGTCTGCTTCGGCGTGCTAACATTTTCCTATAAATAGAGGGATAAGTTAGAATTGAAGAACACACCAGAAACAAGTTTTCTCTCTTTCTCTCTCTAGATTATTGAGTGTATTTTGTGAGTATTTAGATACTTGGTGAGTTGCTATTCATCGGTGCAAGTTTCCTTTAACGTCATATCCGATATCCAGTCAGAAGTGCTGCTCTTTTGAGGTAAGGTATAGTAAGGGATATTAAGGGATGTTATATTCTTCATAATGATGTTATTCTTTAAATATCATTATACTGAGATATTGGTATGAATTTTATTGTGGAATTTCTACCTTTTTATGTCGAGTTTACTATTCACGGGTTACTATTCACTGGTATTATTCACGACAAAATTAGTTTCTTTTTCTGACCAAATTATAGTTGATTTATGAATATTACTCTTGAAATTAAATCAATATTTTGATCATATTATTTGTATTATCATATATAACATTTTTATAATTTTGATGTTGAATTTCTCTTTAACTTGAGTGTAAAGATGAGTAAATTATTGGTATGATCGTGACTGAGGAATATCTTTGGCCTGTAGTGGAAAGATGAATTGTTAACTGGTATGATCATGACCATTGAATTTATAATTGAATATCTTTAGCTTAAGTGTAAAGATGAATTGATTAACATGGTTATAACTATTGTTTATATAAATTCTGAAATGATTATATATTTCTTTGAGATATGAATATATTTGGCATGTAGTGCAAATATGAACTGTTGAGGAATATCTTTGGCCCGTAGTGCAAAGATGAATTATTGATGAATATCTTTGGCACGTAGTGCAAAGATGACCTGTTGTTGAATATATTTGGCCCGTAGTGCAAAGATGACCTATTGTTGAATATCTTTAGCCTGTAGTACAAAGATGACCTGTTGTTGAATATCTTTGGCATGTAGTGCAAAGATGACTTGTTGATGAATATCTTTGGGCCGTAGTGCAGAGATGAATTTATTAGTATGACTATGAACATGAACTGTGATTTGGTATAACCATGATGTTTGATGTTTCAGGTGATGAAAATTATCTTTGTCCTAGATGAGAAAAGGAATTTATAACTATAATTACGATTATGAGTTATTCATGTGATTGTGGACAGGAATTGTTGATTGATGTTACAGGGATAAAACATTGTTGGTGGACTTTTAACGTGGAGAAGATAATAGACTTTATAGTCTATTTGACTCTTCTAATAGATTGCTCGTTCCGCTGCAACTATGGTTGAAATTTTTATCATCTACTATATGTTCTAAATCTCTAATTTATTATTGATGAAGGCTATTGATAATTTAATTATCTTTAGTTATGATATTCTTTACTGAGCTAGTTGTGCTCACCCTTTTGCTTCACAATTCCTTTCAGGTAATAAGAGTGTAGCTGGGTCGAGCGAGGATAACGGGAAAATAGAACGGTGGTCTCTAGCTGTGGAGGTTCTCCCGAAGCAGTATAGAAAAGTTCATTTAGTAGTTTTATTTGGTGAATCCAATAGGTTAAGGTGTACCCAACGTTGGAATGGTATTTTGACACTATCATACAAGATGTCTAACGATATACAATCTCGTGTCATCAAAAGGTAAGGATGTGCTCATCCAGTTGCTAAGTATATATACGAGCACTACCTATATAATCTTGGTGTTTGTTTGAAGTATAATTCTCAATTAGAGACAGTAGAGATAATGATATGTCAAGAGAAGATTCACCATTGGGAAGAATATGATAGTAATCTTCTCATTTTTCTTTGGGGTCTATTGGGTCAACCAAAGATAATTCTGTGGCCATATGATATCTATCATAACCTAGAAGCATGGCCTCCCATGTACAAAGATTTCCTTGAGCACTTTCCAAATATTCTAATTTCTAAAATAGTTTTTGACTATACCTTTATGTAAGGTGTCATTGTGAGGTGCTGTCCATGGTTGGGACATGAGTCACATTTGGTATATATTTGTATCCAAACTCACAGCATATGTGTTGTTGTATTTTGCACGATAATTGTTGTAATAAAGTTGTAGTTGTTTTATGTACCATGTATTTGGCGACTCAGAATAGGTTGGATGGAATGGACCTATTTTGGGGTCGTTACATTTGGTATCAGAGCTTAGGGATATGATCTCTAGCAGAGATCCGGATTTAGAAGTAGGAAGGGAGAGACGAGAAATATCCTTCGCTAGTGTGTGTCCTACCTAAGCTGAATTTTCTTACTTAAGTTGACAAATTGTGATATGTCAATTAACCTTTGTTTTGAAGCTGTATTCTAGAATGATATCTGAAATACAGTAGATGAGCAATGGAGAAATCATGATGACAGGAAAGATGGAATCTGGAATGGAAGCAAGGTATTCTCAACTATTTGAAATACCAAGTACGTAAATTTTGGGGACGAAATTTCATAAGGAGGGGAGATTGTAAGACACCGAATTTTATGAAATAAAAGTATTCAAATTTTCTTATAATTACTATTCAGTAATTGGTTAAATTGATAAATGTTAAAGTTAAGGGTGATATATGAATTTTTTTCAAAATACACAAGTGGTTATAAAATATTCATTGTTGTCGGGGAATATTCGTTTGGTCGTGGAACATTCTTTCTGTCGGGAAATATTCGTACGACGGCGCAGCCATTTGTGGGCCCCATAACAGAATAACTGTCGGATGAAAAAAATGATAAATTTGAGTTTTTACAAATAACGGCGTAGTTGTTACCGTTAACACTGTTGGAATATCCGGTGGTTAAAATACAGTAATACGCGTTATTGCACAGTAGCACACGGTATTGTACAGTATTTTTGAAATTATTGATTCTTACGTAAGAATGCACTACTCAATAATTGTTACAGTAGTTACTGTTCAATAATTTATTTTATTGATTCAATAATTGTTGCGTTAATATTTTATATTATTGTTGTTTCAATAATTGTTGCTGCACAGTACTTTCCATTATCAGATCAATAATTCATATTATTTAAATAATATTATTAGATAGCATTAGTGGCAATGTCTAGAAAGTTCTGTCTAAGGAGAGGTTTGGTCATGTAATTGCGCGCCAGTAAGGAGAAATCCTTATTGGAAAGCCCCCTCTTTCCTAGGAACGGCCGGGTTGCCATAAATGTGATTCTGTAATATTATTTGTGAATAATTAATTATTGATTCATATGATAAGGAAATATTTATTTTATGTGGATATAAATGAGGGATATATTTTTGTGGTTAAAAATGAAGGAGTTAATGTTGAGGTGTTTATCTATGTATTTTTGTCGGAACAGAGGTATTGAAAATCAAATTAGGGTTTTTGAGATATTTTGCGAGGGTTATAATTTTTAATCCGACCGTTGGATCGTGGTAATATTTGGATATGTTATACATGTATAAGTTGAGTATATGTCCACAAATTTTGAACCATTAAAAATGAACGTATGATTTGTTATGAATTTTACGAGATGACTGGTTCAGAAGTTGTTGAATTCTCGGAGTTAATCATTTTGGTGAAAAATTCTAGAATTGGTGGGTCCCACTCTTGGTTGGTGAAGAAATATGCTGAGATTTTTATTCAAATGTGGTGGGTGGGAATAGTAGCAGGTAAAGCCATCAGGTTGCATGTTAAGTTTGCTTCGGCGTTGTAACATTTTTCTATAAATAGAGGGCTAAGTTAGAATTGAAAAACACACCAGAAACAAGTTTTCTCTCTTTCTCTCTCTAGATTATTGAGTGTATTTTGTGAGTATTTAGATACTTGGTGAGTTGCTATTCATCGGTGCAAGTTTCCTTCAGCGTCATATCCGATATCCAGTCAGAAGTGCTGCTCTTTTGAGGTAAGGTATAGTAAGGGATATTAAGGGATGCTATATTCTACATAATGATGTTATTCTTTAAATATCATTATACTGAGATATTGGTATGAATTTTATTGTGGAATTTCTACCTTTTTATGTCAGGTTTACTATTCACGAGTTACTATTCACGGGTATTATTCACGATAAAATTAGTTTCTTTTTCTGACCAAATTATAGTTGATTTATGAACATTACTCTTGAAATTAAATCAATATTTTGATCGTATTATTTGTATTATCATATATAACATTTTTATAACCCTGATGTTGAATTTCTCTTTAACTTGAGTGTAAAGATGGGTAAATTATTGGTATGATCGTGACTGAGGAATATCTTTGGCCTGTAGTGCAAAGATGAATTGTTAACTGGTATGATCATGACCATTGAATTTATAATTGAATATCTTTAGCTTAAGTGTAAATATGAATTAATTAACATGGTTATAACTATTGTTTATATAAATTCTGAAATGATTATATATTTCTTTGAGATATGAATATATTTGGCCTGTAGTGCAAATATGAACTGTTGAGGAATATCTTTGGCCCGTAGTGCAAAGATGAATTATTGATGAATATCTTTGGCCCGTAGTGCAAAGATGACATGTTGTTGAATATCTTTGGCATGTAGTGCAAAGATGAACTGTTATTGAATATCTTTGGCATGTAGTGCAAAGATGACTTGTTGATGAATATCTTTGGGCCGTAGTGCAGAGATGAATTTATTAGTATGACTATGAACATGAACTGTGATTTGGTATAACCATGATGTTTGATGTTTCAGGTGATGAAAATTATCTTTGTCCTGGATGAGAAAAGGAATTTAGAACTATAATTACGATTATGAGTTATTCGTGTGATTGTGGACAGGAATTGTTGATTGATGTTACATGGATAAAATATTGTTGGTGGACTTTTAATGTGGAGAAGATAATAGACATTATAGTCTATTTGACTCTTCTAATGGATTGCTCGTTCCGCTGAAACTGTGGTTGAAATTTTTATCATCTACCATATGTTCTAAATCTCTGATTTATTATTGATGAAGGCTATTGATAATTTAATTATCTTTAGTCATGATATTCTTTACTGAGTTAGTTGTGCTCACCCTTTTGCTTCACAATTCCTTTCAGGTAATAAGAGTGTAGCTGGGTCGAGCAAGGGTAACGGGGAAATAGAACGGTGGTCTCTAGCTGTGGAGTTTCTCCCGAAGCAGAATAGAAAAGTTCATTTAGTAGTTTTATTTGGTGATTCCAATAGGGTAAGGTGTACCCAACATTGGAAGGGTGTTTTGCCACTATCATACAAGATGTCTAACGACATACAACCTCGTGTCATCATAAGGCAGGGATGTGCTCATCCACTTGCTGAGTATATATACGAGCACTACCTATATAATCTTGGTGTTTGTTTGAAGTATAATTCTCAATTAGAGACAGTAGAGATAATGGTATGTCAAGAGAAGACTCACCATTGGGAAGAATATGATAATAATCTTCTCATTTTTCTTTGGGGTCTATTGGGTCAACCAAGGATAATTCTGTTGTCATATGATATCTATCATAACCTAGAAGCATGGCCTCCCATGTACAAAGGTTTCCTTGAGCACTTCCCAAATATTCTAATTTTTAAAATAGTTTTTGACTATACCTTTATGTAAGGTGTCATTGTGAGGTGTTGTCCACGGTTGGGACATGAGTCACATTTGGTATATATTTTTATCCAAACTCACAGCATATGTGTTGTTGTATTTTGCACGATAATTGTTGTAATAAAGTTATAGTTGTTTTATGTACCATGTATTTGGCGACTCATAATAGGTTGGATGGAATGGACCTATTTTGGGGTCGTTACAATATGTTCGTGTTGGTGGAGTGGAACTTGAACCCTCTCCCCGTTGGCGTTTTGATGTTGGTTGTGAAGCCATTGATTTCTGGATGTTTGACTTGCTAACACACACTTCCTTCTCTCACACTTGGCTCAGTCAATTTATCAAACACTTGGCGTGCACAGCTCGTTCGGTTACACAACTTTTGAATTTTGAACTTGGAAATTGGTGTATGTGGTAGAGATGAGATGAAGACTTGACACTATAGCCACTTACCCTCAAATGTGTGTATCCCAATTGCCTGAAGAATTCAAGTGTAATGTTGTTGAATATGGGAAGTATGAGGTAGGGTTTATATAGAGTGATGTGGGGGAGATGAAGTGGTGGACGGGATTGAAGTCGTGTGAGTGGAGAGTGAGGGTGAATGTGGGTTTAATTGATTTAGGTAGTGGTCGTGGTGGTAGTAGTTGTGTAGGGTTATGGGTTGTGTTGAGGAGTTGAAGACAAAAAGGGCAGCAGGTTATGACTGAGGGGGAAATGGTTGGGACGTGTTGTTTAAATGAAGACGTCTGCCCAGGAATTAGGACCCCCGCCCCAGCGGGGGGTGCTAGGCCAAAAAGGCCCACCCCGGCGGGCTAGCCCACTATACAACTTTTTGGTCAAAAATTTTTTAGATGCAAAATTTTTCGATTTTCCTCCATTTCGTAGGCGTTGTTGCTCTAACTCACGTTGGACCTCTCCTGAAACCAAAAACATGCACTACATTAGATTAATGACAACTTATAGCTTCAATGAGATTTTTAGTACTTTTCAGATATTTTTTAGCAAAACTTATAATTGACAAGTCCTAATTATTGCTTTATAAACTATATCCTAACAAATTAAACATGAACTATGAAAAATAAATAAATATTGGGTTGCCTCCCAATTAGCGCTTGATTTAAATCGTTCAGCCTGACTACTCCCTGCTTTACTGTGTATCGGCGAGGGTGATGTTGTCGGCGTCCCAGTTCGACTCGTCACCCCAGTAATGCTTAATACGTTGCCCATTGACTTTGAACGTGTCTAGCGGATTACGACTGTAAAGTTCAACGGCGCCATGAGGAAATACTCGTTTTATAGTAAATGGTTCAGACCATCTCGACTTAAGCTTTTCGAGGAACAAACGCAGCCGTGAATTGAACAAGAGGACTGCTTGACTCGGCTCGAATGTTCATTGCACAATTTTTTGGTCGTGCCATCTTTTAACTCTTTCTTTGTATAACTTGGCATTCTCGTAGGCTTGGAGGCGGAATTCGTCGAGCTCATTTAGTTGGAGTAGCCTCTTTTCTCCTACCGCAACTTGATCAAAATTTAATTTCTGTATGGCCCAGTAAGCCTTGTGTTGTAGCTCCACCGGTAAATGACATGCCTTTTCGTACAAAAGTTGATACGGTGACATCCCAATTGGCGTTTTGAAGGCAGTCCGGTACGCCCATAATGTGTCGTCCAATCGAAGTGACCAATCTTTTCGACTCGGATTTACAACCTTCTCTAATATCCTCTTAACTTCTCTGTTCGATACCTCGGCTTGCCCATTAGTCTGAGGGTGATACGCTGTAGCCACCTTGTGATTGACCCCATACTTAGCCAAAAGAGCTGTACACGACTTATTGCAGAAGTGACTGCCTTCATCACTAATTATTGCTCTTGGCGTGCCAAACCTCGTGAAAATGTTTTTCTGTAGAAACTTGAGGACCACCTTGGCATCATTAGATGGTAATGCTGCAGCTTCAACACATTTCGAGACGTAATCCACCGCGAGCAGAATATATTGATTGCTTAAAGACGACGGGAATGGTCCCATGAAATCGATGCCCCATACATCAAAGATCTCCACTTCAAGGATTGTTTGTAGGGGCATCTCGTTCCGTTTCGATATGTTTCCCACCCTTTGGCATCTATCACATGTTTTCACAAATTGGTGGGCATCTTTGAACACTGTAGGCTAATAAAACCCAGATTGAAGAACTTTCACCGCGGTGCGCTCACTCCCGTAATGTCCACCGTATGCCGATGAATGGCATTCTTGTAATATGTTGTGGACTTCAATGTATGGGATACATCGTCGAATCATCTTATCGGCGCATTGTTTAAACAGATACGGCTCATCCCACATGTACCACTTGACGTCGTGAAGAAACTTCTTTTTATGTTGTCGTGTAAGATCCAGGGGAAGAATCTTGCTTACCACATAATTTGCTAAGTCTGCATACCACAAAAATTCTGCATTCAACCCAAATAACTGCTCATCCGAAAATGTCTCGTTGATCACGCATTTATCTTCATCCTTTTTCTCTGGATTTTCCAGCCTTGATAAGTGATCGGCAACTTGATTCTCCGTACCCTTTCTATCTTTAATTTCTAAATCAAACTCTTGAAGTAAGAGAATCCATCGGATAAGGCGTGGCTTAGCATCTTTTTTTGCTATTAAGTACCGAATCGCCGAATGGTCCGTGTAAACTATTACCTTAGTCCCGATAAAATATGCCTGGAATTTGTCAAACGCGTATACTACTGCAAGCAATTCCTTTTTCGTGGTAGTGTAGTTCATTTGAGTCTCTGTTAGTGTTTTGCTTGCGTAGTATATGGCGTGAAACACCTTGTCTCGTCTTTGGCCCAAAGCAGGCCCGACTACGTAGTCACTCGCGTCACACATCAGTTCGAATGGCAATTTCCAATCCGGTGCGACTATCACAGGGGCTGTAATTAATTTATGTTTCAATAATTCAAACGCGGACTTACATTCCGCAGTAAAGCTGAAAGTGGCATCCTTCTCTAAAAGACTACATAGAGGTTTTTCAATCTTAGAGAAGTCTTTTATGAACCTCTGGTCGATTCCAGTATGCCCCAGAAAACTGCGAATACCCTTAATTGAGCTCGGTGGAGGTAGTTTCTCGATCGTGTCCAACTTTGCCTTATCCACCTCCGATCCTTGAGCCGACACCTTATGGACCAATATTATGCCCTCTTCAACCATGAAGTGACATTTTTCCCAATTCAGTATGAGGTTTGTGTCCTTACAACGCTGCAATACCATGACCAAATTTTCTAAACAAGTGTCAAAAGTGTCCCCATAGACCGAGAAATCATCCATGAAGACTTCAACGTTCTTCTCCACCATATCCGAGAAAATAGTCATCATACACCACTAGAAAGTTGTCGGTGCATTGCACAGTCCGAATGACATTCTCCTGAGTGCGAAGGTGCCGTAAGGGCAAGTGAATGTTGTCTTTTCTTGATCCTCAGGAGCGATAGCAGTCTGACTATATCCTGAATATCCATCCAATAAGCAGTAAAACTCATGTCCAGCTAACCTGTCTAACATTTGATCGATAAAAGGTAGCGGGAAATGATCCTTTCGGGTTGCCTTATTCAATCTTCTATAATCGATGCAGACCCTCCAACCTGTCACTGTCCTTGTCAGAATTAACTCGTTATCCTCATTCTGAATTACCGTCATTCCCCCTTTCTTAGGCACACAATGAATCGGACTCACCCATTTACTGTCTGAAATTGGGTATATGACACCGGCATCCAATAATTTCAAAATTTCCTTCTTGACCACTTCCTTTATAATTGGGTTAAGTCAATGTTGATGCTCCACCGATGGACTTGCATCATCCTCTATCAGAATCTTGTGCATGCATAATGATGGGCTAATGCCTTTTACATCCGCAATCGTCCATCCAATTGCTGATTCATAATCCCTAAGCACCCTCAGCAACTTTTCTTCCTGTAATTTGTTAAGTGCAACAGAAATAATTATAGGTAAAGAATTCAAATTGCCTAAATACGCATACCTGAGATGTTTAGGGAGTGGTTTAAGTTCCAATGTCGGTGGATCCTCTAATGATGGTTTCAGTTTTTCTGCAATTGTCTCCTCGATGTGCAATGGTTCAACTGGTGCTCTAAATCGGCTAACTCGTGGCAACGAGTCTAGCATTTGTAATAAGTCCACAACTTTCGGGTCGTCTTTTTCCTCATCCCCCAATAAAGTTATTTCCAACGGATCATTGATCAAACTCTTGTTAATATCTTCGTTGGTAATCTGCTCAATTAAATCCATTTGATTACCCTCTTCCTCGTTTGTAAGATATTTCATGGCCTTGAACACATTGAATTTTAATTCTTGATCTTGGACCCTCATTGTAAGTTCCCCTTTTTGGACGTCTATGAGTGTCCTTCCCGTAGCCAAGAAAGGTCTCCCTAGGATGATCGGGATGTTCTTATCTTCATCGAAATCCAGTATGATAAAGTCCGCAGGGAATATAAACTTATCCACCTTTACCAAAATGTCCTCTACAATGCCTCTCGGATATGTTACAGACCTATCCGCAAACTGTAATGAAATATTCGTAGGCTTTGGCGCGGGCAAACCCAATTCTGAATATACTGATAATGGCATCAGGTTTATACTCGCCCCAAATCACATAAGCACTTGTTAAAAGACATCTTTCCGATCTTGCATGGGATAGTAAAGCTCCCCAGGTTTTTGAGTTTTGGTGGAAGCTTTTTTTGTAACACTGCACTACTCTCCTCTGTTAGTGCCACTATTTCGAAGTCTTCCCATTTCTTCTTCCTCGACAAAATCCCCTTCATAAACTTTGCATAACTCGGCATTTGCTCGAGGGCCTCTGTGAATGGGATGTTAATCTTGAGTTTCTTGAACACATCTAAAAACCTTTCGAACTGCTTATCTGATTTCTATTTTTTGACCCTCCGCTGAAATGGCGGTGGAGGATAAACAATCAGCTCACTGTTTAACTTAGGTTCCTCGGTTTTGTTCCCCTCCACTGCGTTATTGTCGTCGACCTTTTCCTCCGGTGTTGTTGAATTTTCTGCACTATTCCCACCGAGATGTTTTCCACTTCTCAACATAACTGCTTTACATTGCTCCTGATTACCCTTAGGATTTCTCTCGGTGTCGCTAGGTAATGTTCCTTGTGGTCGATTATTCAATGCCAACGCAATTTGACCTATCTATTTCTCTATATTTTTGATAGCAATAGCTTGATTTTTCATAGCCAAATCATTGCTAGTCATGTACCTTGCCCATGTTTCCTCCCCATCGGATTTCCTGTCCTGATGTTGAACCGATTGTTGGTGATTATGAATACCAGGGGGGATATGATGGTCGTGGAGCTTGAGTTTGCTGATTATTGCTCCATGAGAGGTTTGGGTGGTTCCTATTCCCCTGGTTGTAGGTATTTTGGTAGGTATTTTGCGGAATTCTCTTGTAGTTGCCTATGAACTGAACGGATGCTGGATTTATTGCACACTGCTCTGTCAGATGATCACCCGCACACAATTCACATACTACCATAACCTGCTGAACTTGTTGAGCTTGAGCCTCTGCTATCGTATTTACCCTCTCATTCATCGTATCAAATTTCATGGATAGTGCAGAAAGAGTTGCTTGTATAACTGCTACTCCATCTAATTCCAAGATCCCAGCCGCCTTTGCATGTGTCATTCTTGCTGTGGGCCACTGGTAGTTATTTGCCGACATTGTTTCTATCAAATTGTAGGCATCCTCGTAACTCTTAGCCATGAATGCGCACCGCCCGATGCCGCATCAATATTGGTTCTGACATTTCCATGTAGCCCGTTATAAAAGGTATTCATTTGTAACCACTTGGGCAATCCATGATGTGGGCACTTTCTGAGTAATTCTTTGTATCTCTCCCATGACTCATATAGTGACTCTCCATTCTGCTGCTTAAACATTGTGATGTCATTCCTCATTTTCGCAGTCTTCGCCGGTGGGAAAAATTTGGCAAGAAATTTTTGAGCCAAATCCTCCCATGTAGTGATCGAACCCGGCGGTAGAGAATGTAACCAACTCTTCGCCTTGTCCCGTAAAGTGAATGGGAACAAGCGAAGTCTCACTGCCTCATCCGACACCCCATTGTACTTGAACGTGTCGCACATCTGTAGAAAACTAATCAAATGCTCATTCGGATCGTCGTTCGCCATTCCCCAAAACTGAAATGAGTTCTACATCATCTGAATAGTCCCAGGCCTTATTTCAAAAGTATTCACAACAATTGTAGGCCTAGTAATGCTCGACTGCAGATCAGTCACCCTAGGTGTGGCAAAATCCCTCAACGCTTTCTGGTCTTCGACAGCCATCGTTTCTTCCTTATCAGAATTTTCGAATTCGTTCCTCGTTTCCACGATCCACTTACTCAACTTTTGAAATCTTCTGTCAATGTCGTCCTCAAAAGGAAGCAAGTCTGGATGTTTAGATCGTGTTTGCATAAACCAATGTCGTAAACCTAAAATAGAGAAAATAAAAATAAAATATTTAAGTAAAACTGGACTAATTAAACTGATATTGTAAAAACAAATATTAAAATCTCGACTAAATTGTCCCCGGCAACGGCGCCAAAAACTTGTTGAGTAAAATCAATACGCTTAAAAACACGCAAGTGCACGTGGTCAACAAATAATATAGTAGTGAATAGAGTATCGTTCCCACAAGGATAAAATATCAAGAATCTTAACTTCATAATTATCAATCTTGTATTAACCCTAATTTTATTAAACTAATCAATTCAATGGTTTTTAAAATGAATAAAAGCAACTAAATTAATAAATAATTAAATTATCACAAAACAGTCACCAATAACGAAATCCGGAATTTCAAACAATTAATGGAGAATTAGACTTATGATTTCACCCTAAGCTTCACTCTGATTTTCAAACCTTTATTCCAACTCAACTTAATATCCCAGTTTATTAATCAAGAACACAAACGCAGTAAGAGCCACCTCTCGATGCACTAATACCACATTAACATCAATCCACAATTAAGATAGAAATCTGTTAAACACCTAAATTAACCAACTCACTATATCTCTATGTGAATTGCAATCAAAAAGGTTGAAGTTTAAACTCTCTATACGATTACATGCGATGTTAAGCGTATCTCTACCTTAACAATAATCACAAATATGCTATCGACATGATTCATGACACATGCTATATTAACTAGGTCTAGATTTGAATCTCCTCTCTCGATTCCTTTCAAATCCACAAAGAACTGTTGATCAGGCAATTCATAAATTCATGCACAAATTAATATAGATAACCTAAAAATATCTTATTGAATTGGAAATCAAAGTTATAGAATCATCGTTTCACCCAAAGATCCATCACAAGTCTAATTAGTAAATTAGTTCATAACGAATGAATTAAAAACTGAATAATTTGTTGAAAACATCATCCCAAGTACAAATAGATGAAAGAAAAGAGGAATTATGGAAAACCCCTTCACGTAGCCTCGATTTGTAACTATCGTGATAATTTTTGAAAATTACTCCTCCAACGTTCGCTCTTTAATCCTTTAAATCGCTCTGGAATCCTTGCCTTTGTGTTGTGAGATTGTTGTTTTCCTACCTAGCAGCAAGCCCCCATGTCTTCTGACCGAATTCTCCCTTTATTAGAGTCCAAATGCACTAGCCAAACCCAACAAATCGAGCCCCAACAAAAGTCGAAACCAAACAGGAAAGCTCAGGAAACAGGACCACCGCCCCGACGGGCTAGCCCACTGACTTCAAGATTTTAAAGTTCCAACTTTTTTCCACTTTTTCCCAAAAACACCGCCTTTCCTCACCAATTGCATCCATGACCACCCTACACATAAAATATCATGAAACAAGTAAAAATGAACACAAAACATGAGAATAACTACGAATTTAAACTTGAAACGAATATTGATTCGCTTATATAAAATCCACTTATCAGACATACAAGAAGCTCCTTTCTATGAGAGAGTTTTAGTTGGCATTGGTAAACTATTTTCTGAAATGATCAAACATGGAGAGATGGTTGAGATGGGGTTGAAGTCATGAAAGATTCAAGACCTAGTCGCTCTTAAAGCTATTGCTGAGCACATCCAGTCCGACACTTATGGAAACAACCCCCGGAGGGTCCATAAAAAGAAAGATGAGGATGTTTCCTTGATATTACAAGGTTAAAAGGGCAATCAGATTATGCATATTCAGAGGAGAAATTATACTCCTTTTCAAGCACAGTCTTCAAACCCTCCATTGCCTAAGGGTGGATAAACCAAATGCCCTCGAGTGTTCACACCCCTAGGGGACTCACTCGAGAACATTCTCAATCTTCTGATCACTCAAAAGAAAATTACACATTTTCTTCCATCAGCCAACCCTAATGGGATGGGTTTCAATGCTGCTCGAAAATGTGCTTGTCATGCCAGGGCACCTAGTCATGATACTCAAGATTGTTGGGTTTGAAACACAAGATCCAGGATTTGATAGACAACGGTGAGATCATGGTCACCAAAGCCAGATCAACCTCACGTACAAGACAAACCTCTTCCTCAACACAAAGAGGATGAGGTTAACATGATTAATTGGAGCAGTGGACAAAGTTCCAATTTTAACTGTAAATCATCCCATATCATCAAAGACGGTGTTGACAAATGGGATTATGCAAAGTTCCAGTTTATGATGGAACGAAAAATGAAAGATCTTTGTAAGCAGATTGAGCAATTGACAGAACTGGTGACCTATCAATGTCAAGTCACACGCCAATTAGTCAACCAGGAGCATTCTAGTCTCCTTCCCTTGGTTATGAATACTCCCTCGTCACCTTCAAGAAATGAAACATTAGAGGATAAAGTGTTGAAGAGAGCAACTGCCAAAGCCTGTAAGACCCCAACTTTTATAAATAAAGATGAATTTTCTATAAATATCATTTTTGAATATTATGAAGTTAATTTGATATAATGTTATAGTTGTGGGTAATATTTATAAATTTTATAAAGTACGCAAGTTGTTATATAATATTCGATTGGTCGGGGAATATTCGTTTTAACAGGGAATATTCGTACAACGGCACAATCATTGGTGGACCCCATAACGAAATTATTATCGGATTGAGAAAACGACAAAAATATTTTATTAAAAATAACGGCGGAAGTTTTACCATTGTTACAGTTGAACTACTCGGTAGTAAAAGTACAGTAATACGTGTGGTTGCATAGTAGCACACGGTATTGATTATTAATGCTTATGTGAGAAGTCACTCAGTTTGATTCAATTATTGTCAGTTAATAATATGAATTATTTAGCGATAATGACGTTTTGTTTTATTCGTATTATTAACGTAATAAAATAGAAACATCTTTTTATATAAAACAGAATACTTTATTAAAGTTATTCTATAAATAGAATATATTATATTTTATTTAAAAAAAATTTCTTTAAATATGGACCGTCAGATTAAAGTAATCAATCTGGACCGTTCATGGATTAGTTACTATGCATTCTATTTTTCTATAAATAGCAGCTCATTCCTTCATTATTTCTTACGAATTCACTGAACTCTAGAGAGAGAAACTATAGAGAGAAACTATAGAGAGAGAGAAGAAGAGTATTCTGCTACTTAACTACTTCTTTATTTCAGCTCTTCTTTAAAACGGTAAGGGGTGTTATTCTTTCTTATTCATGAAGAGAACTGTTGTTATTCCATTTCTTATTATTCTGTTGGAATAACCTATATACGCGGTCTACCCTATACTTGGTGACATTCTTCTATTATTCTGTTGGAACATCCTGTCTGTGTGTTTTACACCGGACCTGGTTCCGTTTTTATTCTGTTGGAACATCCTGTCTGTGTGTTTTACACCGGACCTGGTTCCATTATTTATTATTCTGTCGGAATATCCTGTCTGTGCGTTTATGTCGGACCTGGTTCCATTATTTATTATTCTGTCGGAATATCCTGTCTGTGCGTTTACGCCGGACCTGGTTCCATTATTTATTATTCTGTCGGAATATCCTGTCTGTGCGTTTACGCCGGACCTGGTTCCATTATTTATTATTCTGTTGGAATAACCTGTCTGTGCGGTCTATCGCATGCATGGTGATTTCTTTTGTTATTCCATTCTTTATTATACTCAGTTGGTTAAGTTTTGACTTCTATACTCCATGAAATTTGTGGAATATCCTTGACATTTGCGCTTCATCTAGTATCTATTCATGAAAATATTCTCCTGATCATTCTTGAATTTTACTCCACAAAGCAGTATCATGTTGACAATTTGGACGTTATTAATTCCTGGATAAATTAATTCTTGAACTTGTTTTATTGAATTCTTATATCATTGTCATCATCCTCATGTTTAAAAAATGTTGAAAGTCATCTGTGGCTTGTAGTGCATAGATGGACTTGGTATGATTATGACCAGGGATTATTCGGTATAATCATGACCGTAATGTTACAAATGATGTGGTAAATGGTAAATGTCCTCATTGGCCCGTAGTGCATTGATGGACAGTTGTTGGCATGATCATGACCATTAATAAATATACGAATATCCTTGGCCGTAGTGCAGGGGTGATTCGATGATGTGGATTATTTTATTAAGCTGAGTCTCAGCGATCACAGTGTTGAAAAACTTTTTAAATCATAAAAGATAGTAGAGTTTATTTTCTAGTTGACTCTTTTAATGGATTGCTTTTTCCGCTGCAGTTAAACTTGATGTCTATTATATTTTATCAGTTTAACATTGTTGAAGGCTAATGATAATTTATTCTGCATTATCTTAGTCATAATATTTCTTACTGGGCTAGTTGAGCTCACCCTTTCTTTCACTGTTCTCTTCAGGAAATGAGAACGTAGCTGGGGCAAGTCGGGGAACGGAGTGATGGTCCGAATGATAGTATTAGTTAGTAGTCCTCACTATTCTATGTAATGGTGTGTTAATAAATGTAATGAGGACTCCTTTTGAGTATGAATACTCTCTAGAAGATAATATTTGTATTCAAACTCACAGTTTATGTTTTGTCGTATTGTACACGACAGTTGTATTAGTAAGTTGTATTTGTATTTTGTACTATGTATCTGACGACCCAAGATGGGTGATGTATACCTAATTTTGGGGGCGTCACAGTTGGTATCAGAGCTTAGGGATATGATCCCTGGCTAAGATGTGAGAATAGAACTAGGAGGGGAGAGACGGGGAATTCCTTCGCTAGTATGACCTACCTAAGTTTATTTGCATGGTATTTAATTGGTCGGTCATAATATAAGGATAATATATGACATATCAATTAACTTTTATTTTGTGGCAGTATCTGAAAATGGCATCTGAGAATGTTGAGAATAGCAATGGAGCACAGGCGACTGTTGATTCACCACATATCAATAATCAGGATAATGTTCATCAGGAAGGTGACAATCCTCATGCAAACAACAACACTGACCAGATGATGAATGATGGAATGTTCAGAGGTTTTATGCAATTCATGCAACAACAGGTGAAAGCGGCTCCTGTCCACAACGTAGGTGGAAATACTGGAAACTCTCAGGCGGTCACCGCTAAACAGTTTAAGGAGCTGGGACCACCGGAGTTTAAGGGAGAACCCAAACCACTTGTAGCTGAAACATGGATAAAGCAGATCACCAAGATATTTGATGTCTTGGGTTGCTCCGAGGAGCAAAAGGTTCCCTTTGCCGCCTTTATGTTGCGAGGAGAGGCAGATTACTGGTGGGAATCGATAAAGCGTACTCAACCTGCCGCACTGAAGATGTCTTGGGAGAAGTTCCAAGAGCTGTTTAACGACAAATACTTTCCCGAGAGTATTCGTCACATGAAGGAGGTGGAGTTCATCAAATTGGAGCAGAATAATATGACCGTGTCGCAGTACGAGGCAAAATTTGCGGAGTTATCCCGGTTTGCGTCCCACCTGGTGGATAATGAAGAAAGAATGACGCGGATGTTTTTAAGAGGTTTGAAGCCGGAGATACGTCAACATCTTGTTTCTCATAAACTGTGTTTGTATTCAGATGTTGTGAATAGGGCTCAGTTAGTGGAGCGCGATAACGAGTCAACGCAACCAAAAGAGAGCAGTCGACAAAATGATAATACCAGTGAGAGCAGTCATCGAAGCGGTGACAACAAGCGTGGAGGGAATCAACAGGCCAGAAATGGTAACCACTTCGGTGGTAATCAGGGCCAAAACAATAAGAATGGGCATTTCAAGAAGAGGAGATTCAACAATGATGGAAAGACGTCAGCACCAGCACCTGTCGTTAAGGAAGGAGAACGACCACCTATCATATGTTTCAAATGCGGAGGGGAGGGGCACATCAGTCCAAACTGCGCGATGCCGTCCAAAGCATGTTATAATTGTGGAAGAGAAGGTCATTTAGCCCGATTTTGTCGTTTACCGAAGACAAATTCAGCTAGGATGGAGGCACCAAAGGCCGTCCCAGAAAAGTCAAAACCGGTTGTGCAAGGGAGAGCGTTTGTTGTGAACTCCCAGAGAGCAAGGAACCCGAATGAGGTCATCACGGGTAAGCTTATCATAAACTCTAACGAAGTTTATACTTTATTTGATACCGGTTCTACCCATTCTTTTATTTCTCCTACTTGCGCTCATCGATTAAATTTGATTCCGGAGAAATTAGACTTTGACTTAGCAGTTGAAACTCCATTGGGAGAAACCTTCATTACATCCACGGTTTATAAGTCTTGTTTGGTTCAAGTTGGTACCCACACATTACCTGTCGATCTTATTTCATTAAAAATACTTGCATTTGACGTGATTCTAGGGATTGATTGGTTAACTACTCATCATGCAAAAATTGATTGTTTTCGTAAGGTTGTTAGCTTTCATATTCCTAATCGACCTATTATGCGAATTCAAGCAACCAAACCATTAAAATCAATCGCTGTCATCTCAAGCCATAAAGCTATTCGTTTATTAAAAAACGGATGTCAAGCTTTCTTAGCTCATGTCACAGATCTAAACAAAAATACGTCAGCTTTGAATGATATTTCTGTTGTTAATAAATTTCCTGACGTATTTCCCGAAGAACTTCCTGGCCTACCCCCAGAGCGTGAAATTGAATTTTGTATCGACCTTGAACCCGGTACAAAACCCATTTCCAAAGCCCCATATCGAATGGCTCCTATTGAACTTCAGGAGTTAAAGACCCAACTGCAGGAATTGTTAGACATTGGTTTTATTCGTCCTAGTACTTCTCCTTGGGGTGCTCCTGTTCTGTTCGTGAAGAAGAAAGATGGGAGTATGCGACTTTGTATTGATTATCGGGAGTTGAATCATGTCACCATCAAAAATAGGTACCCATTGCCACGTATTGATGACCTGTTTGACCAGTTGCAAGGAGCACAATTCTTTTCAAAGATCGATCTTCGTTCTGGATATCATCAGCTGAAGGTTAGAACTGAGGATATTCCAAAGACGGCTTTCAGAACTCGGTATGGGCATTATGAATTCTTAGTTATGTCTTTTGGATTGACTAATGCTCCTGCTGCCTTCATGGATATGATGAACAGGGTATTCAAGGAATATTTGGATCACTTTGTGATCGTCTTTATCGATGACATCCTTGTTTATTCCAAAAGCCGTGAAGATCATGAGCAACACTTGAGGTTGGTACTCCAAAAGCTTCGTGAATACAAACTTTATGCCAAGTTGAAGAAATGCGAGTTCTGGCTGGAAGAGGTAGCATTCCTTGGGCACGTAGTATCAAGTCGTGGAATATCGGTTGACCCGGCAAAGATTGAAGCTATTCAAAGCTGGGAGCAACCTAAATCAGTGACCGAAGTACGTAGCTTTCTTGGTTTAGCTGGTTATTATCGGAGATTCGTGGAAGGATTTTCTCGAATCGCTACTCCATTAACTCAGCTGACTCGAAAAGATACAAAGTTCGGTTGGAGCGAAGAATGTGAGCAGAGTTTTCAAGAACTCAAGAGGAGACTCATTTCAGCACCTGTTCTAACAATACCATCTGGCTCGGAGGGATTTGTCATCTACAGTGATGCTTCGAGCAAAGGGTTGGGATGCGTTCTCATGCAACATGGAAAAGTCATAGCCTATGCATCAAGACAACTCAAGGAATATGAGAGGAATTATCCTACTCATGATCTAGAGTTGGCAGCTGTTGTCTTTGCACTTAAAATTTGGAGGCATTACTTGTATGGGGAGAAGGTGGAGATCTTTACGGATCATAAAAGCCTCAAATATTTCTTCACTCAAAAGGAACTCAACATGCGACAACGACGTTGGCTTGAACTGTTGAAAGATTATGATCATACCATTCAATACCATCCTGGAAAAGCGAACGTGGTAGCTGACGCATTGAGTAGAAGATCATATGCAAGTACGAGTGCGATATTGTCAACACAAAGACCCATTTTGTGTGATTTGCAAAGGATGGAGATAGAGTTAAAGACTCCAGGGACCCATGTGATGATGGCGAATATACGAGTAGAACCAACTTTAATCGATAAAGTTAAAGCTGCTCAAGCTACAGACCTGGAGCTGATGCGTATGAGGAAGAAAGTGCAAGAAGGTGCTATGCCGGAAGCAAGAATCGATGAAGAAGGAATACTTCGAGTCAACTCCAGACTTTGTGTTCCTAACAACCCTGATTTAAAGTATGAAATCATGATGGAGGCGCACAACACACCGTTTGCAATCCATCCTGGAAGTACCAAAATGTATCATGATCTTCGTCATACATTTTGGTGGAGCAATATGAAGAGAGAGATAGCGTTGTTTATCTCAAGGTGTCTAACTTGTCAACGAGTCAAAGCGGAGCATCAAGTACCAAAAGGTCCATTGCAACCACTTGAAATTCCAGAATGGAAGTGGGAGCACATTACCATGGATTTCGTTACCGGTCTTCCAAGGGTTTCTCAAGGTATTGATGCGATTTGGGTCATTGTTGATAGATTGACCAAGTCTGCTCATTTCTTACCGATACGAGAAACTTATACACTTGAACGTCTTGCTCGTATGTACATAAACGAGATTGTAAGACTGCATGGTATGCCAGTATCCATAGTTTCTGACCGAGACCCAAGATTCACTTCACGATTTTGGGTTAGTTTACAAAAAGCTATGGGCACGGAGTTACGATTTAGTTCAGCATATCATCCTCAGACGGACGGACAATCAGAGAGGACTATTCAAACTCTTGAAGATCTATTAAGACTCTGTGTCTTTGACTTCAAGGGAAGTTGGGACAAGTTCTTACCATTGGTGGAGTTTTCCTACAACAACAGTTATCAAGCAAGTATTGGCATGGCTCCATTCGAAGCATTGTATGGAAGAAAATGTCGTTCTCCAGTATGCTGGGATGAGGTGGGTGAAGCAACGTTGTTGGGACCGGAGTTGGTACGTATGACTACAGAAAAGATTCAAACGATCCGACAACGTATAAAAACCTCACAAGATCGACAAAAGAGTTATGCTGATCTTCATCGAAAGGACGTGGAATTTGATGTAGGAGATCATGTGTTCTTACGTGTTGCTCCATGGAAAGGAGTTACGAGATTTGGAAAGAGAGGAAAGCTCAATCCTCGATTCATCGGTCCATTTTTAATCCTCGATCGAGTAGGAACTGTGGCTTATAGACTCGCTTTACCGCCAAGTATGTCTCGTGTTCATAACGTTTTTCACATATCCATGTTACGCAAATATGTGGAAGACCCGAACCACATTATTGAGTTAGAACCGGACGAAATAGCGGAGGATTTGACGTATGAAGAAGTTCCTGTTCAAATCTTGGATAAGAAGGAACATATTCTACGCTCCAAGGTTATACCTCAAGTCAAAGTTTTGTGGAGAAACCACGATGTTGAGGAAATGACTTGGGAGTTAGAATCTGAAATGAAATCAAGGTATCCTTACCTCTTCGACATACCAGGTACGTACCCTAATTTCGAGGGCGAAATTTCATAAGAAGGGGAGGTTGTAAGACCCCAACTTTTATAAATAAAGATGAATTTTCTATAAATATCATTTTTGAATATTATGGAGTTAATTTGATATAATGTTATAGTTGTGGGTAATATTTATAAATTTTATAAAGTACGCAAGTTGTTATATAATATTCGATTGGTCGGGGAATATTCGTTTTAACAGGGAATATTCGTACAACGGCACAATCATTGGTGGACCCCACAACGAAATTATTGTCGGATTGAAAAAACGACAAAAATATTTTATTAAAAATAACGGCGGAAGTTTTACCATTGTTACTGTTGAACTACTCGGTAGTAAAAGTACAGTAATACGTGTGGTTGCATAGTAGCACACGGTATTGATTATTAATGCTTATGTGAGAAGTCACTCAGTTTGATTCAATTATTGTCAGTTAATAATATGAATTATTTAGCGATAATGACGTTTTGTTTTATTCGTATTATTAACGTAATAAAACAGAAACATCTTTTTATATAAAACAGAATACTTTATTAAAGTTATTCTATAAATAGAATATATTATATTTTATTTAAAAGATTTTTCTTTAAATATGGACCGTCAGATTAAAGTAATCAATCTGGACCGTTCATGGATTAGTTACTATGCATTCTATTTTTCTATAAATAGCAGCTCATTCCTTCATTATTTCTTACGAATTCACTGAACTCTAGAGAGAGAAACTATAGAGAGAGAGAAGAAGAGTATTCTGCTACTTAACTACTTCCTTATTTCAGCTCTTCTTTAAAACGGTAAGGGGTGTTATTCTTTCTTATTCATGAAGAGAACTGTTGTTATTCCATTTCTTATTATTCTGTTGGAATAACCTGTATACGCGGTCTACCCTATACTTGGTGACATTCTTCTATTATTCTGTTGGAACATCCTGTCTGTATGTTTTACACCGGACCTGGTTCTATTTTTATTCTGTTGGAACATCCTGTCTGTGTGTTTTACACCGGACCTGGTTCCATTATTTATTATTCTGTCGGAATATCCTGTCTGTGCGTTTATGCCGGACCTGGTTCCATTATTTATTATTCTGTCGGAATATCCTGTCTGTGCGTTTACGCCGGACCTGGTTCCATTATTTATTATTCTGTTGGAATAACCTGTCTGTGCGGTCTATCGCATGCATGGTGATTTCTTTTGTTATTCCATTCTTTATTATACTCAGTTGGTTAAGTTTTGACTTCTATACTCCATGAAATTTGTGGAATATCCTTGATATTTGCGCTTCATCTAGTATCTTTTCATGAAAATATTCTCCTGATCATTCTTGAATTTTACTCCACAAAGCAGTATCATGTTGACAATTTGGACGTTGTTAATTCCTGGATAAATTAATTCTTGAACTTGTTTTATTGAATTCTTATATCATTGTCATCATCCTCATGTTTATAAAATGTTGAAAGTCATCTGTGGCCTGTAGTGCATAGATGGACTTGGTATGATTATGACCAGGGATTATTCGGTATAATCATGACCGTAATGTTACAAATGATGTGGTAAAAGTCCTCATTGGCCCGTAGTGCATTGATGGACAGTTGTTGGCATGATCATGACCATTAATGAATATACGAATATCCTTGGCCGTAGTGCAGGGGTGATTCGATGATGTGGATTATTTTATTAAGCTGAGTCTCAGCGATCACAGTGTTGAAAAACTTTTTAAATCATAAAAGATAGTAGAGTTTAGTTTCTACTTGACTCTTTTAATGGATTGCTTTTTCCGCTGCAGTTAAACTTGATGTCTATTATATTTTATCAGTTTAACATTGTTGAAGGCTAATGATAATTTATTCTGCATTATCTTAGTCATAATATTTCTTACTGGGCTAGTTGAGCTCACCCTTTCTTTCACTGTTCTCTTCAGGAAATGAGAACGTAGCTGGGGCAAGTCGGGGAATGGAGTGATGGTCCGAATGATAGTATTAGTTAGTAGTCCTCACTATTCTATGTAATGGTGTGTTAATAAATGTAATGAGGACTCCTTTTGAGTATGAATACTCTCTAGAAGATAATATTTGTATTCAAACTCACAGTTTATGTTTTGTCGTATTGTACACGACAGTTGTATTAGTAAGTTATATTTGTATTTTGTACTATGTATCTGACGACCCGAGATGGGTGATGTATACCTAATTTTGGGGGCGTCACAAAGCCCGTCTGGATTTATCCAATAGAAGGGAATTTATATACATGGGCTAACCTATGGAGGAAATACTTCAGATGCTAATCAATAAAGGAAGGATCACCTCCCTTCTACCTCCAATCAATCCCCGTTCATGGCGGTTTAATTCTGGTGGAATATGTCAGTATCACTCACATTCTCGCGCTCACAGCACAGAAGAATGTTGGGCACTCTGCCACCTTATTCAGAATCTAATTGATAGCGGTGTCCTTGTTGCCTCCTTTTAGTTATAATAAAAGGACTCTAACTCATGCAACCATAATGGGTCAATAAGTAGTACAAAGTAAAAAAAGTATTGATCCACGGAGAAAGGTTTTAAATTAAATTATTATGCATCAACTGTATCACTATTCATATATGCTTAAATGAATGCTATAATTTTGAATGAATCTGAACTCACTTAACGAATAAAAGAAGAATAATAGAATAATAAATCAAATATAGAAATAATGGGATTCTAAATTCAATTCATATTTCATCTAAACAATACCATCATGCAAAATTATACATGTATCATGGAAAATTAGCCAAGAGCACAAAAACCAGACAACCATATTTCAATGCATTATGTGTAAGACCCCAACTTTTTATAAATGAAATTGAATTTCCTCTATTTATTATTTTAAAATAGTAAGGGTTGATTTGATTAATGTGATTAGTTATTGGTACAAATGTGCAAATATTTTTAAATAAGCAAGTGGTTATAAAATATTCACTGTTGTCAGGGAATATTCGTTTGGTCGTGGAATATTCTTACTGTCGGGAAATATTCTTACGACGGCGCAGCCTTTTGTGGACCCCATAATGGAAAGTGATTGAATGAAAAAATGACAAATATAAGTTGTTTATAAATAACGGCATAATTGTTACCGTTAATACTGTTGGAATACCCGGTGGTTAAAACACAGTAATACGCGTTGTTGCAAAATAGCACACTGTATTGCACCAATTATTAATTCTTACGTAAGAAAGCATTACTCAATAATTATTACAGTAATTACTATTCAATATTTTATTTTATTGATTCAATAATTGCTACGTTGATATTTTATATTATTGTTGTTCCAATAATTGTCACTACACAGTATTTTTCATTATCGGAGCAACAATTCATATTATCTGAATAATATTAATAGATAACATTATTGGCAATGTCTAGAAAGTTCTGTCTAAAGAGAGGTTTGGTCACCTAATTGCGCGCTAGTAAGAAGAGATCCTTATCGGAAAGCCCCCTCTTTCTTGGGAACGGCATGGTTGTCGGTATTGTGATTCTGTAATATTATTTATGAATAATTAATTATTGATTTATATGATAAGAAAATTATTCATTTTATGTGGATATAGATGGAGAAATTTTTTTGATGTAACAATTGTTTAAAATTGATATTTTATCATTTCTGATAAAATAATTCATTTAAATATATTATAATAATATAATAATTGTGATATTTTTGTAATGAGTATGGGATATATGAATAAATGAGGAGGAAGAGTATTTTTGTTACTAAAAATATTTAAAACATGTTTTTCATGTTTGTGGACCCTATTTCTTGACTGAAATTTGATTATAGCCTGTAATATCGTCCGTATGTGGATTTCAGTCAATTTCTGTTTAGAATTGGGAAAAACTTAAACTTACAAAGTTGTAGAGAATGGAATTTCCTATGGAACGAACATAAGATTCAAATTTTTATGATAAAAGGGCTATTTATTATAAATTATTGAAATTATGGATTATTGGGTCTGAATTGATTGTTTCAAAAAATATTTAAAACATATTTTTCTAGAAGATGGGCCCACAATAGTACTTTTGCATGTGAGAAATGCTGGAATCTGAATTTAAAGGAGGCGTATGAATTTTGTTATTAATAATATTATTTTATTAAATTTTATGCTTTGGTGTTCTAAGCATTTTCCTATAAATAGAGTGTTTAAGTTAGAATTAAAAATCACACCAGAAATTAAAGTTTTCTCTTTCTATATTATCGAGCGTATTTTTGTGAGTATTTAGATATCTTGAGTGTTACTATATGGTGCAAGTTTCCTTCAGCGTTATTCCAATCAGAACTACTGCTCTTTTGAGGTAAGAGATAGTAAGGGATTTTAAGGGTTATATGGACTAGTTATGAGTAAATGAATTAAATATGTTATAGAAAGTAAGAAAATTGAAAAATAGGATTTTATGGCTTGAGAATCATATATGGGATATATGCAATTTTTTTATGAGGGTTTTGGTTATTGGTGATGCAATCTTATGAGTTTGGTATTTTAGAATGATTAAATGCATTAATTAGTAAAGTGTAAACAATTGGAATAAATTATTTATAATTTTAAGAAATGTTTAAAATGTTGTTGTAATATTAATAATATTAGATTATGAGATTATTAAGTGATTTATAACATTTGGATTAAGGAGTTATAAATATTGATATGGATTTTATTGTGAAACTTTATTTTTTCGTATCGGAGTTATTATTCATGAGTTACTATTCACAAGTTACTATTCACGAGTCACTATTCACGGGGTATTATTCACGATAAAATTGGATTCTTTTTCTGACCAAATTATCATTGATTTATGAATCTTACTCTTGAAATTAAAATCATGTTTTGTTTATATTGTTTTCATTATTATATTTAACATTTTTATAATCCAAGTGAAAAAAATTCTCTTTGACTTGAGTGTAAAGATGGGTAGATTATTGGTATGATCGTAACTATAGATTCTCTTTGGCCAGTAGTGCAAAGTTGAATCGTTGACTGGTATGATCATGACCATTAAATTTATAATTGAATATTTTTAGCTTAAGTGTAAAGGTGAATTGATCAACATGGTTATAATTATGGTTTATATAAATTCTGAAATGATTATATATTTCTTTGAGATATTAATATCTTTGGCCCGTAGTGCAAAGATGATCTGTTGTTGAATATCATTGGCATGTAGTGCAAAGATGAACTGTTGTTGAATATCTTTGGCCTGTAGTGCAAAGATGAACTGTTGATGAATATCTTTGGCCCGTAGTGCAAAGATGAGTTTATTAGTATGATTATGAACAGGAACTGTGATTTGGTATAGCCATGATCTTTGATGTTTCAGGTAAAGTCGTGTGATGAAAATTATCTTCGTCTTAGATGCGAAGAGGAATTTAGAATCACAATTACGATTATAAGTTATTCATATGATTGTAGACCAGAACTGTTGATTGATGTTACAGGGATAAAACATTGTTGGTGGATTTTTAATATGGAGAAGATAATAGACTTTATGGTCTATTTGACTCTTCTAATGGATTGCTCGTTCCGCTGCAACTATGGTTGAAAAATTTTATCATCTACCATATGTTCTAAATCTTTGATTTATTACTGTTGAAGGCTTTTGATAATTTATTTATCTTTAGTCATGATATTTTTTACTAGGCTAGTCGAGCTCACCTATTTGCTTCACAATTCCGTTCAGGTAATAAGAGTGTAGCTGGGTCGAGTGGGGGTAACAAGGGAATAGAATGATGGTCTCTAGCTGTGGAGTTCTCCCTAAACAGTATTGAAAAGTGTGTTACATTTTATACATCATTTAGTAGTTATATTTCGTGAATCAAATAGGGTGAGGCGAACCCAACGTTGGAAGGGTATTTTTCCATTATCATACAAGATGTCTAATGACGTAAAATCTCGTGTCATCATAAGATAAGGTTGTGTACATCCACTTGCTAAGTATATCTATCAGCACTACCTATATAATCTTGGTGTTTGGTTGAAATATAACTCTCAATTAGAGATAGCGGAGATAATGATATGTCAAGAGAAGAATCACCATTAGAAATAATATGATACTAGTCTTCTCGTTTTTCTTTGAGGTCTATTGCGTCAACCAAGGATAATTCTGTGGACATATGATATCTATCATAACCTAGACGCATGACCTCCCATGTACGAAGGTTTCCTTGAGCACTTCCCAAATATTCTAATTTCTAAAACAGTTTTTGACCATACCTTTATGTAAGGTGCCATTGTGACGTGCTATCCAAGGTTGGAATGAGAGTCACAGTTGGTATATATTTGTATCAAAACTCACAGCATATGTGTTGTTGTATTTTGCACGACAATTGTTCTAATAAAGTTGAAGTTATTTTATGTACCATGTATTTGGCGACTCAAAATAGGTTGGGTGGAATGGACCAATTTTGGGGTCGTCACAGTTGGTATCAGAGCTTAGGGATATGGTCTCTGGTGGAGATTAGAGAATAAAACTAGGAGGGGAGAGACGAGTAATAACCTTCGCTAGTGTGTGTCCTACCTAAGCTAAATTTTCTTACTTAAGTTGACAAATTGTGATATGTCAATTAACCTTTGTTTTGAAGCTGTATTCTAGAATGATATCTGAAATACAGGAGATGAGCAATGGACAAATTATAAGGACAGAGAAGATAGAATTAGAAATGAAAGCAAGGTATTCTCAACTCTTTCAAATACCAGGTACGTAAATTTCGAGGGTGAAATTTGACAAGGAGGGGAGGTTGTAAGACCTCAACTTTTTATAAATGAAATTGAATTTTCTCTATTTATTATTTTAAAATAGTAAGGGATGATTTGATTAATGTGATTAGTTATGGGTACAAATGCGCAAATATTTTTAAATAAGCAAGTGGTTATAAAATATTCATTGTTGTCGGGGAATATTCGTTTGGTCGTGGAATATTTTTACTGTCAGAGAATATTCATACGACGGTGCAGCCTTTTGTGGGCCCCATAACGAAAACCGATTGGATGAAGAAAACGACAAGTATAAGTTGTTTATAAATAACGACATAGTTGTTACCGTTAATACTGTTGAAATACCTGGTGGTTAAAACACGGTAATACGCGTTGTTACACAGGAGCACACGGTATTGCACCAATTATTGATTCTTACGTAAGAAGGCACTACTCAATAATTGTTACAGCAATTACTGTTCAATATTTTATTTCATTGATTCAATAATTGCTACGTTGATATTTTATATTACTGTTGTTTCAATAATTGTCACTACACAGTATTTTTCATTATCGGAGCAATAATTCATATTATCTGAATAATATTAATAGATAACATTATTGGCAATGTCTAGAAAGTTCTGTCTAAGGAGAGGTTTGGTCACCTAATTGTGCACCAGTAAGGAGAGATCCTTTTTGGAAAGCCCCCTCTTTCTTGGGAACGACATGGTTGTCGGTATTGTGATTATGTAATATTATTTGTGAATAATTAATTATTGATTTATATGATAAGAAAAATATTCATTTTATGTGGATATAGATTGAGAAATTTTTTTGATGTAACAACTGTTAAAAATTGATATTTTATCTTTTTCTGATAAAATAATTCATTTAAATATATTATAATAATATAATAATGGTGATATTTTTGCAATGAATGTGGGATATATGAATAAATGAGGATGAAGAGTATTTTTGTAACTAAAAATATTTAAAACATGTTTTTCATGTTTGTGGACCCTATTTCTTGACTGAAATTTGATTATAGCTTGTAAAATAGTCCGTATGTGGATTTCGGTCAATTTCTGTTTGGAATTGGGAAAAACTTAAACTTACAAAGTTGTAGAGAATTGAATTTCCTATAGAATGAACATAAGATTTGAATTTATCTAATAAAATGGCTATTTATTATAAATTATTGAAGTTCCGGAATATTGGGTCTGAATTGATTGTTACAAAAAAATATTTAAAACATGCTTTTCTAGAAGATGGGCCCCACAATAGTACTTTTTCATGTGAGAAATGCTGGAATGTAAATTCAAAGGAGGCGTATGAATTTTGTTATTAATAATAATATATTATTAAATTTTTTGCTTTGGTGTTGTAAGTATTTTTCTATAAGTTGGGTGCTTAGGTTAGAATTCAAAATCACACCAGAAATTGAAGTTTTCTCTCTCTATATTATCGAACGTATTTTTGTGAGTATTTAGATATCTTGAGTATTGTTATACGGTGCAAGTTCGCCTCAGCGTTATTCCAATCAGAAATACTGCTCTTTTGAGGTAAGAGATAATAAGGGATTTTAAGGGTTATTATGTTTTTCTGTTTCGTAATTTTTTTGACCTTCAAAAATTCTACAAAAATTTAAAATGATAATTTGATGAGTTTTCTAGATTGTGTCCAAAAATATCGATTTTTGGATGTATAGATTAATAGTTATGAATTTTATAGAAAAAGACTATTTTAAAAGTAAACCCTTATAACTCCTTGTGATTAACTCCAAAATTGGTGAAATTTTTATTGGGAGTACATGTATATAACAGAAGTATACTCTGTAAATTTCGGAATATTTGGATAAGAGTGCAATTTATGATAAATATCTAAATATTCGACAGTTTTGGCCATATGAAAAATAGTAAATAAATTTTAAAAATTACGGAAAAAATATATGTTCAATATGGGACTATATTCTGCTAAATTCCATAAAAGAAATATTTTTGGGACTGGTTTGGTATTTTTCATGAAAATAAACTAGTTATGAGTAAATGAATTAAATATGTTATGGAAAGTAAGAAAATTGAAAAATAAGATTTTATTGCTTGATAATCCTATATGAGGTATATGCAGATTTTTGATGAGAGTTTTCGTTATTGGTGATGAAATCTTATGAGTTTGTTATTTTATGATGATTAAATGCATTAATTAGTAAAGTGTAAACAATTGGAATAAATTGTTTATAATTTTAAGAAATGTTTAAAATGTTGTTGTAATATTAATAATATTAGATTATGAGATTATTAAGTAATTTATACCATTTGGATTAAGGTGTTATAAATATTGATATGGATTTTATTGTGAAACTTTATCTTTTCGTGTTGGAGTTACTATTCATGAGTTACTATTCACGAGTTACTATTCACGGGGTACTATTCACGATAAAATTGGTTTCTTTTTCTGACCAAATTATCGTTGATTTATGAATCTTACTCTTGAAATTAAACTCATGTTTTGATTATATTGTTTTTATTATTATATATAACATTTTTATAATCCTGGTGAAGAATTTTTCTTTGACTTAAGTGTAAAGATGGGTAGATTATTGGTATGATCGTAACTATGGATTCTTTTTGGCCAGTAGTGCAAAGTTGAATCGTTGACTGGTATGATCATGACCATTGAATTTACAATTGAATATTTTTAGCTTAAGTGTAAAAGTGAATTGATCAATATGGTTATAATTATGGTTAATATAAATTCTGAAATGATTATATATTTCTTTGAGATATTAATATCTTTGGTCCGTAGTGCAAATATGATCTGTTGTTGAATATCTTTGGCCCGTAGTGCAAAGATGAACTATTGTTGAATATCTTTGGCCTGTAGTGCAAAGATGAACTGTTGATGAATATATTTGGCTCGTAGTACAAATATGAATTTATTAGTATGATTATGAACATGAACTGTGATTTGGTATAACCATGATCTTTGATATTTCAGGTAAAGACATGTGATGAAAATTATCTTCGTCCTGGTTGTGAAGAGGAATTTAGAATCACAATTATGATTATGAGTTATTCATAGGATTGTAGACCAGAACTGTTGATTGATGTTACAGGGATAAAACATTGTTGGTGGATTTTTATCATAGAGAAGATAATAGACTTTATGGCCTCTTTGACTCTTGTAATGGATTGCTTGTTCCGCTGCAACTATGGTTGAAAATTTTTATCATCTACCATATGTTCTAAATCTCTGATTTATTACTGTTGAAGGCTATTGATAATTTATTTATCTTTAGTCATGATATTCTTTATTGGGCTAGTTAAGCTCACCTTTTTGCTTCACAATTCCTTTCAGGTAATAAGAGTGTAGCCGGGTCGAGCGGGGGTAACAAGGGAATAGAACGGTGGTCTCTAGCTGTGGAGTTCTCCCTAAACATTATAAAAAAGTGTGTTGCATTTTATACATCATTTAGTAGTTATATTTGGTGAATCAAATAGGGTGAGGCGAACCCAACGTTGGAAGGGTGTTTTGTCACTATCATACAAGATCTCTAATGACATACAACATCGTGTCATCATAAGACAAGGTTGTACACATCCACTTGCTGAGTATATCTACGAGTACTACCTATATAATCTTGGTGTTTGGTTGAAGTATAACTCTCAATTAGAGATAGCGGAGATAATGATATGTCAAGAGAAGAATCACCATTAGAAAGAATATGATACTAGTCTTCTCGTTTTTCTTTGAGGTCTATTGCGTCAACCAAGGATAATTCTGTGGACATATGATATCTATCATAACCTAGATGCATGACCTCCCATGTACGAAGGTTTCCTTGAGCACTTCCCAAATATTCTAATTTCTAAAACAGTTTTTGACCATACCTTTATGTAAGGTGCCATTGTGACGTGCTATCCAAGGTTGGAATGAGAGTCACAGTTGGTATATATTTGTATCAAAACTCACAGCATATGTGTTGTTGTATTTTGCACGACAATTGTTGTAATAAAGTTTTAGTTGTTTTCTGTACTATGTAATTGGCGACTCATAATAGGTTGGGTGGAATGAACCTATTTTGGGGTCGTCACATTATGCCCTACTTACATAACCTCTACGTGCAATAGAAATCATGTAATCATTAATAAAACCAAAATCACTATATTTCTATGTGACTTTGCAGCAATATTAAATTGAAGCGTAAGCTCTTATATAACTACACACGGTGAAACAATATATTTCTATCCGGTTCACGAAATATAAAGCTAAATAATTCAGCCTCATAAACGCATGCTATTATGATTACAACCATACTCACATGTCATTTTTCAACTCCATATAAGTGCATAAAATGAATGATGATCAAACATTCATGCAATCCAATCAATCATAATAGAAATTCCATGACAACCACACAATCAAGCAATCATGCCATTAATAATAGATTATATATCAATATCCGTTAGAACCCCATAATGGAATTTAGTTCATTTCTGAACCGAAAGCCATTATGGGATTATAGCAACACATGAAAAATAAATAAAACAGTTGAGAGAAAAGATAGAATCGATCAAACCCAATTGCAAATTATAATCCAAAAGTGTTGTTCAAATCTCTAATATTGTCCAGCAAAATGAAAGTAGTTCTTATTCAATGAATCAATCCAAAAGAAAATAAAGAAAATATTCAATGTATGCTAAACCCTCTTTTCAATTGTGTTCAACGCTTTCAACCCTAGTTCTCTAATAATGAAAAACTGATAAAAACAATAATAATATGCGTTTGGTACCAACTAGAGTAGTTTATCTCTATTCAAACACTTCAAATTTCAAAATTAAAAAAAAGTCAAACAACAACAGTTGATGCCGCGTGCGATCCCCATACAAAATATACGCGGGCGCGCGGATTTGGAAATTTAGCTTCTGCTGGGTCCAGGCGCGCGAGTTCTAGCTTGTGTAGCAGCGCGGCCGCGCGGTTTCTGCATTTTGCATCTTAAGTTCTGCTGTTGTTGCTTCCTTGTCATGCTATTTTTGTTCCTTTGACATGCTGTTATTGCTTTGTTGCCCATCAATGCTCAGTCCCTTTTCTCCATTCGTTCCTCGTGTCATGCTTCCATTAGTTTCGTGCCACCTACCAATGCCAAACTATGTCATTTCATGCATTTTCACACCAAAGGAGTTCTACTTATAAGTAATGCAAAATAAAACCAAAATGCCACTAAAAACATACTAAAATGTGCTTCAAATGGGCATAGTTCTCGTGAATTGATATCCAATAAGTAGGTATAAGACCTACTTATCAAATACCCCCAAACTTGAACTATTGCTTGCCCTCAAGCAATGCATACTACATTAAACACTGAGAATGCAACTACATGCTATGCAACTAGATTATGATGCAAATGAGTCTCACATTCTTCCAGCTATAACAGAATTTCAGTCTAAAATGCCTCAGCGAATTATCCAGACTCGAGAATACAAATTCAAATCAAACTATAGGCATAATATCATACACTCAAATAATTCATATATGCTATAAAGATACTGTGTGTGTGTGTGTTGTGTTCACCAAAACTTGATTATAACAAAGAATACACATGCTAAGCTGCTCTAAACAGAAAATCACAATCTAAATCAAGTTTCATATATACTCATGCAACAAAGACTATTCTACATATCAAAACAAATTAAGGTTCAACAATGGGTTTAAAGTGCTTTATTTCTACTCACGAGGGCGATATTCGCTCTTTCCCGCGATGTTTATTGTTATATTTTTTTATTTATTTGTTTTTTTTCATATGACTGTGCAATGCCTCATTCCATTAGGCTAACAATGCTACCCCTTACCGAGCTTTCAACCAACGACTCCCAGACCATAAAAGACCTTAGGGGGCTAGGTGTTAAGACACCCCTATGGGCGTACATACTCAAGTAACAAAGGCCCTGAAATAAGATTAGCCACATTATTGCTTTTTTTTATAGCATACCCATGTGTCCCCAAAACTTGATTATCAATGTTTTCATAGTTTAAACCACATTTTCTATCAAGCAATACAACACATAACTCTTATGCCTACAAGCATTAGTGAACACGTCCGTGCAAACCGAAAGCATCTAAACAGCATCCATGGATTACATCATGTGAAATTTTATATCTAAGTTTATGTTATCCAAAATACTCAACAATCCTTAAACATTCACTTTCATCATAGGCTAGACATAACTTCCATAAAGCTAGAAATGCGAGACATTCAACTAAAGATATAACTAACACATATAATACTACTAAAAACAAAAAAAAATTACTGCAATTATTAACTAACATATAAAAATGTAAAATTTAAACTAATCATGCAAACACTACATGCAACTACCCTACTACCCATTTAATACCCCCAAACTTAAACTATTCATTGTCTCAATGAATGAAGGTATAGGGTTAGAGAAACTCCCCTATTGATCAGCTGCACCACCCTCTTTGGGTGGTAAATCAGGTGGTGGAAATGGCACGGTAGTCCCAAACTATGGCCACTCAAGCATAGTTCCCTGCTGCGCAAACGCCTCCGGTAATGACCTTGTCAGACCCGTAGCAAACACTATAAAATTGTCGTACATAGCGTCGGCCTTACGCTCCAACCTTCGGAGTTGTCGATCCCCAGTAGCAGCATTTGCTTGGGTTGACGTGCCTACTTTATTTGACTGGGAGGGCTTGCGATGAAGGTGTAGACGATGCAGGACACAAAATAAAACCCTTTCCTCTTGGATGCGGTGTACCCCCTTCCGAATCTTTAAATCTTGCGATTGTAGCATGCGTAATGTCTTGGCTCGGGAACTGTAACTGCTCATCCGTCCACCTAATTCTTGCCTTGGCACACAAATGCGTCACTATTGAAGCATGTGGAATACTCCCTATAGTACTTCCCGGCATATATCTCATCATATTCTAATTCATCAAGTGACCCATGCCGATATATTTTCCAACAATGATTCCACATAATATAATTGCTCGCTCTACTGTAATTTCATGCTGGTGAGAAGATGGCATAAGCTTGGCACACACAAAGAGATTCCAGGCTTTCTCATAATGATTGAGAGTGGAAGCCGAAAATGTCTTGGGGTGATTCGTGCCAGGAGTGCATGTCCACTAGGTCTCTGAAATACACAGATTAGTGATAACAACGTCCAAATCTATTTCCAAACGTTCTGCCTCCACCCAATTTATTCGTCCAGCCGGAGGGTCGGGAAAATGGAACACTTGACGAATAGCTCTCGGTCTGTAGTCCATTTCAATCCCACGAACAAAAGAAAACCCATTCATTATTTCCCGCGCATTAGCATAGAACTCCCGCACAATAGCCATAGGTGAAGCCACTGGCGTAGAACACACACCATGCCAACACCTTTCTCGAATCATTTGTACTAACTGTCCGTCCTGTGTGTCGGGATTGAACCCTCGCTCGCGAACAAATGACTTCCCCACAATTCGGTAGTATTCTATTTGAGCATCCAAGTTGATAAACTTTGACAAATCAACATTATCTCCACTTTGACGGCTTGAATATGATGATTTAGGGGTGCGAGATCGAGCACACTTAGGACCCATTTGAGACTGAATGAAGAGAAGATGACTTGCCTGGTAAAATCGTGAATGATAACTGATGACTGAATACCCCTAAACTTATGTTGCACAACCCCACAGTGAGGTTTGATGTGGGTAGAGTAACTGATGCGCACGAAGTGGGATGAAATGAACGAATGGAGAAGAGAATTTACAACTTCAATTTGTAACTGTTTGGAGAGTAGGAATCGTGCGTGGTGCATGTAGAGACCAAAGGTAAACAACTTTTGTTATTTCAAATGAAGAAGAGATGTGTTTAAACACGTTTTAAAAACCCCAAACAAAAATCAACTTTTGGTGTCGGCCGCGGCCGCGCGTGTTTTCAATGTAGACATGGTGCGGGCGCGCGAGTGCCTTTTTTTGTGTTACTAAGACATGCAGCGCAGGTGTGCAGTTTTGTACAGCTATCATAGCGCTTACGCGCTTGGTGCATTCTGTAATCTCATTTTGCAGCTCCCAGTTCTTAAAGCAGTGACTACTCCACTCCAATACACTTGTGCAATCAACAATTATCAATATCAGATATTAATCCTTCAAAATCACACACAAACTGATGATTACACATTAACTAATTTCACCTGATAATACGTTCACACTAACTAAACTATAACATTTAATCATGCAAATGATACATCAAATAGAATTTAAAATAGAACTAAACAAGAGGTAGGGATAGAAACAATTGGTTGCCTCCCATCAAGCGCTAAGTTATAGTCAATTAGCTTGACTGTCTCTGAATCTCATGTCAAAGAAAGAATCAAGGTGACTTTTTGTCTGTCAACCTCGCCACCAAAGTAATGCTTCAGCCGTTGTCCATTCAGTTTAAACGGCTTATCATGGAACATATCGAATACTTCTATTGCACCATATGGGAAGACAGTCTTCACTGTAAATGGCCCTGACCATCTTGATTTTAGCTTCCCAGGAAAAAGTTTAAGTCTGGAGTTGAAAAGCAAAACTCTTTGTCCCGACTCAAATGTTCTCTCTATGATCTTACGATCATGCCATTTCTTCACCTTTTCCTTGTACAGCTTAGAATTTTCATACGCCTGTAATTGGAATTCATCCAACTCATTGAGTTGGAGTAGGCGTTTCTCTCCTACGGCTTTCAAATCAAAATTAAGCTTCCAAATCGCCTAATATGCCTTATGCTCTAGCTCCATAAGAAGGTGACAAGCTTTGCCATAAACTAGCTAAAAAGGTGACATGCCCAATGGAGTCTTGTATGCAGTTCTATATGCCCAAACAGCATCATCGAACTTTAAGGACCAATCCTTTCTAGTGGGGTTCACAACTTTTTAAAGAATTCTTTTAACTTCCCGATTTGACACTTCTGCTTGGCCATTCGTTTTGTGGATGATACGCTGTAGCAATACGATGATTCACCACATACTTAGCCAACAAAGCTGTGAACTGCCTATTGCAAAAATGACTGCTTTCATCACTAATGATGGCCCTTGGAGTCCCAAACCTCGTGAAGATACTTTTTTGTAAAAACCTAAGGACTACTTTGGCATCATTTGTTGGAAGAGCTGCCACTTCTACCCATTTCGACACATAATCCACTGCTAGCAAGATATATAGATTCCCACATGAAGAAACGAAAGAGCCCATAAAATCAATCCCCCACACATCAAAGATTTCCACTTTGAGGATCGTATTCAATAGCATTTCATTTCTTTCCGAAATGTTCCCAACTCTCTGACATCTGTTACATCTTTGGACGAAACTGTACGCATCTTTGAAAATTATCGGCCAGTAGAATCCTGCTTGTAGCACTCTAGCCGCTGTTCGCTCTCCACCATAGTGACCCCCATACACGAAAGCATGACAATCCTGCAGAATCCCTTCGATCTCACTATATGGGATACACCTTCTTATCATCTGATCAGCACATTGTTTGAACAAATATGGCTCATCCCATATAAACCATTTAACATCATGCAGGAATTTCTTCTTTTGATGACCCACTAAGTCAGAAGGTACCATCTTACTCACCAAGTAGTTTGCGTAGTCTGCAAACCATGGCACTTCCCCTTTCACCACAAACAACTGCTCATCTGGAAAGGATTCATTAATTACAACTTTGTCGTCCGCCTCCCTTTTCGGATTCTCTAGTCGAGATAAGTGGTCCGCCACTTGGTTCTCAGTGCCCTTTATGTCCTTGATCTCAAAATCAAATCCCTGCAACAATAATATCCATCTAATCAAATGGGGATTTGCATCCTTCTTTGCCACTAAGTGTCGAATTGCCGCGTGATCTGTGTATACTATCAACTTCGTACCAATAAAAAATGCTCAGAATTTATCAAAAGCATACACCACTATGAATAATTCTTTTTCTGTGGTAATGTAGTTCAACTGCACATCCGTAAGGGTCTTGCTGGCATAGTAGATTACATGAAAAATCTTTTCCTTTCTCTGACCTAAAATAGCCCCCACAACATAATCACTGGAATTACACATCAGTTCAAATGGCAAGTCCCAATCCGGTGCAATAATAACTGTAAGACCCCGAATTATATGAAATAAAAGTATTCAATTTTTCTATTTAGTAAATGGTTAAATTGATAAAAGTTAAAGTTAAGGGTGATATATGAATTTTTTTTCAAAATACGCAAGTGGTTATAAAATATTCATTGTTGTCGGGGAATATTCGTTTAGTCGTAGAATATTCTTTCTGTCGGGGAATATTCGTACGACGGCGCATCCATTTGTGGGCCCCATAGCAGAATAACTGTCGGATGAAGAAAATGACAAATTTGAGTTTTTACAAATAACGGCGTAGTTGTTACCGTTAACACTGTTGGAATACCCGGTGGTTAAAACACAGTAATACGCGTTGTTGCACACTAGCACACGGTATTGCACCAATTATTGATTCTTACGTAAGAAGGCACTACTCAATAATTGTTACAGTAATTACTGTTCAATATTGTATTTTATTGATTCAATAATTGATGCGTTGATATTTTATATTACTGTTGTTTTAATAATTGTCACTACACAGTATTTTCTATTATCGGAACAATAATTCATATTATCTGAATAATATTATTAGATAACATTATTGGCAATGTCTAGAAAGTTCTGTCTAAGGAGAGGTTTGGTCATCTAATTGCGCGCCAGTAAGGAGAGATCCTTATTGGAAAGCCCCCTCTTTCCTGGGAACTGCCTGGTTGTCAGTAATGTGATTCTGTAATATTATTTGTGAATAATTAATTATTAATTTATATGATGAAAAAAATATTGATTTTATATGGATATAAATGGAGAAAAATTTTAAATGTGACAATTGTTGAAAATTAATATTTTATCTTTTTCTGATAAAATAATTCATTTAAATATATTATTTTAATAATATATTAATGGTGATATTTTTACAATGAATGTGGGATATATGAATAAATGAGAAGGAAGAGTATTTTTGTTGGATTAAATGTTTAACACATGTTTTGTGTGTTGGTGGACACAATTCTTGACCGAAAATTTATTATTGACTGTAAAATTGCCCGTTTATGGATTTCGGTCAATTTCTGTTTGGAATTTGAAAAAACTTTCTTCTGTAAAGTTGTAGAGAATTGAATTTCCTATAAAAACTCGCGAGATTCGAATTTTCTGATAAAAGGGCTATTTATTATGAATTATTGAAGTTCCGGATATTTGAGTCTGAATTGATTTTGTAACAAAAATTGTTTAAAACATATTTTTTTTTGGTGCATTTGTGTGAAAAATATGTTTTTGATTTGGTGGGCTAAGAAAAATTTGGTTATAAATATATTATTATATTCAATTTTCTACTTTGGTGTTCTAAGCAATTTCCTATAAATAGGGTGCTTAGGTTAGAATTGAAAATCACACCAGAAACACAAGTTTCTCTCTATTTCTCTCTCTATATCGAGTGTATTCTTGTGAGTATTTTGATATCTTGAGTGTTGCTATACGGTGCAAGTTCGTTCAGCGTTATTCCAGTCAGAAGTACTGCTCTTTTGAGGTGAGGGATAGTAAGGGATTTTAAGGGTTGTTATATTTTTCAATTTCGTAATTTTTCGGACCTTCAAAAATTCTGGAAAAATTTGAAATGATATTTTGATGAGTTTGCTTGATTGTGTCCAAAAATGGTGATTTTTAGGTGTATAAGAGTTATGAATTTTATGAGAAAATACTATTTTAAAAGTAACAGCTTATAAATCCTTGTGGTTAACTCCAAAATTGATGAAATTTTTATTGGGAGTACATGTATATGATAGAAGTATACTCTGTGAATTTCAGAATTTTTAGATAAAAGTACAATTTTTGATAAATGTCTAAATATTCGGCTGTTTTGGCCATATGAAAAATAGTAAATGACTTTTAAAAATTTTGAGAAAAATATATGTTCACTATGGGACTATTTTATGCTAAATCTCAGAAAAGAAATATTTTTGAAACTGATTTGGTATTTTTCATGAAAATGGTCTAGTTATGAGTAAATGAATTAAATATGTTTTGTGAAGTAAGACAATTAGAAAATAGGATTTTATGGCTTGAGAATCCTATATGAGGTATATGCAGATTTTTGATGAGGGTTTTTGGTTATTGGTGATGAAATCTTATGAGTTTGACATTTTAAGATGATTAAATGCATTATTTAGTAAGGTGTAAACAATTAAAATAAATTGTTTATAAGTTTAAGAAATGTTATTCTTCTAATATCATTATACCGAAATATTGGTATGTATTTTATTGTGGAATTTCTACCTTTTTGAGTCGGGGTTACTATTTACGAGTTACTATTCATGAGTTACTATTTACGAGTTACTATTCACGAGTTACTATTCACGGGTACTATTCATGACAAAATTAGTTTCTTTTTCTGACCAAATTATAGTTAATTTATGAATATTACTCTTGAAATTAAATCAATATTTTAATCATATTATTTGTATTATCATATATAACATTTTTATAACCCTGATGTTGAATTTCTCTTTAACTTGAGTGTAAAGATGGGTAAATTATTGGTATGATCGTGACTGAGGAATATCTTTGGCCTGCAGTGCAAAGATGAATTGTTAACCGGCATGATCATGACCATTGAATTTATAATTGAATATCTTTAGCTTAAGTGTAAAGATGAATTGATTAACATGGTTATAACTATTGTTTATATAAATTCTGAAATGATTATATATTTCTTTGAGATATGAATATATTTGGCCTGTAGTGCAAATATGAACTGTTGAGGAATATCTTTGGCACGTAGTGCAAAGATGAATTATTGATGAATATCTTTGGCCCGTAGTGCAAAGATGACATGTTGTTGAATATCTTTGGCCTGTAGTGTAAAGATGACCTGTTGTTGAATATCTTTGGCATGTAGTGCAAAGATGACATGTTGTTGAATATCTTTGGCATGTAGTACAAAGATGACCTGTTGTTGAATATCTTTGGCTTGTAGTGCAAAGATGAACTGTTGATGAATATCTTTGGCCTGTAGTGCAAAGATGAATTAGTGATGAATATCTTTGGCCTGTAGTGCGAAGATGAACTGATATTGAATATCTTTGGCCCGTAGTGCAAAGATAGTTTGTTGATGAATATCTTTGGCCTGTAGTGCAAAGATGAATTTATTAGTATGATTATGAACAGGAACTGTGATTTGTTATAATCATGATCTTTGATGTTTCAGGTAAAGACAGGTGATGAAAATTATCTTCGTCCTGAATGCGAAGAGAAATTTAGAACTACAATTATGATTATGAGTTATTTATATGATTGTGGACAGGAATTGTTGATTGATGTTATAGGGATAAAACATTGTTGGTGGACTTTTAACATGGAGAAGATAATAGACTTTATGGTCTATGTGACTCTTTTAATGGACTGCTCGTTCCGCTGCAACTATGGTTGAAAAGTTTTATCATCTACCATATGTTCTAAATCTCTGATTTATTACTGTTGAAGACTATTGATAATTTATCTTTAGTCATGATATTCTTTACTGAGCTAGTTGTGCTCACCCTTTTGCTTCACAATTCCTTTCAGGTAATAAGAGTGTAGCTGGGTCGAGCGAGGGTAACAGGAAAATAGAACGGTGGTCTCTAGCTGTGGAGGTTCTCCCGAAGCAGTATAGAAAAGTTTATTTAGTAGTTATATTTGGTAAATCATCTAGGGTGAAGCGAACCCAACGTTGGAAGGGTCTTTTGCCACTATCATACAAGATGTCTAACGACACACAACCTCGAGTCATCATAAGACATGGTTGTGCACATCCACTTGCTGAGTATATCTACGAGCACTACCTATATAATCTTGGTATTTCTTTGAAGTATAATTCTCAATTAGAGACAGTTGAGATAACGATAAGTCGAGAGAAGACTCACCATTGGGAAGAATATGATAGTAATTTTCTTATTTTTCTTTGGGGTTTATTGGATCAACCAAGGATAATTCTGTGTCCATATGATATCTATCATAACCTAGAAGCATGGCCTCCCATGAACGAGGGTTTCCTTGAGCACTTCCCAAAGATTCTAATTCCTAAAACAGTTTTTGACTATACCTTTATGTAAAGTGTCATTGTGACGTGCTATCCAAGGTTGGTGTCCAGAGTCACAGTTGGTATATTTTAGTATCAAAACTCACAACATATGTGTTGTTGTATTTTGCACGACAATTGTTGTAATAAAGTTGTAGTTATTTTTTGTACCATGTATTTGGCGACTCAAAATGGGTTGGATGGAATGGACCTATTTTGGGGGCGTTACAATAACTGGTGCTGAAGTTAGTTTCCCCTTCAAGTGCTTAAATGCCAACACGCAAGCCTCATCAAAATTGAATTGTGCATCCTTCTTCAATAGACTGCATAGTGGTTTAGTTATCTTGGAGAAGTCTTTTATGAATCTGCGGTAAAAGCCTGCATGTCTAAGAAAACTGCAAACACCTTTTACTGAGGTAGGTGGCGGCAAATTCTCAATAGTTTCTAGTTTAGCCCTGTCCACCTCGAGTCCCTTCTTCAAAACCTTGTGTCCCAGCATTATTCCTTCTTGTACCATAAAATGGCACTTTTCCCAATTTAGTACTAAGTTTGTTTCAACACACCTTCTCAAGATCATCACCAAATTCTCAAGACATAAATCAAAAGAATCCCAAAATACCGAGAAATCATCCATGAATACCTCCACATTCTGTTCCACCGTATTCAAAAAAATAGCCATCATGGATCTCTAAAAAGTGGCTGGAGCATTGCACAAACCAAAAGACATGCTTCTGAAAGCAAAAGTTCCATATGGACATGTGAATGTTGTCTTTTCTTGATCATCTGGAGCTATCACAATCTGATTATAGCCTGAATACCTGTCCATAAGGCAATAATACTCGTGACCTGCTAGTCTATCCAAAATCAGATCGATTAATGGCAGTGGGAAGTGATCTTTCCTTGTAGCTTTGTTAAGCCTGCGATAGTCCATGCAGACTCTCTACCCCGTCACTGTTCGTGTTGGAATCAACTCATTATTCTCATTTGAAACCACGGTCATACCACCCTTCTTCGGTACACATTACACTGGGCTAACCTATGAACTATCTGAAATCGGATAGATTATGCCTGCATCCAGCCATTTCAATACTTCTTTCTTGACCAGTTCCTTCATGATCGGATTAAGTCTTATTTGTTAGTCCACCGACGGCTTGCTATCATCTTCCAACAGGATCTTATGCATACAAAAAGAAGGGCTGATCCCTTTTATATCTGTTATAGTTCATCCAATAGCTGACTTGAACTCTCTAAGGACTCGTAGCAGTTTTTCTTCCTAAAAAGATGTTAGTGCAGAAGAAATAATCACAGGTAGCTTTGAATCTTTATTTAAAAATGCATACCTCAAATGGTTTAGAAGTGGTTTCAATTCAAGTTCTGGAGGTGTCTCAAGAGATGGCTTCAATTTTACTGACGTCTCTCCAGCTTTCTTCAATGGCTCAACAGGAATTTTGAATTTTTTGAATTGTGTAGTATCAAGAAATTGCACAAGTTCTTCAAATTCCTCATCCTCTAGTTCTGAATCTCCCACAAGAACACTTCTCAATGGTTCATTATCCACCAAACTCTCTACTTCATCATTTAAGACCTGATCCATCAAATCAACGCTGAAGCATTCCTCTTCATCTGTCGGAAACTTCATTCCCTTGAATACGTTAAAGGTAACCTCCTGATCATGAACACACATAGTGAGTTCCCTTTTCTAAACGTCTATCAAGGTCATTCCTGTGGCTAGGAATGGTCTTCCCAGTATGATTGGTATACTCATATCTTCTTCATAATCTAAAATGATGAAATCAGCCGGAAAGATGAATTTATCCACTTTTATCAATACATTTTCAACAATTCCCCGTGGATAAGTGATGGATCTGTCAGCTAGCTGTAAAGAAATATTTGTTGGCCTTGGGGCTGGCAATCCCAACTGATTGAATACTGACAAAGGCATCAAATTTATACTTGCCCCAAGATCACACAGACATTTACTGAAGCTCATCTTTTCAATTGTGCAAAGAATTGTGAAACTGCCCGGATCCTTCAGCTTTGGAGGTAATTTGCATTGAAGCACTGCACTGCACTCCTCTGTCAAGGCTACTGTCTTAAAATCTTATAATATCTTCTTCCTTGACAAGATACCCTTCATGAACTTTGCATAACTAGGCATCTGTTCCATTGCCTCAGCGAAAGGTATATTAATCTACAGTTTTTTAAAGACCTCCAAGAACTTGTTGAACTACTTATCTTCCCTCTGCTTATTCAATATTTGTGGATACAGAACCGGAGGGTGAACTATTGGTATTTTACTCATGGGCTTCTCAACTAAACCTGTTTTATCTTTCTCTTCTTGATGTAACTCAGAATCTTCATTATTTTTTTTCTTCTCAGACAACTTATCTGCCTCGCGCGGCCGTGCATCTTCCCCTTGTAAACTTGGAGCGGGTGCGCCTGGTTGATTTCCTGCACACTGTTTCCCAGACCTGAGTGTGATTGCCTGACATTGTTCTTTCCCTTCCCTTCTTGGACTTTCTTCTGTGGTACTTGGTAATGAACCCTGGGGCCTGTTGTTAAGCATGCTCGCTATCTGACCCATTTGAGTTTCTAGATTTTTAATAGCCACTGTTTGGCTTTTAATCATCACCTCTGTATTTGCCGTGTACGTCATCATTATCTCATCCATCTCTGTCTTCTTTTCTTGCTTAGGTGCAGCTCGAGTATGATGTTGTTGTTGAGAGAATCCCGGTGGGTAAGGTGGTCTTGGTGCAAACTGTTGCTGAGCTGACTGTGACTGAAATTGATTATTCGGTTGAAACTGATTCTGTTGACTTCCTTGATTATTTGACCAACTGAAGTTTGGATGGTTGCGGTTGTTGGAGCTGTATGTGTTCTGAAATTGTCCCTGATCCTTCCTATAATTGCTCACATACTGTATAGACTTCGAGCTGATAACACATTGATTCGTTGAATGTTACCCCTCACAAATCTCACACACAAATACAATTATCTTCGCCTCGGTCTTTGTCAACTAATCAATTTTTCTTCGCCATGGATGCCATCTGTGCTGACAATTGTGTGATAGCATCCACTTCTAACAAATCTGCAACTCTGGGCTATGGCATCCTGGCTGTAGGGTTTTGGAAATCATTTGCTGCCATTGTCTTGATAAGGTTATAGGCCTCTTCATAACTTTTGGCCCATAAAGCTCCTCCTACAGCTGCATCTACAATCGGTCTTGACTGCCATCCCAATCCATTATAGAATGTGTTGATCACCATCCAATCCGTCATGCCATGGTGTGGACACTTCTTTAGTATCTCTTTGTATCTCTCCCGGGCTTCATATAAAGATTCACCATGTTGTTGCTCAAACTGGGAATTGTTGTCCTCATCTTCGCAGTCTTAGCCATTGCGAAAAACTTGGCTAAGAATTTTTGTGCTAGGTCCTCCCATGTGGTTATAGATCCCGAAGGCAAAGAATGAAGCCAACTTCTAGCTTTATCCCTCACTGAAAATGGAAACAGCCTTAGTTTGATAGCATCCTCTGTCACCCCGTTGTATCTGAAAGTATAACATATTTCAATGAAACTCAACAGGTGTTCGTTAGGATCATCTGTAGCAGCACCCCCAAACTGTACCTAATTCTGCACCATTTGAATCGTGCCCAGCTTTATCTCAAATGTATTAGCTGCTATCGCTGGTCTGACTATACTTGACCGCAGTCCATTAATATTCGGCATAGAGTATACTCTTAAAGCCCTGTGCTCCTCCCTTTGCTCGTCTCTTTGTTCCGCGGCTGGCATATTAGATGTTGTAATCTCTAGCTCTTCTTGTATATTTCTATGTGCTCTTGATTTCCAACGCCTACCGTTGATGTTATCCTGTAAAGGTGTTAACTCAGGATTGGAAGATCGAGTGCGCATATACTCTATAAAAATTCCTGCAACAAAAATAAAAATAGAAATGAGGTAAGACTAGATTTGTCTAAGTCATACAATATAGCTTAAAACTGATGATATTAATACAACTAAACGCCTCTCCCCGGCAACGGCGCCAAAAACTTGTTGCCTCCTTTTAGTTATAATAAAAGGACTCTAACTCATGAAAGCATACATGGGTCAACAAGTAGTACCGAGTAAAAAAAGTATCGATCCACGGAGAAAGGTTTTAAATTAAATCATTATGCATCAACTGTATCACTATTCATATATGCTTAAACGAATGCTATAATTTGAAATCTAAACTCACTTAACTAATAAAAGAAGAATAATAGAATAATAAATCAAATATGGAAATAATGGGATTCTACCTTCAATTCATATTTCATCTAAATAATACCATCATGCAAAATTATACATGTATCATGGAAAATTAGCCAAGAGCACAAAAACCAGACACAACCATTTTTCAATGCATTATACCCTACTTATATAACCTCTACGTGCAATAGAAATCATGTAATCATTAATAAAACCAAAATCACTATATTTTTATGTGACTTTGCAGCAATATTAAATTGAAGCGTAAGCTCTTATATTACTACACAAGGTGAAACAATATATTTCTATCTAGTTCACGAAATATAAAGCTAAACAATTCAGCCACATAAATGCATGCTATTATGATTACAACCATACTCACATGTCATTTTTCAACTCCATATAAGTACATAAAATGAATGATGATCAAATATTCATGCAATCCAATCAATCATAATAGAAATTCCATGACAACCACACAATCAAGCAATCGGGCCGTTAATAATAGATTACATATCAATATCCGTTAGAACCCCATAATGGTATTTAGTTCATTTCTGAACCGAATGCCATTATGGGATTATAGCAACACATGAAAAATAAATAAAATAGTTGAGAGAGAAGACAAAATCGATCAAACCCAATTGCAGATTATAATCCAAAAGTGCCGTTCAAATCTCCAATATTATCCAGCAAAATGAAAGTAGTTCTTATTCAATGAATCAATCCAAAAGAAGATGAAGAAAATATTCAATGTACGCACAACCCTCTTTTAAATTGTGTTCAACGCTTTCAACCCTAGTTCTCTAATAATGAAAAACTGAAAAAATCAATAATAATAATATGCGTCTGGTACCAACTAGAGTGGTTTATCTCTACTCAAACACTACAAATTTCAAAATTAAAATAAAGTCAAACAACTGCAATTGATGACGCGCACGGCCGCGCGCGATCCCCATACAAAATATGCGCGGGCGCGCGGGTTTGGAAATATAGCTTCTGCTGGTTCTTGGCGCGGACGCTCGAGTTCTCGCTTGTGCAGCCGCGTGGCCGCGCGGCTTCTGCATTTTGCATCTTAAGTTCTGCTGATGTTGCTTCCTTGTCATGTTGTTCTTGTTCCTTTGACATGCTGCTATTGCTTCATTGCCCATCAATGCTCAATCCCTTTTCTACATTTGTTCCTCGTGTCATGCTTCCATTAGTTTCGTGCCACCTACCAATGCTGAACTATGCCATTTCCTGCATTTTCACACCAAAGGAGTTCTACTTATAAGTAATACAAAATAAAACCAAAATGCCACTAAAAACATACTAAAATGTACTTGAGATGGGCATAGTTCTCGTGAAATGATATCCAATAAGTAGGTATAAGACCTACTTATCAGTCCTGCAATTGGCAGACAACGATACTGTGCTATTTGAGAGTGAAAATACTTGTCCTACTAAATGGAAGGGACTGGTAGCAGTTACATCCGCTGAGGCTGATGGGACTGTCAAACCATTCACAATACAAGCAATTCAACTCAAAGGAATTGACAATCCTTTGAAAGTGGCTGCACCAGAGCTAATCAACTTACCATTCAGACCACAATATCATGTTATCAGCTTACAAAAAGTACCCTGGAATTATGGAGAAGCTGAAGGATCCACTTCTCACACAATTGCTGCATTGTCAAAGGAAAATCCATTGTGTCTTCCTCAACGGGTGATGAAGCCTACCATCAAATCAAAGGGGAAAATTCTCATGGAGAAGATTGAAAAATTCCTCCGTACTATAGGTCATAATGAATCCAAGGTGGTTTTCAGCTTAAGAGAAGCTCCACATCAAATTTCAATACTGAACTTGATTTTAATTTTCGAGGATCACATGAAGATTCTACTGAATGTTTTGGAAGAAGCATATTTGTCGAAATCAGTGGATGTAGAAAAAATTCAATATTTGGTTGATCACATTTTCAATAACAATATTATAGCTTTCACTGATGATGACATACCGCCCGAAGGGACCGATCATTGCAAACCGTTACATATTGCGATTTTGTCCTCCGGATACATGGTAGCTGGAGTTTTGATAGATGGAGGATCGTCTCTTAATATCTGTCCTTACACTACATTGGTGAACATGAACGTCAATCTTAAGCAGATCCGAAGCAGCCGTACGATTATCAAAGCTTTTGATGGATCCCGCCGGAATTCAATCGGAGAGATTAAGCTGCCAATTGAGATTGGTCCCCATACCTTACGTGTATCTTTTCACGTGCTCAAAATAGATACAGGACACAACCTCCTTCTAGGGAGATCGTGGATTCACATGGCCGGGGCAGTCCCTTCCACTCTTCATCAACAACTTAAATACATTATCAACAATAGCCTAGTCACAGTCAATCCTGAACCGGAATGTCCTCAACATGGTGACATACCACTCATCAATGTCAATTCAGATGTTGAGCCGGTCAGTTTTCATGCCTTGGAAGTAAGAAACACTCAATACCATTCCATTGGGACGCCATTTCCCGTACCCAAGATTTCTGCCGAAGTGATGGCAGCTACTCAAGAAATGATGTCATTGGGACACCAGCCGGGACAAGGGCTGGGTAAAAGTCATCAGGTTATTAAGCACCCAATTCAAGTGTCCAGTCAAATTGGGACAGCCAGACTAGACTATTCTGCCAGTTCCAGTTACAGGAATCTACATAAGCATAAGCAGATTCCTTTAGTTTCAGCCACACGGCGATTATCTCCACCTGTAAATTCGGAGTTTGCACAACCTTTGGTAAAGGTGCGAGCCAATGTAATGGATATGTTATTTCCCAAACTGATACCGGTAAAGGAGAAGGAAGTCTTTGTTCCAGATCCTAAGGTGGAAGAAGAGGAACGAAGAATTAAACAAGACATCGTCCGAATGATGTCATGTATACGCATCATTGTCCATGATGAACATATAAATAGATACACCCCAGACGATGATTGCCCAGACGTAATGGCCATCATTCGGGAGAAGGAGGACGATGACAGCCCCTCCATAACTGCAGTTCACCAGGGCTTTGCCCTTGCCAATTGGAGCAGCACTCGTTGCATTGGTCGACAAGGGTAAAACGAGCAGGACTTCTTTCCCCCCTGTAGATATCATAACTGCTTACTTTTCTGTACAGTATTAGCAGTTGTTTTGTCCGTACATGCTAACACTTTGTATGATTAAACAGTTTCATATATATTAAGTGAAAGTATATTTTGTTTCAGGACTTTGAACTTAGATGTGCATGTATTTGCTGATAAGATGCCTCTTTTCCACAAGGACCGTAACTTTGATGAAAAGTTGGACTCAGACTTGATGGAAATACAAGAGGACATTGAGGTGCCTCAAGAGATCAAAGAATTGGTCAAAGACAAACCTAAATCCAACCTTAATCAAACCACCTTCTTTAATCTCGGAACCTTAGAAAGCCCTAAGTTAACCCATATTGGTTCAAACCTTAACCCAGACCAGAGGAATGACATGGTTACACTACTAACCCAATTCTAGGATGTGTTTGCATGGTCTCATGAAGACATGGTTGGTTTGTCCACTGACATTGTCCTTCATCGCCTTCCCATTAAGGAGGGATTCAAGCCAGTCAAGTAAAAACTCAGGCGATTGAAGCCGTAGTGAAGTTTAAAGGTAAAAGAAGCAATTGTGAAACAATTTCAAGCTGGTATTATCTTGGTATCAACATATCCTGAATGAATATTCAACATCGTTCCCGTGCCTAAGCCTGGAGGAAAGGTGCGAGTTTGCGTGGATTATTGGAATTTGAATAAAGCTTGCCTTAAAGATAGCTTTCCCGTTCCATTTATCTGCATTCTCATTGACAATACTCCTCAATACGACATGTACTCCTTCGCTGATTGCTTTGCAGGGTACCATCAGATCATGGTTGCTGAGGAGGATCGTGAGAAAACTGCTTTCATCATGCCTTGGGGAACCTTTTGCTACAGACGGTTGTCTTTCGGCCTCATCAATGCCGGAGCTACCTATCAGCGAGCCATGATGGCTTTTTTCCACGACTTAATGCAGAAGGAGATAGAGATCTACATGGATGACATTATTGTCAAATCCCAAAGAGAGGAAGACGGCCTAGACCATCTCAAAAAGCTCTTTAACAGGTTGCGTAAGTATAACTTGAAGTTAAATCTAGCCAAGTGTGCCTTTGACATTAAATCAGGCAAGTTGCTAGGATTCCTAGTCAGCCACAAAGGGATTGAGTTGGATCCCACCAAAATCCAGGCCATCACAAAAATGATCATTCCTCGTACAGACAAGGAAATACGGGGATTTTTGGGAAGAATCAACTTCATCAGTAGGTTCATTTCTCAACTCACATCAACTTGTGAGCCTATCTTCAAGCTGTTAAGGAAGAACTACTCCATGAAATGGAATGATAAGTGCCAGAAGGCCTTCCTTACAATCAATGAGTACCTAGTCAAAGCTCCTGTCTTGTTACCACCCATAGATGATGTTCCCCTGTTCATATACCTGTCCATAAGTGACAATGCCATGGGCTGCATGTTGGGTAAAAAGACGATAGAGGCCGAGAACGATCTATCTATTATCTCAGCAAAAGATTCAGCAGCAGTGAACACAAGTATACTCTGATTGAGAAAACTTGTTGTGCTTTTAGCATGGGCTGCCATGAGGTTACAGCATTACCTCCATGGGCACACAACTCATCTCATATCCCTCGTGGATCCTCTCAAGTATGTGTTCAGCAAGCCCATACTGAATTGTCGATTGTCTAGATGGCAGTTGATTCTGTAACAATTTGACATTATTTACGTGACGCAAAAGTCCATTAAAGGTCAAGGAATAGCAGATCAACTGGCCGCCGAACCTTCAGGGGATTTCAAACCCTTGGAAACATACTTCCCCGATGAAGGGGTAATGGAAATTCAACAACACCATTAGTACGATACACGCCAAACATGGAACATATATTGTGATGGAGCTGTTAATATGGAAGGTTCTGGAGCTAGAGCAGTTCTAGTATCCGGTACGGGGGAGCAGTATCCCGTCGCTGTCAAATTGTAGTTTGTCAGTTCCAATAACACAGCTGAGTATGAAGGTTGTATCATGGGGCTAAAACTTGCCCGTTCAATGGGTATCAGGCGGTTAACTGTCTTTGGGGATTCAGAGTTGGTAGTCAAACAATCCAAGGAATCTATCAAACCAAAGAGCTATATTTGTTGTCTTACCATCGACAAGTTTTACAGATGACTTTGGAGTTCGAAGAGATCTCTTATCTACACATTCCTCGTAATAGAAATGACTTCGCAGATGCACTAGCAACTTTGGCCTCCTTGATTCACATACCTGACAAGGAACACATGCCAAGCGTCACATTGACCCTGCAAAAGGGGCCAGCCTATGGGAACTATGTTGGAGAAGTATCAGATGAGTTACCTCCTATCCAACAACCTTGGTATCAGCATATCAAGCAGTACTTACGAGATGGATCTACACCCGCTGATGCGAGCCTGACTGAGCAAAGGCGGATTCATCGACTTGCTATGAAATTCTACCTGAGCAGAGATGCACTCTACAAAAGAGATGCAGGACTAGGTCTCCTCAAATACCTGGACAAGGACTAAGCTCATAGACTTATAGATGAGGTCCATGATTATGTGGCCCACACATAAGCGACCCTCTACTTGTAAAGAAGATCCTCAGAACGGGACATTACTGACTCTCTCTCAAAGCTGACTGCAATAACCACGTCAGGAGATGTTATCAATGTCAAATTAATGGGAATGCTATCCACGACCCTCCACGGGAGCTCTATAATATGAGTTCTCCTTGGCCCTTCTCAATGTGGGGAATGGACGTGATCGGGCCCATCGAGCCCAAAGCCAGTAATGGACATCGTGTTATCCTCACCATGATCGACTACTTCACCAAGTTGGTAGAAGCAGCCTCCTTCCCCAGGGTTGGAAAAGAAGTCATCATTACTTTCATCAGAAATAATATCATTTGTCGATATGGACAACCAGAGGTAATTGTATCATACAATGCTAAGAACCTCAATAACAAAATAATGGAGGAGTTATACAGCAAATTCCACATCAAACATCTTAATTTCGTCATCTACCATCCAAAGATGAATGGTGTTGTTGAAGCGGCTAACAAAAACATCATGAAGATCATGCAAAAGATGTCTGCCAACCACAAAGGCTGACCTGACTTATTGCATCTTACTCTGTTAGCCTACAGAACATTAATGCGCATTTCAACTGGGGTAACCCCCTACGTATTAACCTATGGGATGGAAGCAGTGCTCCCCATAGAAGTAGAAATGGAATCCCTTAGAGTGTTGCTAGACGTTCAACTTGATGAAGACCAATGGGTACAAGACAGGTATCACCAATTGTCTCTAAAAGATGAAAGGTGAACCGCGACTATCTTCCATGGTCAGTTATATCAACAAAGGATCGCCCGATCCTACAACAGAAAAGTTTGGATACGGCAGTTTAAACAACGTGACTTGGTTTTGAAGAAGATCATCGACAACCAAGATCAGTCTAAGGGAAAATCCGCTCCTAACTAGGAAGGCCCATTTGTTGTCAAGGAGGTATTGACAGGAGGAGCTCTCAGATTGTAGGAAATGGACGGCGATGAATTTCCGTAACTCATTAACTCGGACACCGTGAAACGATTTTATGTCTGAAGTTACCATCAAGCAAACATCCTGGTGTTGGATCATCAGATCACCAGTCATTTTGGTTCTTTAACCCTTCACTACATACAACTCTTTTCCACACTACGCCCCTCAGGGAAACACATTTTTCAACCCAGCAGCCTGGTTTTTGGATCATCAGATCCTTTCCTCTCCACTTGGTATTTTAACCCTTACTCAACTTCGATTATCCCACTAGGGATTGAACCTTTCACACTTGCAGTTTGTCCCCCAATATGGGATCAAACTTTTTGCACCTGCAGTTTGTCCTGAACTTAGGATTAAACTTTCTTCCCCCGCAGTTTATCCTCCACAGAGGATCAAACTTTTCGTTGGCTACAAATCGTCCCGAGGGGCGAACTACGTCGATCGGATCTCCTTGATACACGGGAGTATGTAGGCAACCATTTTATATGGCCCGGTCGCAATAAAACAAAAATAACAAAAATATTTCTACACCATTCTCCTTAAAAAAACAAAAACAACAAAAACATTCCTACACCCTTTCTACCACATACAACGTTGAATCTCTTACAACAGGTTCGAACTACGCAAACCTGATCTCCTCTTTAATAGGAGTACGTAGGCAGCCATTTAGGGTTCGGTCTAACCCCTAACCAAAACACAACTACTTGTCAACGGTATTGGGATCAAACTTCAATCCACCATATTTCATTAGCTTCAAACCAAAGGGATGGAATTACCTGACCTCCCCATGTAAATGGGAGACTCGGTCACCATCTAAGTTGTGGCTGTACCTTGAAGAGCAATACTTATCCATAAGAGATGGAATTAACTAGGCTCCTCCTAAATATGAGTACTGGCGACCATCTGTGGTGCGGTCAACCTCAGAGAGGAAAGCCACATTCCTCTCTATATTTTCATATAGAAACCAGTCCCAAGATACCAAAGATGGTAGGGATACCCATAGATCAATGATTCATTCTGAACTTTCCAGAGACAACTCAATGTCCATCCAGCAAGGAGGAATTCAGAATACATCAAGATCACAAGCCCTAAAAAAGCAGGCAAATATCAACCAAGTATTCAGGCATATCTAAAAGGGAAGTGATCAAAATTATATTTCCCTGCTATATATAATACTATTTGATATACACAATGTAAACTGTACATGACAAAATTGCTAAGCTAGTCTGTGCAGGAAAATACAAGGCTATCTACAGATCGGTATGCATGCGGGCTAACAGATCTAACATAACATCTCTATCCAAAGAAGGAGGTAACGTTGTGGTCTCCTATACAAGGATATCCACACGAGCCAGCAAGTCCGAGGCCATCTACATGGTGACGCGATGCTTATCAATATATACACTCGTCTCGACAAGCATACTAGTGGTCAGGGATCTCACTGAAGTATTGTCCGTAATAGCTACATCCCTATCAGATAGGGCAACATCCCGCTCAATGATCACATCATCTCTGGCTGATCTAGCCTCATCCCACTCAACAACAACGACATCTCTACGAGCTAATGCCTCGTCTCTCTCTAATAGAGTTGCGTCTCTCTCATCAAGAGCTGTCAACATCAAGGATCTAGCATGATCTCTCTCGAAGGTCATCAGGTGAACACTCTGATCAAAGTACTATTCTGAATGTTGGAGCACGATAGTGCTAGTACTGGGAGAATCTAAGAGAGCTGATGGCAACCCAGTAAATGGCTCCTCTTCGGTGTGAGAATCAATGTCCTCCACGGGCTCTATACCATTTGAATCTATACTCAGCACTGTGGATACTACCGCAACCAATGAAGTCTCTGTATCCATCCATGCAGAATACTCTGACGAACAGTCCGGATGGCTAACAGAAAACTCAGCTATCTCACGCTGATCCCAATAAGCATACACCCGGGATCGGTCCTCTGCTGAAAAGTGGCGAGAAGCTAAATGCTGACCTAGCGTCCCATCAAAAGAATGTAAATCCTGGAACTGGTCAAACTGCGACATCACGGCCAATGGGTGGTAAGTAGTCATGCCCCTCAAACCAGCCAGAGGGAGATAATCCATGCCCGGAGCATGAGTAATGAAGCTGTAGGGTGAACTGAGCCCTGTACACGACAAGACAGAAAATGGATCCCCGATCCCAGCTAGGAAAACGCACTAAGATGCAGGATCTATACACTCCGTAGTCTGGAAGGAATACAACATAGCTATCTCATGGGTGAAACAATACCCGTGTCGTCTAAATGTGCCAATCGATCTTAAGTGTGACATAAACCACACGTACAGCATGACCGAACTACCTGCGGATACCCCTGCAGGGTAAGTGTTGTACAACGTGGCCGACCTTAATGTCTCTGCCATAATCATCGAAATAATGGTACGACCCTCCCTGAGAGCTCTCACTGCCATGATGACGTCGATGTCCAACTCATCCATGTATCGTGGCATGTACACGTATGATAATACACACTGCAGCAATACATTTACTCTGGCCAAATGCCATTGATCCTCTGGTATGGTGAAATCCCCAGAATACCGAACATAGCTATCCTCATAGCCAAATCTGTCAATCAAAAAATGCTAGGATATCACGTGGCCGGATGTGATCTCATCCTGCACAACTCTCCGCCTCAGCCCGATGAGAGTCATAAACTGTCGGCTCATATCACCAATGGCCATATGCACACAAGGTCTGTCAAGTGGCATCATCATCAAACGTGCATACTCCTCCAAAGTCGGAGTCAACTCCTGGGTCCCAAGTCAGAAAACCTGCCTCTCCGGTACCCAGTGCTCCAGCATGCCCTCCACAAATCCTATGGGAACCTGAAACATCAAAAGGGTCATGGTTTGCTGCAACAGCTGATCTACGGTCAACCTATCTGAGGGTGACATACTATCATACCAGGATCTTAAACGAGATGCCACCAATAATAGCGGGGTGTGATCAATGCGGCTGACTATCGAAGAAGACATCTGTGTGGGCCGTATCATAATACCATCCAGGGGTTAATGTTGAATATCTCTAGACATACATACATATACATAACGTGATACATGCATAACAGATAATAGATGGCAATATGATGTAGGGAATAGAAGATAGTACATACATTCCTAAATACATCATCATTTATATATATCATCTCTGTATAGCTAAAAATACAGGGAAAAGGGGCACAGACGTCTTACTACTAATAGAGGTCTATCAAAAGATATAGCGAGAATGGAGCACAGCCTAATATCTAACAAGAGGCCTATCAAAAGAGATAACGAGAATACACATTAGAAGAAGACAATGGTGTCAATATCTACATCATCAATCCTGTCCACCTGATGTAACTCCTTCTAAGTCACTCGATCTCTATCAAAAGGGATGTCAGGCCTATACAAAGGAGGATCTACGCCGACAAAGCCAAATGGGTCATCGGAGGGGCTAGCTCCTATGCTAGAAGGATCAAACGAATCTGCCTCTGCCGGATCTCTGCCCAAATGCTAGATAAAGAAATGTGCTCGGTCCAGTCGTTGGGTCAAGCTGTCAATCTGTGTCACATGAGTCAGATCTCAGACATAGGCTAGCCAATCTGTCATCATCACGGATCCTGGAACCATAACCCCCATGAACTAAGTGGGGCGAGTCTGGGCTCCAATGGTACGAGGGATCCACCAATACTGGAATATATCCTGAGTGCAGGGACCCTCTGATAATGCAAAATCATCAACACCCAACAATGGGATATCAATGACGGGTGACTGCGACACAGGCCAACAATGCCTGATAAGAGGCAAGATCGGTATATGGATCTCTCCTGTGGTGCTCCTAATAGCACACTCTCCTAAATAGAGCTCCCATCCTCTATCAGTAAAGAGAGGAACTCTAAGGGTGGAAATCACGTACTCAACACCAATCGGGTACCCATACTCAAATCTAGTGGCCAGGTGCTCCCCAGAATAGGGAATCCATGTGATGACATCAACTGTCAATATCTCCAACTGTAGGCGACAATGAGTGAAACCCTCGGCTATAGGGACCTCCGTCAGTATGGAATAATGCCATCGTCATCCTCGTGGATAGGTATCCAACCCTAACACACTCATAGGACGTAAACATGGGAGCCTCTCATAGGCCCAAAACTGTCAATACAAAGGTAAACATCTGCTGTCAGTTAACACTCTTAACCTGTACATGGTAAATTACAAGAGAAATACTCACTAGTAGAAATGGGTAAAATCCTAACCAAGCCTCGGTCAAGCCATGCGATCGCATACGTATGCCCTTGAAGAAATAGGTAAAAGTGTAGGAACCCCAATCATACTCTCCAATACGGTCTACATGTCACATGGCGCTGATCAAAGCGAACGACACTATAGATGAATTATCTGCTATGAAGCAGCCCCTAATGATCATAAGGAACAATCGCCAAAGAATGTGATCCCTGACTCTGACATCGACTGGTATGGGCTCACTCAACAGCCCACTCATAGCATCTACGCTCAAAGGACCCGTACGGATAGTCCTGCCCTTGAGCGCCTCCGCCGGAACTCCTAACAAGGATCTGATGGTAGTCAGGGTAATATCTGCCGTACAAGGCACTAGTGCCCCTCTAAACTCCATACATGTGATAAACCACTAATCCATCGGCGTCATCATCACCTCACAGTCCAGCAAATGGAGAGACTGAGTTTGGTGAAACCAGTGCTCAGACAATGCCCTGATGTAACCCCAGGGACAACGACGGGGAAGGATGAAAAAGAATGCCCCAAATCCCTAGTTATGCACAATCGCTCTATAGTCAGGATACAGAGCCTGGTACATGGAGTGAATGTTGAACCAGTTCCCTCGAGGCTATGTAAAGTCGGGAACCTACATAAAATGCAGATCGATATCAGAATCCTTTAATCCTCATCAATAGGAAAGAAGGAAGATTAAGATCTAACTTGATACCTCGTTGGCATGCAAGTACATCGAGGGATGTCGACTCAAATCACTCAGAAGCTCTGGGTTTGCCACCTGAATACTCGGGAGATCCTTGCGGGGAACATGTGCAGCAGGAGCGGGGTCCGCAACCGGAACATCCTCCTCCTCGTCCTCGACATCTGGCACATCAACCTGGACTAGACGTATCACCGCCTCCACCAGACGACGAGGTTGTCTAACAGAATGGGGTCGAGGCACTTCAGAAGCCCTCCTCTGTACACAAGAAGTGGTCCTGCGGGAACTACTCGGCTGATCTGGATCCATAATATTTGGACAACAAGTCTCCAAATCACCTCAGAAAGGGTGTGATAATTCTGAAACCTAGAGCTTTCTTTTTAAAATGCATTTTATGACTACATGCATGCATGCATTACTTTAACATACATTTACAGTAAAGTTAAAAATGCATGACTACTCAATGCCTACATTTTGAAATTTTTTGCCATAGTTTCCTTTATAAATAGGACTATCCACATGCAAATAGGCATGACTAGGTGGCCATTCAGTAGCACAGCTGCCCACAGTCATATACAACTATATGCATTTAAATGTCAAAGTCATCAATCGGGTAGCCTAATTATCAGGATTACTTTGCTTTACCACCTTTGCTCATTTGTCCTCAAATAGGATTAGAAATAGCAAAAAAAGGTGCCAATTTGACTAGCTCAAAAGTAAAATTTTTTCACATCATTATGTTTAGCATAGTTTAATACTAACATTTACTATGTTGAATATTTTTTTATCAAGTCATTTGAGCATTCATATTCACTACTATGTGTCTAATTGCATTTCATATAAAAAGTCATTTTCCAATGGATAAAAATTAAAAAAAAAGACATGCATACGTTACCAGGACAATGTAGAACACTTGTACGGTGACAGAATTTGCAGAAAGTCGCCCGAACTCAGAAGATCTAAAGAAGAACTCTCGAATTTCCTTCGCAACGCAACTTGAAAATGACTTGAAAATAACCTGTAGTCATTTAGTAGCCACGGCTGGCCGCAGGTCCACCTGCGGCTGATGTAGGTGTACCTGCGACACCCCTTCATGGGACCAACCCCTCCGGCTCGGTTTAGTTCGAGTTGCAAAGGAGTTCTCACAAGTTGAAAAGGCCAAATCAGAGATAAAAATGCTACGCAATTGAGCGGAACAACCTGAAATCCTGGTTTTCCTGGGTTCGACTGTGGCTTTCATATAATTCATTGGTATTCGTCCAAACATAGGGTTTACTATACCGATGATCTCAGTAGTTGCAGATCATACTCGGCAATACCTTACGCAGGTCCAATGCCGCCAATTCAGGGTCATCGCCCTAATTCTCAAGTTCCCCGGCGGGGGCAACACGTATTTTTAAGTTCCCCGGCGGGGGCATCACGCGTTTTCATATGTCAAAGTGCATATCCCCGGTGGGGGTTACAACGCGTGGTCTATTGGTTTACACATCAGCAAAGATCAAGTAGATCCCCGGCGGGGGTTACAACGCATTTTTCGTTGATGTACATGTCAACGAAGGTCAAGTAACCTTGACGTCAGTTCAGCCGTTGGCAAGTAAACCCAACGACGCATTGGAAGCCATCCGATGATTGCATCAGTTGATACACATTAACAAAGTTCAAGCAACCTTGGCATTTATCCCTAGCAGGGATTTCATCCGTTGATGTACACGTCAATGAAGCTTAGGCAGCCCTAACAACACATACTGTTGGCAGTAAATCCAACAGAACATTGATATGTCCTAGCGGTACAAACCAGGAAGGATCAACATCATCAGGGAGGATTAATGATGGAATATGTTATACACATCCTCAAACAGACAAAGCTTTATCCCCACAGATCTCTTGTACACGAGAGGCACATCTTCGGAATAAAGTTGGTATCAAGGATTCAGGACTTTGGTGATAGCCCCAACGTCAACATCCTAAGAGATTTGGATAACACGTCCAAGCTTGCCATCATTGCCATTGTAGGAGGGAAGATTATTCTTTCAGAGATAATCCTGGAAGACAGCTCATATCCGGTCCGGATACTATCAGAAGTTTTGTTTCAACCTCGAAACACACACCAAGAGTATCAGTTCCAACTTCAGAGATAACCCCGAGGTATGCAGTTCCAATACCAAAAATTCCACTAGAGAAGGCCGATTCATCGCGGAGATAACCCCGAGATATTCAGTCTCAGTCCCGACACCGGGAATAGAAAGCACTAACCTTGGAGATAACCCCAAGGAATGCAGTTACAGTTCCGGAGATAATCCCAGAAATATTTATTTCAAATGCATGCTATCAGCTTCAACCTCGGCACTCACACTGAGGCAGTCAGTACAAGACCCGAAGATAACACCGGGAAGACAGGCACATCTTGGAGATTGTAACAATCCAGATTTTTAATTATAATATTTAAATATTTATTGAATTATATAAATATTTAATAGATGTGTTTATCGTTGAATAAGTATTTGTTTAATTAATTTGATTATTTATTTGTTTACTAAATAATTAATGAGTTAAGGAAAGTAATTATTTTGAAATAGTAATCTAATTTAATTCAATAATTAAGTTAGAGAGTTTATAATGATTAAATAAATTATTATATTATGCAATGAATTGTTATTAGAATTAATTAAATTAAGTATGAAAACTTAATTAATTAGAAGTGTGACAAATAACTATATTATAAGTGGTTATTAAAATAAATTAAAGTAGTTATAATTTAATTTGCCAAACAAGGCTTAAATATATTAAGTCTTTAAATTTAAATAATTTTGCCAAACAAAGCCCTATGGCTTTTGAATTTTTAAATTTGATTTATTAGTAATATAAATTAAATTAAACAAAATATAAATATAATATATATATTATTTTGGTAACTGATAATTTATTAGTATATTAAGTATAGCGTCGGTTTAGACGTTTTAAAAATCGTACGTTGTTTGTGTTTTTATTTTACGTGTATTCTATTTGGCTAAAGCCTAAGTAAGAAAAGAGAAGAAGTTTTGTCAGAGAAAAAAACTTAAAGATAGGAGAGTTTTGAGAGAGTCTGAGAAAGAGAAGCAAGAAGAGCAGAGTTCTTGAAGCTATTATAAGAGTTTAACACGAATTTTTAAACAACAAAAGGTATGTATTATAATCTTAACATATATCTTTTATAGTATTATTCCTTAGTCTCTGTATTTTTGAAATTCACTATGTTTTATAGTATAAAGTTCGGTAATTCATATATTATAGTTGAGTATGAAATTATGAAGTTGTAATAGTATAAATATCATATATACACATATAGATGATTGTATGAAGAGGATATACATGTATGTGATTATGTGAATTACGATCAAAAAAAAATTTACAGTAAAAACATATGAGAATAAACATGTTTTGTAGGATAACAAAATTAGTAATTGATTGTATTCTAATTGTAGAATTGAAAGTCGGGTATGTTAATTGGATATGAACTACAGAGAATTGTAGTTTAAAAGTAATCAAATTGGCGGTTACTAGAGATTACAGTGTTCACTGTGTTTAACAAATGTCAAACATGGAGTTTTGTTTTAAAATATAGTTTTCAACGAATTTAGTTTTCTGAAATCGTTGTTTAGTGGTTAGTGACTAGTATATGAATGATTGTTAGCGTTTATGTGTAAAATTACATAAAGATATACATGTTAATTGGGGTTATTTGCTGTTAAAAATAATGACAGTAGCTTTGTTCTGTTCTTCGTGGTTGGGTTCTGCAAGTTTCCGCGCCCCAGCGCCAAAATTTGAGCCCCAACGCCAAAAATCGCGCCCAGGCGCCAAAATTCGCACCCCATCGCCAGAAGTTCGCGCCCCAGCGCTGAAATTCGCGCCCCAGCGCCAATCTCGCACCCCAGTGCCACTAGTTGGCTTAGTCCTCGCGCCCCAGCGCCGGATTTGTTGTCTGACTTAGATAATTTTGACCTCCTATAGTAAAATAGCCATAACTTCCTCATACGAACTCCAATTGAGGTGATTCGAGATGATCCAGAACGAGGACGAGTAGACCTACAACTTTCGTTATTTAAGTTTTTCAATTTGAGGTAGTTAGTATGGGTCCAAATGGTCATCTTTAGGACTATTGTGTTTTCGGGGGCAATCGGAGGGCGTCGGGCATGCACATATGCATGTGTAGTGCTCCTGACGATAAAAGATGATGTCCTAAGTTACATAACAAGTATGTTAGTAAATATAATGATGCTTAACATTAATAAATAATGTATTAGATAAGTTATAGAAGCATAGTAAGCATACACAAGAGAGGCAAATCGGACGTGTGACGATTGAACGTCGAAATGTCGTGCCAAGTGTTAATGAACTTAAAAAGTATTTCAATTCCATTGAAATGGATATTATAAGATATGAAATGGGTTTAATATAAAACCAATAAGTAGTCCTAGCAAGACTTAACCACTTGAACTTCGAGTTTGATTAAGAAGAAGTATAGTGAGTCATAAGTGAAAAAGTTTACACAATCTAATTGATCATTGTATACTAATTAATAGGAAAGATTATGAGATGTGGAGTATAGTTTACATTACAATTACTATGTGTTGTTATGTGACTAATAGTTGATGTGTATGATTATATAATTGTGTAGGGCACGTGAAGTGCAGATAACTGTAAGCTGTTAAACTGTTATTGGTAAACAATGATCAAGGCAAGTCTTTCGGTTCCTATTTTCTACGTGGACTTGATGAATTATTTTAAATTGCATGATATGTTATGCATGTTAAAATCATGAAATGTTAAAGTCAATATATGACTGCATTATTTTGGCTAAGTAATGATGATTGAGTAAGTAACTCAATCTTTATATTTGTTATATGAATTAAAAGCATGTATGCCATGTTACTTTAATGAGATGTATGTCGAGTATGTTATTATGTGCTATGTGATGCATGAAAACTGTTAGACTTTCTGGGCTGTCGAGCTCACTCTTGCAAATAACCACTTTTGCAAGTCAAGATTTTAAGGTAAAGATACGTGCTATGTAAGTTATAAAGATCTATATTCACGAAGATTACTTATGTTTTCTGAGAAATGTATTTCATATTTTGAACATAACATGTTGTTGAAATGTAAGTTGAGCTATCCAATGTATATGGATATTTAGTTATGATGTAAGACTTTGTATAGTCATTTTGTTGTAACGATTCATGATATAAGATTGAATCAATGAGATGTAATGTAATGGTTGCGATTCAGGGCAAGAAAGAAGGAAATATATAAAAGTTTTTAAATATTCCGCAATTTCACTAAGTTTAACATCGAATAATGATGTATTATTTAGAGGTTGAATGTATGGTTAACGACCGAAGTCGGGATTTAAATTGTATAGATTTTGGGGTCGTTACAGTTGGTATCAAAGCTGTAGGTTATAAACCTTATGTAGGAGTACCGCATGCTATAACCTTAGAGAAGAGAGGTGAAGATAATGAAAAAATAAGCTCAAATAGAGTTTAAACAATAAGAAGTAATTTAAGCAAATTATAAAGAGGGGATTTAAACTTGCATGAAAGGATTCAAAGAAGAATCTCGCAGAGTTATCAGGAATATGAAAATGGGGTTACCCAACTCCAATAATAAGGATGTGAGGTGATAATAAATAGACAATGTCTATAAAAAGAGAATGATAAAGAAGTTAAGAAAAGAGAGTTATATCTAAGTATGGTGCAATTGTACTCTTTAGTAGTTGATGTATGGTATCTGGGCTAAAAGATTCCTTTATAGAGCGGAGGTATAAACGAACTAGTAACTCGGAACCTAGTTTGTTGGTTGTTTGTGGGAAGCCACTTAGCGTACCATATTGAAACGGTTAGAGACTTGAGGTGTACCAAGTGTAGAAATAGATACGTATGATGAAAGTGTAGAACTCGAATGAAATTTTGAGCGATGCAACTGAAGTTAGGAATTCTTAAAGTAAGAATTGTTATATAAACCAGAAGATTCATAGAAGAATCTTGAAGAGATATATAGATAAGAAATGGGAGTTTCCTAACTCCAAAAGCCAAGATAACGAATAATGTCGTAAATGATGAAAAAAAGGAAAGAATGAGGATCGTAAAACAAAACGATCATGAGTTAAGAAAAGAATTTTAAGGGGAGATGATTATAGAATAAGATCAAGACGTGATCAGTTTAAGTTATAAAAGAAAGATGGTATGTAATGTTTTAATGATTATAGCTTAATGCTATGAAGATGGTGTACTATGAAATAGTACGAGATAACTCATGAGGAGTTATAGATGATGTGATACGAGGAATTCGTATCGAGTAAAGAGCAAGTTAAAAGAAAGAAAGAGTTAGGTGGGATTTCAATTAAGAACTCATGTGATGGCTGAGTTGTACAAACCTTTGTATGGGCAAGGATTTTGTGCTTGCACTTAGTTTATCACATTGATAATCATTGGAATGTTTATGTCGCGCTATTTGCTATATGCCTGTTGAGAAGGTGATGCTTTTCTCATGTGTATAAAAGATAGGTAGAGTATAGTCAGAGAATATTATAAGGTTAAGTGCGAGTTCTTCAAACTTATACTTATGGTAAGTTCGTGACTCATAATTATATGGTATGTTTTTGAAGCCCTCAGCGAATGGACGCCTATGGTCTGACTAGGATAAGTTTTTAAACTCATATGATTGTGGCAAGTTCCTGAACTCATAACGTGTGGTAAGTTTGACAAACTGGGTATAGATAAGTGTGAATGGAGTATTGAGGATGATAGGAATAGATAGACCTATTAAGCAATGGATCATTATAGAAAGTGGAGTTGATGGTGGAAGCATAGGTACTCTAATTCTACTAGCTATGCTAGACTTTCGAAATTTATTGACTTCGTGCTGATGTTTACAGTTTTATTTTCTTAAAAAACATTGGATCAAATGATGGAACCAATGAGTTTTAACAACAATACTGTTATTCGTATGTCTATGTTAATTGCTTCGGCTAGACAAAAAAAAATGATTTGCAATATATCAAAATGTATTTTATATCATTAATGCATCATGTAACCTGGTGCAAAGATGATAAAAACGATAGAGTCATCAATACAGTATTACCTAGTGTTGGATGTGATCTAAGGATCGTCAGCCCACTATGGTATGATATAGTTTGATAAAATCACCAAATGACGGAATCCTCAACGGACTATAAATACAGTGCGGTATCATGACGTCATAAAAATATTTTTGAGATTTCTTTAAGATATGAGAATACATATGTATGTATGCATATGTATATTTCGATTGATGTTCGAATTGTTGTAGAGGTCTATGCTATTTGATTCAGCTAGACAAATATTGAAAAATGTTCATGAAATTCAAGAGTTTCTTAAGAAGTTATGCCAAACTAAATTGTTTTGGTGCGGATTCAGATGTTGAAAACCTGAGATGAACAACCCTAATATTAGGGGTTACGCTTAGTTTATACTCTGCGTTAAAATATTTGTGCACAATACATTGTACGAAGGATTGATCCCCCTAAGTACGTGGAGTCCTTGTAGTCTTATGACTGTTAAAGTTAAAGTTGAAAGATTACTTATAACTGTGGACATGGTTCGTGGTCATTAGACCCTCAGTTGAATGCTTGCACTCTAAATTCTGAGATGAACAACTCTTTTATTAGAGGCTTAGTTTACACTTTGCGCTAAAATGTTTATGTACAATACATTGTACGAAGGGCTTAACACCCTAAGTATGGAGGTCCATATAGTCTTATGACTGTTAAAGGTTCAAGTCGAGATATACTTGATAACCTGTGGAGGTAGTTCAAGGTCTTGTGACCCCTCAGCATGATTGGATAATCTTTTAAAATCTTGAGTTATTCATACTGCTTCCCAATTATTGAGCAATTGTGGAGGATTCATGTTATTCTGAAGTGAATATGGAAAGGAAAATATTCCTTAGAAAGAAGTAAGTCGTAGAATGCAACACTGAATAATGAGTATGTTGAATAAGTGAGAAAAGAGATTTTGAAGTGAGAAGGATATGAATTATCAAAGAATAATGTGAAACTTTTAATAGAAAAGTTAATAATTGTAGAATGATCTTTGTGGAAAGAAAGTGGTTATAGAAACCAATGAATGAATGAAGTAGTGACCTAAAAATATACTTTGATAGATTGAGTGAATAAAGATTAATAAATAAAATTTCGAGGACAAAATTCTTAGAAGAAAGGGTGAATGTAATATCCCGAGTGTTGATGATAACGATCCTTAGAAAAGAAAATGAATGGGTTAAAAGATGTATAATACTCAGAATATAATTGAGTTCAAGTGAAAGTTATGAAATAAAACCTAGAATTTGTTAAGGTAATGAATGTAGTAGAAAATATAAAACCTATATTTAGATAAAATGATGAAAGATTACTCTAAGTCATTTGTTTAATTTGTCTTCGATTCTAGGGACAGAATCTTTATAAGTAGGGAAGATTGTAACGAATGAGTGGCTTGAGTTGTGATTCTGAGGACAGAATCATTATAAGGAGGGAATGATGTAACAATCCATATTTTTAATTATAATATTTAAATATTTATTGAATTATATAAATATTTAATGGATGTGTTTATCGTTGAATAAGTATTTGTTTAATTGATTTGATGTGATTTGATTATTTATTTGTTTAATAAATAATTAATGAGTTAAGGAAAGTAATTATTTTGAAATAGTAATCTAATTTAATTCAATAATTAAGTTAGAGAGTTTATAATGATTAAATAAATTATTATATTATGCAATGAATTGTTATTAGAATTAATTAAATTAAGTATGAAAACTTAATTATTTATAAGTGTGACAAATAACTATATTATAAGTGGTTATTAAAATAAATTAAAGTAGTTATAATTTAATTTGCCAAACAAGGCTTAAATATATTAAGTCTTTAAATTTAAATAATTTTGCCAAACAAAGCCCTATGGCTTTTGGATTTTTAAATTTGATTTATTAGTAATATAAATTAAATTAAACAAAATATAAATATAATATATATATTATTTTGGTATGTGATAATTTATTAGTATATTTAGTATAGGGTCGGTTTAGACGTTTTAAAAATCGTACGCTGTTTGTGTTTTTATTTTACGTATATTCTATTTGGCTAAAGCCTAAGTAAGTAAAGAGAAGACGTTTTGTCAGAGAAAAAAACTTAAAGATAGGAGAGTTTTGAGAGAGTCTGAGAAAGAGAAACAAGAAGAGCAGAGTTCTTGAAACTATTATAAGAGTTTAACACGAATTTCTTAAACAACAAAAGGTATGTATTATAATCTTAACATATATCTTTTATAGTATAATTCCTTAGTCTCTGTATTTTTGAAATTCACTGTGTTTTATAGTATAAAGTTCGGTAATTCATATATTATAGTTGAGTATGAAATTATGAAGTTGTAATAGTATAAATATCATATATACACATATAGATAATTGTATGAAGAGGATATACATGTATGTGATTATGTCAATTACGATCAAAAAAAATTAAAGAAAGAAAAAAAATTATAGTAAAAATATATGAGTATGAACATGTTTTGTAGGATAACAAAATTAGTAATTGATTGTATTCTAATTGTAGAATTGAAAGTCAGGTATGTTAATTGGATATGAACTACAGAGAATTATAGTTTAAAAGTAATCAAATTGGCGATTATTAGAGATTACAGTGTTCACTGTGTTTAACAAATGTCAAACATGGAGTTTTGTTTTAAAATATGATTTTCAAGGAATTTAGTTTTCTGAAATCGTTGTTTAGTGGTTAGTAACTAGTATATGAATGATTGTTAGCGTTTATGTGTAAAATTACGTGAATATATACATGTTAATTGGGGTTAATTGCTGTTAAAAATAAAGACAGTAGCTTTGTTCTGTTCTTCGTGGTAGGGTTCTGCAAGTTTCCGCGCCCCAGCGCCAAAATTTGAGCCCCAACGCCAAAAATCGCGCCCCGGCGCCAAAATTCGCACCCCATCGCCAGAAGTTCGCGCCCCAGCGCTGAAATTCGCGCCCCAGCGCCAATCTCGCACCCCAGTGCCACTAGTTGGCTTAGTCCTCGCGCCCCAGCGCCGGATTTGTTGTCTGACTTAGATAATTTTGACCTCCTATAGTAAAATAGCCATAACTTCCTCATACGAACTCCAATTGAGGTGATTCGAGATGATCCAGAACGAGGACGAGTAGACCTACAACTTTCGTTATTTAAGTTTTTCAATTTGAGGTAGTTAGTATGGGTCCAAATGGTCATCTTTAGGACTATTGTGTTTTCGGGGGCAATCGGAGGGCGTCGGGCATGCACATATGCATGTGTAGTGCTCCTGACGATAAAAGATGATGTCCTAAGTTACATAACAAGTATGTTAGTAAATATAATGATGCTTAACATTAATAAATAATGTATTAGATAAGTTATAGAAGCATAGTAAGCATACACAAGAGAGGCAAATCGGACGTGTGACGATTGAACGTCGAAATGTCGTGCCAAGTGTTAATGAACTTAAAAAGTATTTCAATTCCATTGAAATGGATATTATAAGATATGAAATGGGTTTAATATAAAACCAATAAGTAGTCCTAGCAAGACTTAAGCACTTGAACTTCGAGTTTGATTAAGAAGAAGTATAGTGAGTCATAAGTGAAAAAGTTTACACAATCTAATTGATCATTGTATACTAATTAATAGGAAAGATTATGAGATGTGGAGTATAGTTTACATTACAATTACTATGTGTTGTTATGTGACTAATAGTTGATGTGTATGATTATATAATTGTGTAGGGCACGTGAAGTGCAGATAATTGTAAGCTGTTAAACTGTTATTGGTAAACAATGATCAAGGCAAGTCTTTCGGTTCCTATTTTCTACGTGGACTTGATGAATTATTTTAAATTGCATGATATGTTATGCATGTTAAAATCATGAAATGTTAAAGTCAATATATGACTGCATTATTTTGGCTAAGTAATGATGATTGAGTAAGGAACTCAATCTTTATATTTGTTATATGAATTAAAAGCATGTATGCCATGTTACCTTAATGAGAAGTATGTCAAGCATGTTATTATGTGCTATGTGATGCATGAAAACTATTAGACTTTGCTGGGCTGTCGAGCTCACTCTTGCAAATAACCACTTTTGCAGGTCAAGATTTTAAGGTAAAGATACGTGCTATGTGAGTTATAGAGATCTATATTCACGAAGATTTCTTATGTTTTCTGAGAAATGTATTTCATATTTTGAACGTAATATGTTGTTGAAATGTAAGTTGAGCTATCCAATGTATATGGATATTTAGTTATGATGTTAGACTTTGTATAGTCATTTTGTTGTAACGATTCATGATATAAGATTGAATCAAAGAGATGTAATGTAATGGTTGCGATTCAGGGCAAAAAAGAAGAAAATGTATAAAAGTTTTTAAATATTCCGCAATTTTACTAAGTTTAACATCGAATAATGATGTATTATTTAGAGGTTGAATGTATGGTTAACGACCGAAGTCGGGATTTAAATTGTATAGATTTTGGGGTTGTTACAGAGATGACACTGAGGACCTTCAACACTTGCAACAGTCCAATCTCAGAGATAACCCTGAGCAACGTCTGCTTTATCAGCCCAAGACGGAGATAACCCCGGTGAGGGGCAAAGTCATCATCTTGCCACCTTGATGCCACATCGCACCGTCCTAACATTTAGACATACATTTCTACACAGAAATGTCCCACAAGAACCAAGAAAGTCCAATCCCGAGTGACTATTGCGCATGGCAACGGATAGAATTTGAAGCTTGAAGACCGGAGGGCATGGTCCCATCTTCCTGACTTCGTACAACCTCTAATCCCATGTCATTGTGTAACTCTCGACAATGGCAGTCTGAAATAGGTCCTATACACCTCAGTCAGATTTCTGAATTGATGTTCTGAAAGTTCAAACGGACATTACGTTGCATACGTGCACGTACTTTGAGACGGTAGGACCCGCGGAGCCCGGGGCACCCGGGCAGTCGTAAGTACATCTGCGGCTCCCCCCCTCTATAAATAGAGGGCTTGGGATGGCCATGTTGTAAGAGAAAAAGGCGAGGAAGCCCTGTCCAATTCTCTGTACACACCTTAAACTGAGTGCTTTCTCATTTTTAATACGTGTAAGCTCATATATAGCTACTTTTTACCGGCGGGAGCCGAGTGTTCATCCGCTTAAAGTTATAAAAGTCTTCTTTGGCAGCCCACTATAAGCCTTCTTACACACTTTAAAGCCTTTCTCTTCATCATTGCACACCTTATTCTTCACATTGAGAGTCGTGTTGCGTGGGTATACCCGGACTTTGGTCCATGGTTTCATTTTAGTTTGTATATATATATATATATATATATATATATATATATATATATATATATATATATATATATATATATATATATATATATATATATTAACATTTCATCCCGCCTGGAGTTTACTTCATGGCGATTGACCGTTTTTACTACTTTATTTATGTTTCGTCCCGCCTGGAGTTTACTTCGTGGTGGTTGATTGCTTTTATAGCTTTATTTACATTTCTGATCCCGCATGGAGGTGTTTCGTGGCAGTTGATCATGTCTCTATATATATATATATATATATATATATATATATATATATATATATATATATATATATATATATATATATATATATATTTACCGCTTTTATATATTTACATTTCTGATCCCCCATGGAGATGCTTCGTGGTAGTTGATCTTGTCTGTATATATATATTTACAGCTTTTATATATATAACTGCTTACTGCTTTCCTATAAATTGCGGCATCATGTGAGCCTAGGAATCATGTGATCACAGATTCAGTCTACTGAATCTAGATTCGGTTCCCGTGATGAACATTTTCAGCTGTAAGCAGCGTGTAATTTTATTCATGGTGTTTGGATTTCCTTCGATGGTTTTTATACCCATGAGGAGTTTGGCACTGCTATGTATATTATTTTCTCGAAGATGCTTCGCATCTCGAAAATAAAAGCAATCAAGCCGAACATTTAATAAAATGGAAGTATCAAAGGCCTCAATTACTATTGAGCATAGGGTTTGAAAAACCACTTTTTATAAAACATCACTGCTATATCTTGTTAAAACTGATTTTTTACACAAATTCAAACCCTTTGTATGTAGGTGCAAACGAGACATAGCACTACTTTCAAATAACAGCACATTGACCCACACACACACACATTCATATAACAGTTTCTTGAAAAGTGGCGGTCACCGTGGCAACACAGATGTCGGGGGGTGCCTAACACCTTCCCTCCGCATAAGCAAGTCCCCAGACCCTAATGAATCTCGATTTCACAAACCCGTTTAGCAGTGTTACATCACTAGGTTAATGTGCAAACATTTTCTCGGTTGTGTTGGTACAACCAGTTAAAAAACCAACTGGCGACTCTTACAGTCAAATCGTCGACATATACATCTCGGACCTTTTTCACTTATTTTTTCGAACAAATCTCACCTAACATGAGAACACAAAAGAACAAGAATAGAAAAGGAATAAATAAAAATCCCTACGTCGACAGATATTTCTAAAAAAGAATATAAATGGTTTAAGCTTCAAGATGAAAAATATTTATATCTTAAAATGTGTGAGACCTTTATTATTTATGAAACAAGTAAAATATTATTACATGATTAATAATATTAAATAATGACTAAAATATTATTAAAGGATTAATAATATTAGACGAGAATTTAAGATGATGGTTATGTGATAATATTATTATCATATGACGATAATATTACTAATGAGTTAAAGAATTATTCAATATTTGATTATGTGGCTAAATATTAGCTAATTTATTATTCGAGTAATAGTTTTGTGATATAAAGTGTATTATGTTAATTGGAAGATCGATCATATTAATGATAGGTCTTTTAGAAGAGATTAAATTAGATAGCTTAGCGGTAATCAGAGGTACATGCAAGCTTTCCAACTCAAACTCTAGTTAATGATTTTTCATAATGCTAGTGGTTTAATTATTGACAATTATTTCACGTCTATTATTATTGATTCGCACTTAGTCCACATTGCATATGTTTATCAGGTATGAAAGGTTGATCACCTTCATTACCAAAGTATTTGTTCATGGTCATTGTTGGCTACTAAGCGTTATTAATTCAATCATTCATGTATTGAAATTCGATTCATGCTGTTTCACAATTATTATATTGTTGAAAACTTGAAAGCTTATTCTTTCTTTCACTCATTATATAACTTTATTGTACTTAAAACTTGCTGAGCAAATTTGTTGCTCACCCTTGCTATATCATGATAAAATTTTCAGATTAAGAGGAAAGCTTGAATAAAGACAGGGGCAAAGGCAAATTCTAGAATTGGATTATTATGCAGTTAGAATTATTAAATTTTCTAATGCGAATGACATTGTAAGTCGTGTAGGATATTGAATGCATGTATTAAGTTAAGGTTACAGACCTTGGAGATTGTGTGTAAAAGTTTATTGTATAAATAATTTATGTTTATATCTTCCGCATTAGTTATAGAAATGATGTATCGTAATGTACCAGGTTCGTGGTGATTAGTACCTGGATTTGGGGACGCTACAGTTGGTATCAAAGTTGTTGGTTATAAACCTTAGGTAGGGTTACCTTAGGCTAATAACCGCAGTGATAAGGATAAGGACTAACTCAAATAGAGTTAGTACATCATTAAGATTTAAAGACGAATCTCGGCAAGTTATAAAAGATACGGAGTTACCTAACTCTGATAATAAATGTGAATGAATAGATGGAGTCTAAAAGACTAAACGTATACGGGGAAATGAGATCGTAAAACAAAACGATCATAACATAGAAATAAATCGTAATATAATATGATGAGATCACACCGTGATCTGATAAGGTTATAGCAGGGAGGTGAATTAATCGAATGATTGAAAAGTTTACAGCAAAGTTGTTGTGTGTCAGTTGTACTATTAATTAGTACTATTTGAACTCAAAAAAGAGTGGTGAATGATAAGATATGGATTAAACAAAATTCGTATGGAGTAAGGGAAAGCTAGGATTATGTGGGATTTTAATTGAGGACTCATGTTAGCAGTTAAGTTGTATGATTCCTTATATGGGCGGCGAATTTGTACTTGGTTTTAGAACCACTGAGCTTCCTATATCGATATAGTGGTTAAGTTGAACAATTCTTTGTATGGGGGGTTTTGTCCTTGGTTTAAGGACCACTTAACTTCCTATATTGATTAGTGGCTGAGTTTGGTTTGACAATCACTTAGCTTCTTACACTGATAATCATTGAAATATTTATGTCGTGCTATTTGCTATATGCGTGATTAGAAGGTGATTCTTTTCTCTGTGTTTGACAGATAAGTAGAGGATATAAGGTTAGATGCGAGTTCTTAAAACTCATACTTATGGTAAGTTTGTGACTCATAATCTTATGGTACGTTTTTGAACCCCTCAGCGAATTGATGACTATGGTCTGACTAGGATAAGTTCTTAAACTCATATTATTGTGGCAAGTTCCTGAACTTCCAAAGTGTGGTAAATTTGATGAACTGGGGTATAACTAAATATGAATGGATTATTGAGGATGATAGGAATAGATAGACTTATTAAGCAATGGGTCATTACAGAAAGTGGAGTTGATGGTGGAAGCATAGGTATTCCAAATCTTCTAGCTATGATAGACTTTGAAATTTTTGACATCAAGTTAAATTCGCACTATGTGCCCTTTAAAAATAAAAATTTATTCTCAACGCATGGTGACAAATGTGTATGTGTGGACTTCGGGACATTAACACATCGTTATCTGTTGAGATATGATAGCACTAAAACTGATTTTCAAAGATTTTTGAACTGTTTCAAGAATAGTCTATGCTAATTGTTTCGGCTAGACAAAAATGATTTAAAAATATCAAAATGCATTTTATATCATTCATTCATCATGTAATTTGGTACAAAGATGATAAAAATGATGAAGTTATCACTGCAGAATTACTTAGTGTTGGATGTGATCTAAGGATCGTCAGCCCAATATGGTATGATGTAGTATGACAAAGTCACAAAATGACGGAATCCTCAAACGGACTGTAAATACAGTGCGGTATCATGACGTCATAAAATGATTTTTAGAATTTTAAAGATAAATTATTGCCAACTAAATTTGGCCGAACATGTTTCGATTGATATTCGAATTATTGGTATGAGTCAAAGCTATTTGATTCAGCTAGACAAATGTTTATGAAATTCAAAGTATTCTTTAAGAATTTTTTCGAATCAAATTATTTTGGTGCGGAATCTTATGATAAGACTAAGGTGAACAACCCTGAAAAAGGGGATATGTCCATTGGATAAACTAATTCAATCTAGTAGAGCAAATATTCGCTAGACATGATTAATATGTTGTACATGACGTAAGCGTACGATAGGCTAATGACTTAAAGTACTGGCAGCTGTAGTTTACCTTCTTCGTGATTGTAAACATACCTAGTAATTTACCATTTTGCGGTGTGAATACCGTTAAAACTATGTGTTCATGGTCTATATGACCCCTCAGCATAATGTGAAAAGTTTTTAACTTCTTAAAAAGGGTAGCAATGGTTGAATGAGATGATAGAAGAGAAATTCTCAAAGGAGAAAAATGTAAAGGTTTAATTGAAAACTTATTTTTGGTGAATAGAAGAAGAAGAGATTAGTAGACTGTAATTTCGAGGACGAAATTCTTAGAAAAAGGGGTGAATGTGACAACCCGAAAATTTAAAAGATCTTAAATTATTAAATTAAAGGTTAAATTTTAAAATCTAGAATGGAAATAGAGGACTAATTAAAAAAATTAGGACCTATATGGTTTTGAAAGAGTGTAGAGAAAATATGGGTTACAAAATTCAAAACCCATAAAAGATTTATATACTTAGAAGTATATTAAGAATATGGTATTATGATACCTTTGAATCTACAAGAGTCAATAAATGAAAAAGATTATGTAAGAAATTTTATAATGATATATGTGAAAATTTATTTAGGAAATAAATTTCAAAGGAAAAGATATTACAAGTTTAAGGTTAATGTGTATATGTATAGATACATATATACATAGAATATGCCATTTATATTTTTAGCCAAACATGATGGATGGTTAATTTAATTAATCATACAAGAATAAATGAAAAGTTTCATTATAAGAAGCTGATGAAAATAAACCTAACATAGTAGTCAAGCATTAGAAATTTCATAAAAAAGAAATAAGAATGTGGCAAATCAAAATAATAAATATAGCAAGCCATATGAAGAAAGTTTATTAAATATAGCAAACCGTAGTAAGAGATTTTATAGACATTAAAATTAAATGTCTAGCATAATATATGAGAATATATTAATAATTTACGAACGATAGTAAATATTTTTGTGACTTATGTGAAGTATGTGAGTGATTAAATAAATATATATTGTAAATAAGTATATATTTATTTAATATATAAATAGAATCAATGAGAAAGTAATATAACCTAATATGATATATTAGGAATTAGAATTAAACAACCTAATGGTTATAGCAAGTGTAAAATGCTAATACTTAAATTTTATACTAGTATACTAACCTAAGAGATTAATTTTATTTTAAACCTAGCTTAATTGAGTTACATAATTAAATTATCTAGGTATTTAAATTCCAAAATAAGTGAATTAGAAACCATAATTAAATAATTAGGGTAATATAAAATTAGTGTGATGGACCGATAATATTTACATGGCCCAAATAATTTTTTTGAAAGCCCAAATGAATTAAGGGTCCTTAACACTAATATACAACAATTAGAAAGTATTTATAAAAATAATACATACATAAAATAATTACAAAAATAACACAATTCATATTAATAAGAAAACCTAAAATTAAGAAGAAATATATGTCATAACTAATCATTCAAATTCAAATATCTGGGATCTAACCACAAAAACAAATTCAAATTCAAATTCAAATTTCATAGGACAAATTTTGCACTTTGCAGGAAGTGGCGGAGGCAATTTTCAGAGAAGGTAGAAGTGTCGGAGGAGGTGGAAGCGTCGGAGGAGGTGGTAATGGTGGCTTCAGAGGCGGCGGTGATGGCTATAGAGGAGATAACAATGGCGGTGGTGGCTCAAGTGGTGGTTACAGAGACGGTGGAGATGGAGGTGGAGGCTGGGGCGGTAGTGGCGGGAGTAACCATTTTCTGGTAGTAAAAGGAAATTCTCAAGATACTGCAGAGGAGAAGATCGTTAGTAATGTCATGGTAACCAAACTTTTATAACAAGGTAACCAAACTTTTATACTAAAGTAACCAAACTTTTATACCAAGGTAACCAAACCTTGGTAATTACCAAGGTAACCAAACTTTTATACTGAGGTAACCAAACTTTTATGCTAAGGTAACCAAACTTTTATACCAAGGTAACCAAAACTTTTATACTAAGGTAACCAAACTTTTATACTAAGGTAACCAAACTTTTATACCAAGGTAACCAAACTGTCATACCAAGGTAACCAAACATTTATACCAAGGTTACCTTGGTATGAAGGTTTGGTTACCTTGGTGTGAAGGTTTGGTTACCAACTGCACTATAAAAAAACTGATGGTGTGGAGGTAGATTGGTTACCTTGGTATGACAGTTTGGTTATCTTGGTATAAAAGTTTGGTTACCTTAGTATAAAAGTTTGGTTACTTTAGTATAAAAGTTTGGTTACCAAACTTTTGTACTGAGGTAACCAAAGTTTTATACTAAGGTAAACACCAATCAACAAAAAAAGTGATCATAAATTTATAATCAAACGCACATTTTGCATAAAATTAAGATCATAAACCCCAAATGAATAAAATTAATGAGAAAACCTTAAAAACTGGCGCTCGAGAGAGAGAGGTAAAATAGAAGTACTTACAAAAACAGAGTACAAAGAAATATGAAGAACAATTGGAAGAATGAAAGAGAGAGAAAAAAATGGCAGAATAAAAGAAAAATGAAAGAAATGGCGTCTTCATCTTTTATATAAAAATGGCAGAAATGGCGTCTTCATCTTTTATACAAAAATGACAGAAATGGCGTCTTCATCTTTTGAAGAAAAAATGACAGAATAGAAAAAAATGAGAGAGAAAATGGCAAAATGACGTCTTCATCTTCTTTCTTCACTGGCGTCTTCATCTTCTCTCTTCACTCTTCAGCTTTTGTCTTTAAATATGAAAATAGAAGAATAGAATTGCAGTGGCGTACATAAAATGGCAGTAGGAGGAGATGAGAGAGAAAATGGCACCTACCAAAACTAATCCCCTAAATTAAGGAATCCTAATTACACTGATATTGACATGTCAGTCATTACATATTAATCCCTTAATTTAAGGACCTTTAATTATATTAAGATTGAAAATAAAAACAAAAAAGTGTAATACTTTTATAATTATTTTATAGGTGTATGATTTTTATAATTATTTTTAAAAATGTACTACTATATGTAATTTATCCATGAATTAATTGGATAAGCCAAAACTTTGGCCCACTCCACCTTGGATTTTTAGAGGATAAATTACCCAAATTGAGCAATTAAATTAAATCAAAAAGAGGGCTAAAATAAAGGGGGATGTACCAGTCATGACATATAGGATAAATGAGATGTGTTGAATTTTTTTCAAAGTTAAATCTTACACTCAAGCCAAGTGTCACCATTATGTCCTAGCCACATTTTTGCCCAAGATTTGGAAATATTAGAGAGAGAAGATGAAGATTATGGGAAAATTTGTATAGATATATATGTTATATCTATATTTTTTTTTCAAGACTAAATGAAGTGCATTTCATTTGCTAAAAAGAGCTTACCTCTCTTTTTGATCTAAGTCTCCAAAAGAAAACTAGAAAGAGAGAAAATCCATGGGGGGGGCTGCCGTAGGCCTTAGAGATAAGTAGGAGAGTAGCTTTGGTTCATGACTTAGAGCTCCACTTAGCAAGAAGAAGAAGAAGAATAAGAAGAAGAAGAACCCAAAAGGGAAAAGGTATAAACCCTAAACACTTAGTTTATGTATTTTTATTTTAATGATTTGATGAAATAAAGAACTTATGTTTTGAACTTTAAAACTCTTGATCTACATGTTTTAGAGTGTGTTATGTGTATAACGAAACATTTTAGGTGTTAAAAGTTTGATCCAGAGAAAGAAAAGTAAAATAGTTTTTAAAACTTAAAAAAAATTAGTGGATTACTGTCACAAAAAGGAAATTTCGGAATTAGTTAGATGTTCCAAAAAATTATGGGCTTTAAATATGTTATAGTACACTGAATAAGCTTTCCATAGACTCTAGAACGGACTAATTCTGACTTCGGAAGAAAGAGTTATGCCATTTTAAAGTAGCCAAGTCAAAACTGGAAAACTCATTTCAGTTCAGTCACCTTGCACGAGTTGTTTGGAATTCTGTGTTTAGAATTTGGAAAAGGTCAAGGAATAGAAGTTGTAGTCCCGGAAGTTAGCTTCGCGTGGGCTCAAGAATTGCTCAAAAATGTTTTGAAACGAAAACGTTATGACTGTTTTAGCGAGAGAGGGTAAAGTCGGGAAAAAGGTGAAAACAATAATGAACGTACACTTTTGGCTAATTATTTGGATTGCTTAATGAACCCAAAATGGAGGTTTCATATACATTTTTAAATAGTCTCATATGATACGAAAAACATATCCAAAAATGAGATAAATCCGATTAACGAACATCGCGTACAAAATTCGCAAAATAGCGAATTTGGTATGCGAGCGGCGGATCGGCAACGCTGCTGGGCAGCAGCGTGCAGCACCGAGCTGCACTGCTGGGCAGCCTAACATGATTTTTGCACACTGTTTTGATGAGTTTCCGTGATCCGTTTTCGCAGTTAGAAAATTTTCTAAAATACTACGCCATAAGGTCTATAACATGCCTAAAATTTCGTTGTTATATAATTTAGGATTTGAAAATTAAAAATGAGCGAACATGCTTGTCAGAACTAAAATTTGAGCGAACGCCAAGCGTCAGCGCGTCGAGCGACTTTGACGTTCGACGTTCCGAATCGCATTCTGGAAAAATAATAAGTCATAATAAATTTATTAAAGTCCTACGTAGTAAGATTTGACTATAAGTGATATTTTATGCCGATAAACTTCCTTTCGGGCATAAATAAAGCAATAAAAGTATGTAATAAATATAAATTACATATTTAAGTAAAATAAAAAAATATAGTTGGGTATAAAATTATTTTGTGGTGCAACGAAGAATGTAAAACCTTTGAAAATTTGTGTGTGTGTATATATATATATATATATATATATATATATATATATATAAAGAAAAATGTGAATAATCGTAAAGTGAAAAATAAAGCGAATGTACTAGTGAGATAAAATATTTATATATAAGGCAACAGTCAGTGTTGACTCATGAACGGACAAACTGATGTAAAAATTATTTAAATTAAAAAATAATATAGTAAATTGAGTTTTACTATAAAAGTTATGCATTAGCTGTTTAAACTCTTAATTTGCTAGTAAAGGTAAATGATATTTCTACAAAAGAATATAAATGGTTTAAGCTTCAAGATGAAAAATATTTATATCTTAAAATATGTGAGACCTTTATTATTTATAAAACAAGTAAAATATTATTACATGATTAATAATATTAGATAATGAATAAAATATTGTTAAAAGATTAATAATATTAGACAAGAATTTAAGATGATGGTTATGTGATAATAATATTATCAAATGACGATAATATTACTAATGAGTTAAAGAATTATTCAATGTTTGATTATGTGGCTAAATATTAGCTAATTTATTATTCGAGTAATAGTATTTTGATATAAAGTGTATTATGCTAATTGGAAGATCGATCTTATTAATGATAGGTCTTTTAGAAGAGATTAAATTAGGTTTCTTAGCGTTAATCAGCGATACAGGCAAGTTTAATAACTCAAACTCAAGTTAATAATTTTTTAAAATGCTAGTGGTTTAATTATTAACAATGATTCCACATTTATGATTATTGATTCGCACTTAGTGCACATTGCATATGTTTATCAGGTATGAAAGGTTGATCACCTTTATTACCAAAGTATTTGTTCATGGTCATTGTTGACTACTCAGTGTTATTAATTCAATCATTCATGTATTGAAATTTGATTCATGTTGTTTCGTAATTATTATATTGTTGAAAACTTGAAAGCTTATTCTTTCTTTCAATCATAATATATCTTTATTGTACTTAAAACTTGCTGGACAAATTTGTTGCTTGCCCTTGCTATATTATGATAAAATTTTCATATTAAGAGGAAAGCTTGAATGCATGTATTAAGTTAAGGTTACAGACCTTGGGGATTATGTGTAAAAGTTTATTACATAAACAATTTATGTTTATATCTTTCGCATTAGTTATAGAAATGACGTATCGTAACGTACTAGGTTTGTAGCATCCCCAAATTCGGGTACCTTTTTACCACGAATCTGGTATACTAAATCCATAATTATTGCGGAAGATATAAACATAAATTGTTTATACATTAAACTTTTACAACATAAATCCCAAGGTCTACAACCTTAACTTAATACATACCTTCAATATCTTAAAGGTTTACAATATCATTTATATCAGAAAATTTAATAGTTCTAACTGCATCAAAAATTAATCTTGCACTTTGTCTTTGCTTCTATCTTTACTCGAGCTTTCGTCTTAATCTGAAATTTTTATCATGATATAGCAAGGGTGAGCATCAAATTTGCCCAGCAAGTTAAATTTATTTGAGGATATATCATGATTGAAAGAATATGAATAAAAGGCTAGCTACGTCCAACAATATAATTGTGAACTAGCAGGAATCAAATTTCATAATTGAATGATCAGGACGACATGAATAAATGTCAACAATGAATATGAATAATTCAACTAGAGCAGATGGTAATGAAGGTGATCAATCTTTCATACCTGATGAACATATGTAACATGCACTAAGTGCGAATCAATAATCAGTATAGATGTGAATAATCCACAATAATTATTCACTAATATGCTTCGAAATATAAGTCGAGTTTGAGTTAAGGAAACTTGCCTGCATAGTCGATTACTACTACGCAATTTAATTTATTCTATTTATTGAAAAGACCTATCAGGTATAAGATTTGTGACGCCCCCAAAATTAGGTATACATCACCCATCTTGGGTCGTCAGATACATGGTACAGAATACAAATACAACTTACTAATACAACTGTCGTGTACAATACGTCAAAACATAAACTATGAGTTTGAATACAAATATTATCTTCTAGAGAGTATTCCTACTCAAAAGGAGTCCTCATTACATTTATTAACATACTATTACATAGAATAGTGAGGACTACTAACTAATACTATCATTCGGACCATCACTCCGTTCCCCGACTTGCCCCACCTACGTTCTCATTTCCTGAAGAGAACAGTGAAAGAAAGGGTGAACTCAACTAGCCCAGTAAGAAATATTATGACTAAGATAATGCAAAATAAATTATCATTAGCCTTCAACAATGTTAAACTGATAAAATATAATAGACATCAAGTTTAACTGCAACGGAACAAGCAATCCATTAAAAGAGTCAAGTAAAAAATAAACTCTACTATCTTTTATGATTTAAAAGGTTTTTCAACACTGTGATCGCTGGGACTCAGCTGAACAAAATAATCCACATCATCGAATCACCCCTGCACTACGGCCAAGGATATTCGTGTATTCATTAATGGTCATAATCATGCCAACAACTGTCCATCAATGCACTACGGGCCAATGAGGACTTTTACCACATCATTTGTAACATTACGGTCATGATTATACCGAATAATCCCTAGTCATAATCATACCAAGTCCATCTATGCACTACATGCCACAGATGACTTTCAACATTTTTTAAACATGAGGATGATGACAATGATATAAGAATTCAATAAAACAAGTTCAAGAATTAATTTATCCAAGAATTAACAACGTCCAAATTGTCAACATGATACGGCTTTGTGGAATAAAATTCTAGAATGATCAGGAGAATATTTTCATGAATAGATACTAAATGAAGCACAAATATCAAGGATATTCCACTAATTTCATGGAGTATAGAAGTCAAAGTTTTAATCAACTGAGTATAATAAAGAATGGAATAACAAAAGAAATCATCATGCATGCGATAGACCATACAGACAGGTTATTCTTAACAGAATAATAATAATGGAACCAGGTCCGGCGTAAACGCACAGATAGGATATTCCGACAGAATAATAAATAATGGAACCAGGTCCGGCGTAAACGCACAGACAGGATATTTCGACAGAATAATAAAGAACAGTAAATAATGGAACCAGGTCTGGTGTAAAACACACAGACAGGATATTCCAACAGAATAATAATAAAGACGGACCAGGTCCGGTGTAAAACACACAGACAGGATATTCCAACAGAATAATAGAAGAATATCACCAAGTATAGGATAGACCGCGTATACTGGTTAATCCAACAGAATAATAAAGAATGGAATAACAGAAATTCTCTTCATGAATATAAAAGAAATAATATTCCCTACCTTAAAAGAACTGGATATTGGAAAAGTGAAGTAGCAGAATACTTTTATTCTCTCTCTCTTATTCTCTCTATACTTTCTCTCTCTATAGCTTGAATGAATTCGTGAAAAATAATGAAGCCCTAGGCCTCTATTTATAGAAAAACTGAGGGTGGCTCTTGGTCTTAACGAAGGGTCAAATGACTCTTGGTCTTAACGAAGGGTCAAATGACTATTGGTCTTAACGAAGAGTCAAATGACTCTTGGTAATATTGAAGGGACAACTACTATTGACGAAAGTAATTATTATTGACCAAGGTAAATACTATTGACGAAGGTAATTACTATTGACCAAGGTAAATACTATTGACCAAGGTAAATACTATTGACCAAGGTAATTACTATTGACCAAGGTAAATACTATTGACGAAGAGACTCTTAGATGATGGCATATGCCCCCCCATAAAAATAACCAAACTTACCACAACGTCTCAATTATTGATTTAATAATATAACATATTATACAGATGATACTATGACAATAATTTAAGAGATATGATGCAGTAATTACTGTAGCAATAATTGAGTATAGCTGAGTGACTTCTCACGTAAGCATCAATAATCAATATCGTGTGCTACTATGCAACCACGCGTATTACTGTACTTTTACTACCGGGTAGTTCAACAGTTTTAACTGTTTTAACGGTAACACTTCAGCCGTTATTTTTATAGAAAGATAATTTTGTCATTTTCTAACTACGACTATACTTCTGTTGTGGGGTCCACCAATGATTGTGCCGTCGTACGAATATTCTCCAACAAAAAGAATATTCCCCGACCAAACGAATATAATATGACAACTTGCATACTTTGAAAAATTTATAAATACTACCCATAACTATTATATCAAATCCACACCATAATATAAAAAAAATTATTTTGAGAAAAAATTAAATATTTATTCATAAAATCTGGGGTCTCACAATCTCCCCTTCTTATGGAATTTCGCCCTCGAAATTTACGTACGTACTTGGTATGCCGAACATGTGAGGATACCTTGACTTCACTTTAAATTCTAACTCTTGAGGTACAACCTTTGAGCGTCGAATATGATCCTTCTTATCCAAGATTTTAACACGTATCTCCTCAAACATTAATTCATCCGCTATCTCGTCCAGTTCTAAATTAATAATGTTGTTCGGGCCGTCCACATATTTACGTAACATCGATTCGTGAAAAAAAAAACGTTATGAACACACGACATGCTTGGCGGTAAAACGAGTCTATAAGCCACAGTTCCTACTCGATCGAGGATTTTAAATGGGTCAATTACATCGAGGGTTGAGATTTCCTCCCTTTGTCAATTTGTGCTTCTAGAATAACGCCCTCTTGAACCTTCTTCTTCACATTCATCAGCTCCGGGTGTGTAGCTTGAACGGCTTTAACGTTATCGATTAAAGTCGATTTTACTCGTATATTCGTTATCTTCATATGGGTCCCTCGAGTCTTTAACTCTATCTTCGTCATTTGTAAGTTATACGAAATGAGTCATTGTTTTAACAACATCGCACTCGTAAACACATACGATCTTCTACTCAACACGTCAGCTACCACGTTCGTTCTTCCACAATGATATTGAATGGAACGGTCGTAATCTTCAACAGCTCGAGCCAACGTCTTTGGCGCATGTTACGTTCGTTTTAGTTGAAGAAATATTTGAGGGTTTAAGAAATGGGTTTTGTACTGGGGTCAATACAAAATTCGATTTCACGCTCTAGGGGTAAGCTAAGAAATCTTCAAGAATACGTCAGGAAATTTATTAACAATAGAAATATCGTTCAAAACTGTGACCCTCATCCAAGACTTGGATTGCATGTCACATTGATACCTATCAACTTGTCATCGTCATTCACGACGTCGCCTACAGAAAGTCTGGCTTCGGTGCATTCCACACAAGGAAGTCATCAGCGAAAGGATCGGGGCTCTTTATTTATGGCTTGATATGACAATGATTGACTTTAGTGGTTTGGTTACTTTGAATCCACATAATAGGGTGATTAGGAGTATGAAAGCTAACAACCTTACGAGAAGCATGATGAGTAGTGAACCAATCGTTTCAAAAAAAATCACATCAAAGGCAAGTATTTTCAAAGAGATAAGATCGACAGGTAACGTGAAAGTGTTGATTTGAACAAGATTTATAAATAGTGGAGGTAACGAAGATTTCTCTCAACTGAGTTTAAACAGACATATCAAAGTCAAAGTTCTCCGGAGTTAACTTTAAACATTGAACACAACTAGGTGAAATAAAAGAGTGAGTAGAACTGGTATCTAATACGGTATAGACTTCGCAAGAGTTTATGACTAACATACCCGTGATAATTTTATTCAGGTTCCTCGTCACGAAAAAAAACGCTTTCTCTTAAACTACTGGCTTTGGCTTTTCTGGGACGGTCTTTGGTGCCTCCATCCTATCTGAACTTGTCTTCGGTGAATGACAAAATCGGGCTAAGTGACCTTCTCTTCCACAATTATAGCATGCTTTGGATGGCATTGCGCAGTTTGGACTGATGTGTCCCTCCCCTCCGCATTTGAAGCAAATGATAGGTGGTCGTTCTCCTTCCTTAACAACGGGGGCTGGTGCTGACGTCTTTCCATCATTGTTGAATTTCCTCTTCTTGAAATGTCCATTCTTATTGTTTTGAACATGATTACCATTGAAGTGGTTACCATTTCTGGCATATTGATTCCCTCCATGCTTATTGTCACCGCTTTGATGACTGTTATCACCAGTATTATCATTTTTCTGGCTGCTCTCTTTTGGTTGCGTTGACTCATTATCACGCTCCACTAACTGAGCTCTATTCACAACATCTGAATACAAACACAATTTATGAGAAATAAGATATTGACGTATCTCCGGTTTCAAATCTCTTAAAAACATCCGCGTCATTCTCTCTTCATTATCCACAAAGTGGGATGCAAATCGGGACAACTCGGCAAACTTGGCTTCGTACTGCGACACGGTCATGTTGTTTTGCTCCAACTTGATAAATTCCACCTCCTTCATGTGACGAATACTTTCGGGAAAGTACTTGTCATTGAACAGTTCTTGGAACTTCTCCCAAGACATCTTGAGTGCGTCAGGCTGGGTATGTTTTACAGATTCCCACCAGTAATCTGCCTCTTCACGTAGCATAAAGGTGGCAAAGGGAATCTTTTGCTCCTCGGAGCATCCCAAGACATCAAATATCTTGGTGATCTGCTTTAACCACGTCTCCGCCTTAAGTGGTTCTGGCTTTCCCAAAAACTCTGGTGGTCCCAGCTCCTTGAATTGCTTAGAGGTGACCAACCGAGAGTTATTTTATTGTTGTATGAATTGCATAAAGCCTCTGACCATCTCATTATTCACCATTTCATCGGTGTTATTGTTTTCATGAGGATTATTGTCCTCTACTTGCACATTACCCTGAGCATTGATCGTTGGTGATTCAATGGTCTCATGTGCTTCATTGATTATCTCAACATTTTCGGATGCCATTTGCAAATACTGCAACAAAACAAGGGTTAATTAACATATAACATATTATCCATATACTTTGACCGACCAATTAAATACCAAATAAACTTAGGTAGGTCATACTAGCGAAGAAATTCCCCGTCTCTCCCCTCCTAGTTCTATTCTCACATCTTAGCCAGGGATCATATCCCTAAGCTCTGATACCAACTGTGACGCCCCCAAAATTAGGTATACATCACCCATCTTGGGTCGTCAGATACATGGTACAGAATACAAATACAACTTACTAATACAACTGTCGTGTACAATACGACAAAACATAAACTATGAGTTTGAATACAAATATTATCTTCTAGAGAGTATTCATACTCAAAAGGAGTCCTCATTACATTTATTAACACACTATTACATAGAATAGTGAGGACTACTAACTAATACTATCATTCGGACCATCACTCCGTTCCCCGACTTGCCCCAGCTACGTTCTCATTTCTTGAAGAGAACAGTGAAAGAAAAGGTGAGCTCAACTAGCCCAGTAAGAAATATTATGACTAAGATAATGCAAAATAAATTATCATTAGCCTTCAACAATGTTAAACTGATAAAATATAATAGACATCAAGTTTAACTGCAGCGGACCAAGCAATCCATTAAAAGAGTCAAGTAGAAAATAAACTCTACAATCTTTTATGATTTAAAAGGTTTTTCAACACTGTGATCGCTGGGACTCAGCTTAATAAAATAATCCACATCATCGAATCACCCCTGCACTACGGCCAAGGATATTCGTGTATTCATTAATGGTCATGATCATGCCAACAACTGTCCATCAATGCACTACGGGCCAATGAGGACTTTTACCACATCATTTGTAACATTACGGTCATGATTATACCGAATAATCCCTGGTCCTAATCATACCAAGTCCATCTATGCACTACAGGCCACAGATGACTTTCAACATTTTTTAAACATGAGGATGATGACAATGATATAAGAATTCAATAAAACAAGTTCAAGAATTAATTTATCCAAGAATTAACAACGTCCAAATTGTCAACATGATACGGCTTTGTGGAATAAAATTCAAGAATGATCAGGAGAATATTTTCATGAATAGATACTAGATGAAGCGCAAATATCAAGGATATTTCACTAAATTAATGGAGTATAGAAGTCAAAGTTTTAATCAACTGAGTATAATAAAGAATGGAATAACAAAAGAAATCACCATGCATGCGATAGACCGCACAGACAGGTTATTCTTAACAGAATAATAATAATGGAACCAGGTCCGGCGTAAACACACAGATAGGATATTCCGACAGGATAATAAATAATAGAACCAGGTCCGGCGTAAACGCACAGACAGGATATTCCGACATAATAATAAAGAACAGTATAATAAATAATGGAACCAGGTCCGGTGTAAAACACACATACAGGATATTCCGACAGAATAATAATAAAGACGGACCAGGTCCGGTGTAAAACACACAGACAGGATATTCCAACAGAATAATAGAAGAATATCACCAAGTATAGGATAGACCGCGTATACTGGTTATTCCAACAGAATAATAAAGAATGGAATAACAGAAATTCTCTTCATGAATATAAAAGAAATAATATTCCCTACCTTAAAAGAACTGGATATTGGAAAAGTGAAGTAGCAGAATACTTTTATTCTCTCTCTCTTATTTTCTCTATACTTTCTCTCTCTATAGCTTGAATGAATTCGTGAAAAATAATGAAGCCCTAGGCCTCTATTTATAGAAAAACTGAGGGTGGCTCTATGTCTTAACGAAGGGTCAAATGACTCTTGGTCTTAACGAAGAGTCAAATGACTCTTGGTCTTAACGAAGGGTCAAATGATTCTTGGTAATATTGAAGGGACAACTACTATTGACGAAAGTAATTATTATTGACCAAGGTAAATACTATTGACGAAGGTAATTACTATTGACCAAGGTAAATACTATTGACCAAGGTAAATACTATTGACGAAGGTAATTACTATTGACCAAGGTAAATACTATTGACGAAGAGACTCTTAGATGATGACATATGGCCCCCCATAAAAATAACCAAACTTACCACAACGTCTCAATTATTGATTTAATAATATAACATATTATACAGATGATACTATGACAATAATTTAAGAGATATGATGCAGCAATTACTGTAGCAATAATTGAGTACAGCTGAGTGACTTCTCACGTAAGCATCAATAATCAATACCGTGTGTTACTATGCAACCACGCGTATTACTGTACTTTTACTACCGGGTAGTTCAACAGTTTTAACGGTTTTAACGGTAACACTTCAGCCGTTATTTTTATAGAAAGATAATTTTGTCGTTTTCTAACTACGACTATACTTCTGTTGTGGGGTCCACCAATGATTGTGCCGTCGTACGAATATTCCCCGACAAAAAGAATATTATCCGACCAAACGAATATAATATGACAACTTGCATACTTTGCAAAATTTATAAATACTACCTATAACTATTATATCAAATCCACACCATAATAACAAAAAAAATTATTTCGAGAAAAAATTAAATATTTATTCATAAAATCTGGGGTCTCACAAGATTGATCTTTCAATTATCATATCATACTTTATTTCATAATACTATGTAACACTTAATCACATAAGTCCAATATTAGATAATCTTAACACCCTATTCATTTACTTACTTATAATCTCATCACCTTATACCAACTTGTCTAATCTTTACTCACAAAGTTAAGTATTAGACATCACACCTTAGTCTTAGTAGTATCGTTTTACTTTGATAATCTTACAACTTATACTTTATAAGTTTTCCCCTTTAGATGTTATCTTAGTAAGCGAGATAACCTTTCAGTAAACTGAAATATCATTTTAGTAAAATGAATTACATTTCAGCATCCTGAAATCACTATTTCAGCAAACCAAAATCAGATTAGCAGACTAAATTCAATTTCAGCAACCTGAATTCAAAATCTTCAATTTCAGCAACATGAATTCACTATTCTTTTGATCAAAAATAACAAATCAACTTATTATTTTCTATCTTTTGGCCAATCATATACACATGTATTCCATACACAAAAAGTATTTTTCCGTAATTTTTCAAAAATCAATTTCTAGTTAATTCCTTAAGAAATTAGCTACCTCGTGCTTAACTCCAGAAATTCCCATCTATTGACATAATGTTATACATGTTAACGTGACCCTCCAGTATAAATTTCGTGACCATCGGAGTTATAGAACTCCGGTTATAACGATTTTCGTCAAAAAATCACAGATATTGAAATGGTCATAACTTGGTCATTTTAACTCGGAATGGGCTCATTTTTGGACACAACCTACGTTATCCCATATATTTTGATTCCCCAAAAGGCTGGATTTTATCTCGATAAATAAGTTGCCGAAACAGCCCTTTTAATGTTTTGGGCAGAAGCTAAATTAGCATTTTACAGTTTTTTGTCCTTTGCTAAAAATAGTCCATACAAAAATCTACAACTCCTTTTTCAGTGATTCCACTTGGAGATGTTAACTAACATATAGATCTAACTTTAGGACTTGACCACACTCAAAAATTCAAAATATAATAGGAGATATGGTCATTTGAAGTTCATGTTCCATTTTCACAAAAATCTGATTTTTAACCCTTGGTGAGTTCTAAGAAAACCTTCATGTTTTCACATAATATCAACATATCTCATCATAATACTTAATAATACCTCATACACCCATGGATCTATCATGATGAATGATCTATTCCATCAAACAATCATCAAACACAAAATAAAATACAATCAAGGCTAAGAAAATTAGGATTTTCTACACTTTGAAAACCTAGCTTCACTTTTCTTGCTTTTGATCTAACTTTTGACACTTAAAATGGATAGATCCACACATAAAATACTCTAAATCATGTAGATCTAAGATTTTGGAGTTTTGAAACTATAGATCTTTATTCCATCAAAATAACTTAAAAAGGATAACTTAGGTTTGGTTTTATACCTTTAATTTCTTAACATATCTTTTTCTTCCAAACTATGTGATGGATCTTCGATGGCATGGAAGATCAAAATCTCCTCTCTTTCTCCTCTTGGAGCTGCCGAATCCTCCCTTCTCTCACACACTCTCTCTTTAACTCTTGTTAGAATAATAAAAGAGATGAAAGAGAAAAATAAGATAGATTTTTATTTGTTTGGTAAATATATATAGATATATTATATGTATCTATAGAAATTTCCAACACATCTCCCCTTCACTCTCTCTTTCTCAATCATTTAGTTGTTGCTTGCAAGCTTAGCCAAATGTGGTGGCTCCAAAAATAAGAAGACACCTAGCATAGTTGGTGAACTACTTTATAAACTAAAATAAGTTATCATCATTACCTCACATGCATTACCAAGTTTGCTAGCAAAATTAAAGTGATTAGATTACCTAACATATCCATCCATATCTTGCTTTTCTCTCTCTCATTATTCAAGATGTAACTTGCAAGCAGCATCTAAAGTGTTGCCCAAATAAAAAGTTGACAACTCATGAAGTTGTTCACCTACTAAAGTTATCTCATCATTACATACCACTCCTTTTCCCACTCCATCAAATTTGGCCACATGTCCTCTTCATTCACCCATTTTATTTTTATTAGCTAGCTTAATTAATGACCATAATTCCCCTCCTTAAGTGGACTTTAATTGGGCCAAGCTTGGACTCCCTTTTTATTTCTTTTTGGGCTTGCACTTTCTTATTCATTTGTCTAATAATTAAAATGATCTTGAGCTCCTCCACCAAATAAATTGGGTCATAACTAAACTTGCCCTTTATATTAAATATTGGGCTAGCTCAATAATTTAATTGTTCTTAAATTAATTAACTACAAATCTCATGCTTAAAGCTACAAATTAATTCTTTGAGCCTAAAAATCAACTTAGTTCTATACTTATTAACTTTTTATCCATTCCCCATTATTTAATTAGGGTTCCCTTACACACGTTAGTAAGTTAATTTCTTACTCATACACACTTATTTCCTTAACCCAATTAGACTTTCTTTAATTAGGTTATAAAATTAATTAATTGAGATGTATAAAACAAATCTTTTAATGTTAGTATATATATTTATATAATAATATTCTCCCATATTATAATCTCTTATGTTATTTACTTATCACACCTAATATATATATTAGGTTACATAACTTAATTCTTAATTCACTTACTCACATATTCATACAAAATAATTTTTTAAATTGGGACATGGTCCAAAATTCCTAGATTAGGTCACTAGTATATAATTAAAATACTAGAACCACATACATATAATCTTATGACTCATACACTAAACATATACCTCATTATCGGACTATCACTTATAGTCTACCAAATCATTCAAGTTCTTATCCAAAAATTTTGAAATCCTTAAAATTCCTTTACAGAAACGTCAAATCCATACACTCATTTTCTTTCTAGGTCTATTATTTAACCTTATTCAATCTTTTAAGATTTTATAGAATTGTCCAAATTTTCGGGTTGTCACATTCACCCCTTCTTCTAAGAATTTCGTCCCCGAAATTTACCTTACACCTTATACCATGCACCATACACCATTCATACACAGCATCACATGCTACCCAATACACCACTCACGAGAGTAAAAGTTTTCAAATTGTGCTGAGGGGTCATATAGACCATGAACGATTGAGGTTTATAGGTATTACTACCTGATACCTATTTCAATTAAGAAAAAGGTACTCTACCCCTTACAAAGATTAATAGTATGTTTATAATCGCGAAGAAGGTAAACTACCATTGCTAGTACTTTAGGTGATTAGCCTATCGTACTTTTACGTCATGCATAACGTATCAATCACGTCTAGCGAATATTTACGCTATTAGATTGGATTATTTTATCCAAACAACATAGTTCACCTCAGTCTTATTATAGGATTCCGCACCAAAACAATTTGGTTCGGAAAAATTTTCAAAGAACGCTAAGAATTTTCATAAACGTTGGTCTAGCCGAATCAAATAGCTTAGACCCATATCAATAATCAATTTCAAACGATATACGAATGTGTATAGCCAAACGTTGTTGGTAAATTTAAAATTTTGAAAATTAGTTTTAAAAAATGACGTCATGATGTCGTACTGTATTAACAGCCCGTTTGAGGATGCCGTCATCGAGTGACTTTGTCATAACACATCATATAATAGTGGGACAACGATAATTAGATCGAATTTAACACTAAGTATTCCTGTATTTACAACTCCATCAATTTTTTTATCATATCCGTACCAGGTTACATGGTACATAAGTGATAAATAAAAATATATTTTGATATTTCAAATCATTATCGTCTAGCCGAAACAAGTAGCATAGACTATTCTTAAAGCCGTTCAAAAATCATTACAAATCTGTTTTATCATCTCAACAGGTAACGAGGTGTCGGTGGCCCAAAGTCCATGCATACACAAGGGTCACCAGGAGTTGAGAATAAAAATTCATTTTCAAAAAGGCACATAGTGCGTTTTTGGCTTGATGTCAAAAACTTTGAAGTCTAACATAGCTAGAAGATTTGGAATACCTATGCTTCCACCATCAACTTAACTTCCTCTAATGATCCATTTCTTAATAAATCTATCTATTTCTATCATCCTCAATGTTCCATTCACCACATAACTATACATAGTTCATCAAACTTACCACACATTATGAGTTCAGGAACTTTCCACAATCATATGAGTTTAAGAACTTGTCCTAGTCAGACCTTTGGCGTCCATTCGCTGAGGGGTTCATAAATATTTTATATAATTATGAGTCGCGAACGTATCATAAGTATGAGTTTTAAGAACTCGTACTTAACCTTATATTCTCTAACTATACCCTACCTATCTGTTGTACACCTGAGAAAAGAATCACCTTCTCAACAGATATATAGCAAATAGCGTGACACAAACATTTCAATAATTATCAGTACCAGAAACTAAGTAATTTTCAAACCAAACTCGGCCACTAATCAACATAGGAAGCTAAGCGAACAATTCCCCGCCCATACAAAGAATTGGTCAACCTAACCACTATATCGACCAGGAAGCTAAGTGATTCTAAAACCAAGTACAAATTTTCCGCCCATACAAGGAATCATACAACTCAGCTGCTGACCTGAGTCCTCAGTTCAAATCCCACACAATTTTAACTTTCACTTTTCTTAATGCGAATTTTCTTTAATCCGTATCTTAAAATTTACCACTCTTTTCCGAGTTTACATAGTACCATTTCATAGTACCTTCTCTTTATAGCATCAAGCTATATCATTCCAATATTTTAACATATCATATGTTATTAATTTGATCACGTCGTGATCTTATTTTGTAATCATTTCTCCTTATACTCATGATCGTTTTATTTTACGATCTTCTTATTCTTCTCTTTAATCATATTATATTATGATTTTATTAACACTTTTCATCTTATAGACACAGTCTATTTATTATCACTTTTCATTTTTATTACTGGAGTTAGATAACTCTGGATTCTTACCCTTATAGCATTTCAAGATTCTTCTTTGAATCTTATTTATCTTTATCTTTACTTTAATGATGAATTTCCCAAATTCATCTCTTATCACTTAAACTCGATCTGAGTTTATTCCTTATTATCTCCGCGGTTATAGCCTAAGGTACACCAACCTAAGGTTTCTAACCTACGGCTCTGATACCAACTGTAGTATCCCCAAATTCGGGTACCTTTTTACCATGAATCTGGTATACTAAATCCATAATTATTGCGGAAGATATAAACATAAATTATTTATACATTAAACTTTTACAACATAAATTCCAAGGTCTACAACCTTAACTTAAAACATACCTTCAATATCTTAAAGGTTTACAATATCATTTGTATCAGAAAATTTAATAGTTCTAACTGCATCAAAAATTAATCTTGCACTTTGTCTTTGCTTCTATCTTTACTCAAGCTTTCATCTTAATCTGAAAATTTTTATCATGATATAGCAAGGGTGAGCATCAAATTTGCCCAGCAAGTTAAATTTATTTTAGGATATATCATGATTGAAAGAATATGAATAAAAGGCTTGCTACGTCCAACAATATAATTGTAAACTAGCAGGAATCAAATTTCATAATTGAATGATAAGGACGACATTAATAAATGTCAATAATGAATATGAATAATTCAACTGGAGCAGATGGTAAGAAGGTGATCAACCTTTCATACCTGATGAACATATGTAACATGCACTAAGTGCGAATCAATAATCAGTATAGATGTGAATAATCCACAATAATTATTCACTAATATGCTTTGAAATATAACTCGAGTTTGAGTTAAGGAAACTTGCCTGCATAGTCGATTACCGCTACACAATTTAATTTATTCCCTTTATTGAAAAGACCTATCAGGTATAAGATTGATCTTTCAATTAGCATATCATACTTTATTTCATAATACTATCTAACACTTAATCACATAGTCAAATATTAGATAATCTTAACACCATATTCATTTACTTACTTATAATCTTATCACCTTATATTAACTTATCTAATCTTTACTCACAAAGTTAAGTATTAGACATCACACCTTAGTCTTAGTAGTATCCTTATACTTTGATAATCTTACAACTTATACTTTATAAGTTTTTCCCTTTAGATGTTATCTTAGTAAGCGAGATAACCTTTCAGTAAACTGAAATATTATTTCAGTAAAATGAATTATATTTCAGCATCCTGAAATCACTATTTCAGCAAACCAAAATCAGATTAGCAAACTAAATTCAATTTCAGCAATCTGAATTCAAAATCTTCAATTTCAGCAACCTGAATTCACTATTCTTTTGCACAAAAATAACAAATCAACTTATTATTTTTCTATCTTTTGGCCACTCATATACACATCTATTCCATACACAAAAAGTATTTTTCCGTAATTTTTCAAGTCCCTTAAGTATTTTTCAAAAATCAATTTCTAGTTAATTCTTTAAGAAATTAGCTACCTCGTGCTTAACTCTAGAAATTCCCATCTCCTGACATAATGTTATACATGTTAACATGACCCTCCAGTTTAAATTTCGTGACCATCGGAGTTATAGAACTCCGATTATAGCGATTTTTGTCGAAAAATCACAGAAATTGAAATGGTCATAACTTGGTCATTTTAACTCGGAATGAGCTCATTTTTGGACACAACCTACTTTATCCCATATATTTTCATCCCCCAAAAGGCCGGATTTTATCTCGATAAATAAGTTGCCAAAACAGCCCTTTTAAAGTTTTGGGCAGAAGCTAAATTGCCATTTTGCAGTTTTTCGTCCTTTTCTAAAAATAGTCCATACAGAAATGTACAACTCCTTTTTCAGTGATTCCACTTGGAGATGTTAACTAACATATAGATCTAACTCCAGGACTTGACCACACTCAAAAATTCAAAATATAATAGGAGATATGGTCATTTGAATTTCATGTTCCGTTTTCACAAAAATCTGATTTTTAACCCTTGGTGAGTTCTAAGAAAACTTTCATGTTTTCACATAATATCAACATAACTCATCATAATACTTAATAATACCTCATACACCCATGGATCTATCATGATGAATGATCTATTCCATCAAACAATCATCAAACACAAAATAAAATACAATCAAGGCTAAGAAAATTAGGATTTTCTACACTTTGAAAACCTAGCTTCACTTTTCTTACTTTTGATCTAACTTTTAACACTTAAAATGGATAGATCCACACATAAAATACTCTAAATCATGTAGATCTAAGATTTTTGAGTTTTGAAACTTTAGATCTTTATTCCATCAAAATAACTTAAAAAGGATAACTTAGGTTTGGTTTTATACCTTTGATTTCTTACCATATCTTTTTCTTCCAAACTATGTGATGGATCTTCGATGGCATGGAAGATCAAAATCTCCTCTCTTTCTCCTCTTGGAGCTGCCGAATCCTCCCTTCTCTCACACACTCTTTCTCTTTAACTCTTGTTAGAATAATAAAAGAGATGAAAGAGAAAAATAAGATAGATTTTTATTTGTTTGGTAAATGTATATAGATATATTATATGTATCTATAGAAATTCCCAACACATCTCCCCTTTAGTCTCTCTTTCTCAATCATTTAGTTGTTGCTTGCAAGCTTAGCCAAATGTGGTGGCTCCAAAAATAAGAAGACACCTAGCATAGTTGGTGAACTACTTTATAAACTAAAATAAGTTATCATCATTACCTCACATGCATTACCAAGTTTGCTAGCAAAATTAAAGTGATTAGATTACCTAACATATCCATCCATATCTTGCTTTTCTCTCTCTCTCATTATTCAAGATGTAACTTGGAAGCAACATCTAAAGTGTTGTCCAAATAAAAAGTTGATAACTCATGAAGTTGTTCACCTACTAAAGTTATCTCATCATTACATACCACTCCTTTTTCCACTCCACCAAATTTGGCCACATGTCCTCTTCATTCACCCATTTTATTTTTATTAGCTAGCTTAATTAATGACCATAATGCCCCTCCTTAAGTGGACTTTAATTGGGCCAAGCTTGGGCTCCCTTTTTATTTCTTTTTGGGCTTGCACTTTCTTATTCCTTTGTCTACTAATTAAAATGAGCTTGAGCTCCTCCACCAAATAAATTGGGTCATCACTAAACTTGCCCTTTATATTAAATATTGGGCTAGCTCAATAATTTAATTGTTCTTAAATTAATTAACTACAAATCTCATGCTTAAATAAACACTTGGGCTACAAATTAATTCTTTGAGCCTAAAAATCAACTTAGTTCTATACTTATTAACTTTTTATCCATTCCCCATTATTTAATTAGGGTTCCCTTACACACATTAGTAAGTTAATTTCTTACTCATACACACTTATTTTCTTAACCCAATTAGACTTGCTTTAATTAGGTTATAAAATTAATTAATTGAGATGCATAAAATAAATCTTTTAATGTTAGTATATATATTTATATACTAATATTCTCCCATATTATAATCTCTTAGATTATTTACTTATCACACCTAATATATATATTAGGTTACATAACTTAATTCTTAATTCACTTACTCACATATTCATACAAAATAAATTTTTAAATTGAGACATGGTCCAAAATTCCTAGATTAGGTCACTAGTATATAATTAAAATACTAGAACCACATACATATAATCTTATGACTCATACACTAAACATATACCTCATTATCAGACTATCACTTATAGTCTACCAAATCATTCAAGTTCTTATCCAAAAATTTGAAATCCTTAAAATTCCTTTACAGAAACGTCAAATCCATACACTCATTTTCTGTCTAGGTCTATTATTTAACCTTATTCAATCTTTTAAGATTTTATAGAATTGTCCAAATTTTTGGGTTGTCACAAGGTTCGTGGTGATTAGTTCCCGGATTTGGGGACGCTACACAGACCTGTCAAGAATAAGCTTGTGAATGATATTCCTTTTTATATATGATTTGATTATGATATATATATATATATATATATATATATATATATATATATATATATGAATGAATATGCAAGTATGCATGCATTAAGAAAAGCTGTAAAGTCCTTTGATAGATAATAAAAACATGTGTACAAGGACTTAGAATAAATTGATCAAATATGTTAGGTTAATCCTACATAGACAAAATAGCTTTGTAAAGTCCTTAAAAAGAAATGATGTACAATGACTATAAATATAGAAAGATCAAGCATGTTAGGTTGATCTTATGAAGTAACAGATAGGCTTGTCTGATCGTCGAGCACTGCACCAAAAATCGTAGTCTGCCAGGAGAGTCAAGAAAAACTCGGGAGCTATCAAGGCAGAATCGCAGTCTGCAAGATAGTAGATCTCGGAGTTCGTAGACTGTCAGGAGAGACGAGGAAGGATCGTATTGTGTTGAGAAGAACTTCCTCGGAGTCGTAGTCTGCTGAGGAAGTCATGTTCAGAAACGTAGAGACAGCCTACCTACGAGCTGACCGAGCATCTGCCGAAGCCAAGTCAAGAATCGTAAACTACACTCAGAGTCGTAGAGTCTACTAATCATATTAGAGGCAGAGATCGTAGTTGAACAAGATCAAATAAAGACAACGAGCACAAAGTTAGAAATCGTAGAGTGTCAAGATTTGATCTCGGAGTCGTAGTGTCTGCACGGCCGAAGCTGAATCATAGAGTGCAAAACTAAGACTTCAAAAGATGTGCTCACAATGCCAAGGAAGAATCGTAGAGCAAATACGATTCTCAACAAATGAGCACTCCCAGAATATTCAAAGAAATGAAGTCTCTGGTCTAAGCTGCAAAGATACATTTCACTTGAAGGAAACCAGAGAGCACTCGACGAATGGCATGCAAGCTAACATAAGATCTAAGCACCAACTCAATCAAAATTCAGATTGAGTTGTGTAGCCATTCAAGATGAAGTCTTTCACAAGTTGATCAGAAGAAGACTTCAGTAACTGACTGGGGAAAGTCAGCAAATGCAATAGCTGTCAAGGAAACAGAAGACAACGATCTTGGAAGCAATCAGGATCGTAGTGTTTGCCAAATAAAGAATGAACTGATGGAGTGTGCACAAAGATACTGGTCAACGACTGAAGAACAAGGCTAAAGTGATTATACATTGGGTCAGTCTATTGATGATAAGTGAACGGGAGATCATAAGGAGAAAGCGAGCTGGACACGCTACAAATCTGAAGTGTCTTGCTCTTTAGAAGGGGCCAGAACAAGGAGTCAAGCCATTAGTATCTGAGAACAGTCAAGGTAAACAGAAGTGTTGAAGCACTACACAATAAGAAGGAAGAGGTGTTCTACATTGAAGATCAAATGAACACTCTTCAAAGATCGTAGTGTTGTCTCTACATGTCAATGAGCAACAGTTAATAAGACATTACGATCAGGTCTAAGAAAGCATGCATCAGAATAGTAGAGTTCGGTCATCCAAAGATTGAAGCATTGACAACGGTTCAATCTGAAGATTGATATTCAGACAAGAGCTTATTGAGAGCATCGATGCAAAAGGACAACCTCTGATCAAGAAATTATAAGGAGGAAATAAAGTCGTCGACATGCCCAAGACATCAAAGTGACATCTCTGACGGGGTAGATGAAACAGTAGACTGCAGTGCCAGAAAGTCAGTAAAGGAGATGTCATGTCACATCTGCAGTCTACACCAAATAACTCGAGATCTGCGAGGCAATTTAAATAGCTTCCAACGACTATACACTAACGGGAAGATTGGGAAGGAGTATAAATATGCCAGAGCTTCAACGATCAAGAGTTGTTGATAATTGCTAAGTTGCAGAATCGTTGAGTTATTGGAATGCTATTGTTGACTCTACGAGTTCCACCTGAGATTAACAGAATAAGTCTTAGTAACAGTGGGACTACAAAGGTGGAAGTGAAGCAACTTTGAAGAAGGACTTAAACAGACCAGAGCTTCACTCAACAAAGATGAGAATGCCGCTGAAGATGGCAGCTAAGCTGAGAGCCGAGAAGGACAAGAAGATAACATTCAGAAAAGTGGCAGAGTACAAAGAAAATCAAGAGAGCCACTCTACAGATCACCATGAACCAAAAGCTGAAAAAGAACAGATGCAGAATCATGTCTGCCAAACATTTAAGAAGGGTTCAGGGATTGCTAAGTGCCAGACGAAGTCTACCAAAAGCTTAGAGACTTAGCAAATCCAGATGGTGATGGTGCACAACTAACATCTGATGAAGATGAGTAGAAAAGAGTGAAGATCAGCTGCACCAGAGAAGATGTGGTCCAGACTCAAAGTAGAATGCAAAGAGGACCACGCCAAGCTGCTAAGTACAGAAGATGTTCAAGCTTAAAGACATCTTAGCAGCTTAGCAACAATAACAATAGCAACAACAACAATAAGCCAGGGCCTGAGGGGTCCTTGTCTGGAGGGACTAAATGAAGTTCCAAGACTGTTGGCCTTGAAGAGTTCTTAGTAAACTAAAGTTCCAAGGCTACTGCCCTTGAAGGAATCTTAGTGATTCAGGGTGCTGCCCTTCCTTAGTGGAAATCCTACTAGTTGAAAGCAGAAGAGTGGATTAGGAGCTTGAGTCTCTGAACCACTTAAAATCCCTTGTGTCTTTTACATTATGTCATTTATATTATGTACTTAACTGCTATAACTGTTATGTATGTATTAACTGCTTACCACCGCACTAACTCTAAGAATAATGTATGAATGATTATGAATATATAAATGAAGGGGATCTTTTACGTATTCCTCTGTGCTTGAAAAGATTCTTATGTTTGTCATATGTTAATTCATTAGCAATACAAAATAAACGAGAAAAGTATTTAAAATTAAAAGGATCTATTCAACCCCCCCTTCTAGATCTATTGTGTGCCTACTGGGAACTAACAAGACCATCGGCGTCCATTTGTTGAGGGGTTCAAAAACATACATATGATTTTGAGTCACCAACTTACCATAAGTATAAGTTTTAAGAACTCGCACCTAATCCTAAAAATTTCTGACTAATCTTAATAGTCTCTAACTATCAAATATATACATGAAAAAAGAATCACCTTTTCGCCATATATACATTGATAGTGCGACACCAACATTCTAATGATTATCAATGTGATAAACTGAGCGTAAGCACAAAATCCTCGCCCATACAAAGGTTTGTACACTAAGCCATCGCATGAGTCCTCAATTGAAATCCCACATAACTCTATCTTGCTCATAACTTGCTCTTTACTCTATACGAATTCCTCGTATCACATTATCTATAACTCCTCGTGAGTTTATCTCGTACTATTTCATAGTACATTATCTTCATAGCATCAAGCTATAATTATTCAAACATTACATATCGTCTTTCTTTTATAACATAAACAGATCACGTCGTGCTCTTATTCTATAATTATCTCCCTTAAAAGTCTTTTCTTAACTCGTGATCGTTTTGTTTTACGATCCTCTTTCTTTCCTTTTTCATCATTTACGATTTTATTTATGCTTTTAATCTTACAAACTTTGTCTATTCATCATTATTCGTTATCTTGGCTATTGGAGTTAGGTAACTCCCAATTCTTATCTTTATATCTCTTCAAGATTCTTCTTTGAATTTTCTTGTTTTTATAACAATTCTTCCTTTAAGAATTTCTAACTTCATTTACATTGGTCAACATTTCATTCGAGTTCCACATTTTCATCATACGTATCCATTTTCTATACTTGGTACACCTCGAGTCTCTAATTGTTTCAATATGGTACGTTGAGTGGTTTCCCACAAACAACCAACAAACTAGGTTCCGAGTTGCTAGTTCGTATATACCTCCGCTCTATGAAGGAATCGTTAAGCCCAGATATCGTACATCAACTATTAAAGAGTACTATTGTACCATACTTAAATGTAACTTTTTATTCCTAACTTCTTTATCATTCTCTTCTTATAGACATTGTCTACTTATCATCGCCTTATTATTGGAGTTGGGTAACCCCGCATTGATATTCCTTATAACTTTGCAATTCTTCTTTGAATCCTCTCATGCATGTTTTAATCCCTTAATTATAAATTTCTTAAATTACTTCTTATTGTTCAAACTCTATTTGAGCTTATTCTTTCATTATCTTCACATCTCTTATCTAAGGTTGTAGCCTAAGGTACTCTTACCTAAGGTTTCAAACCTATCAGCTTTGATACGAACTGTAACGACCCCAAAATTCATACAATTTAACTATCGACTTCGGTCGTTAATAATGTGTTCAACCTTTAATTTTACATCATTAAACGATAATACAACTATTAAAATTTGCAAAATAATTAAAATTTTCTATTACAAACTATTCTCATTCCCAAAATTTTCAACCTTTACATCTAAATATCTCAGAATTATTTTAATACTACAATAGTTTACATCGTAAAATGATATTATAATTCAACATTAATACATTTTCCGAAACTTTAGACATGGTTTATAAGAATAATAACTTGGCTAAGATATTAAATCTTCATGTATCACATCAGATTCATGTCTTTCAAGTAGCACATAACTTTACCTTGGATCTTTAACCTGCAAAAGTGGTTATTTGCAAGGTTGAGCTCGACAGCCTAGCAAAATCTAACAGTTTTCATGCATTACATAACACATAATAACATACTCAACGTACATCTCATAAACATTGGACTAAAATAACATACATGTTATAGTTCATACAACAAGTATAAAGATTGAGGTCCTTACTCAATCAACATTCATTACTCAATCGACGTAGTCATAAATTGACTTTAACATTTTATACCTTCAACATATATATATAACAAATCATGCTATTTGCAATAAAGATTTAAAACAGTTCATCATCAAGTTCACATAGCAAATAGGAACTGAAAGACTTGACATGATCGTTGTTTACCAATAATAGTTTAACAGCTTACAGTTATTTGTACTTCACGTGCCCTCCACAATTATATAATCATACACATCAACTATTAGTCATATAACAATGCATAGTAATTGTAATGTAAACTTTACTCTACATCTCATAACCTTTCTTATTAATTAATACACAATGTTCAATTTGATTGTGTTAACTTTCAACTTATATCTCAGTATATTCCATACTCGAAGTTCATTCTAGTGTTTAAGTCTTGCTAGGAATCATTATTGGTTTTATAGTAAACCCATTTCATATATTATAATATTCATTTTATTTGGCTTAAAACACTTTTTACGTTCATTAACATTTGTTACGGCGTTTCGACGTTCATTCGTCACACGCCCAATTTGTCTCTCTTGTGTGTGCTTTGTATTTTTATACAACTTATCTAATACATCATTTTATTAATGTTAAACATCATTATGTTTACTAACATTCATGTTTTATAACTTAGAACTAAAAGAATATAATCCCTTGATCTTTTCTCATTCATCCGTTGATAATATCTACAAAGTATAAACAAATATTATGCCTACAAGTTAGGCTAAGAATAAGGAAACGGTATGATTTTACAACAGAATAATATCATAAAATATTTACAATAATAATGAGAATAATCACATATATTCTATCACACCCCCACAGTCAAAGCAGGAGGTTATCGGACGCTTAGACTGTCCCGAAATTCATCAAAAAGAATATGCGGGAGCCCTTTGGTAAATATATCGGCAATCTGATAACGTAACGGAACATGAAGGACACGCACTTCGCCACATTTTACCTTTTCACGAACAAAATGAATGTCCATCTCAATATGTTTAGTGCGTTGATGTTGTACTGGATTGCCGGAGAGGTATATCGTACTCACATTATCGCAGTATACAAGTGTTGCCATGTGGACCGGACAATGAAGTTCAAGGAGTAAATTTTAGATCCAGCACGATTCAGCCTCGGCATTGGATTTAGATAGTGTGGGTTGTCATTTAGAGGACCATGAAATCAGGTTGTCACCGATGAATAGACAATAACCAGAGATGGAGCGACGCGTGTCAGGACAGCCACCCTAATCAGCATCCGTATAAGAAAGGAGAGAGTCAAGTTTAGACTTATACAGATATAAACCATAATTAATCGTTCCGTGAATATAGCGTAGTATACGCTTGAGAGCATCCATGTGCTCGACTTTGGATCATGCATATGTAAGCATACCTGTTGAACCGCATTGGAGATATCTGTCCTGGTAAAAGTAAGATATTACAAAACACCAGCTAGACGGCGATATTTAGTTGGGTCCTCATAAGGCTTTCCAGTAGAAACACTAAGTTTCCCCTTTGTGTCAATAGGAGTGGGACATGGCTTGCAACCTGTCATACTAGCTCTTTCAAGTATTTCCTCGGCATATTTTGTCTGTGAGAGAAAAAGGCCATGGGCAGTCCGGGTGACTGCAATACCAAGAAAATAACTCAATTGTCCCAAATCCTTCATTGCGAACTTGGAACTGAGAAGAGATATGAAAGATAATCGAAGAGCATCGGAGGAGGCTGTGAGAATTATATCATCAACATATAATAAAATATAAGCAATGTCAGATCCATTTTGGCAGATGAACAAGGAATGATCTGACACACTATGAGAGAAACCAATAGTGGCCACATAGTCTGTAAAGCGTTGATACCAGACACGAGGGGCTTTCTTAAGACCATAGAGTGATTTCTTCAACAAGCAAACATAGTCAAGATGAACTGCATCCTTGAAACCTAAAGGTTGATACATATAAACAGTTTTAGTTAGATTACCATGAAGAAATGCATTTTTAGCATCCAACTGATGAATGGCCCAAGATTTTGATAATGTAATGCTCAAAACTGTACGGATAGTGGCCGGTTTAACAACCGGGCTGAACATCTCATCATAGTCCACTCCAGCTTTTTGAGACCTGCCATCACCTACAAGGCGGGCTTTATGCCTCTCAAAAGAACCATCAGATTTCTTTTTATGTCTAAAAAACCACATTAAATGAATAACATTAACATCAGATGGATGAGGTACTAATTTACACGTCTTATTTTGAATAAGAGCATCATATTCATCATACATGGCCAATTTCCAATTCGGGTCATTAAGTGCACTCACGGGGTTGCGAGGTATAGGAGAGATAGGCGTAGCGATCGAGAGGGCACTTAAGTTATGGTATTTAGGGTTGGACTTGTGGATACCATGTTGACTCCTAGTTCCCATTCGATGGGCTGGAGGAGGAGGTCGAATGGATGTAGTGGAAATTGGACCTGGGTGAATGGATGTTGGGATTGGCGTGGCAGTGGGAAAAGGGGAGCGAGTGGGCTGAGGAGGGGGTTGTGTTGTACTGCGGGCTGGGGAGGAATGGGAGGATGTTTGTGTGGGCGAAGAGGGAGGCTCAGCAAGGGAAGTGGACGGCTGAGTCCGTAGATCTAATGAGGTAGGGGCATGCAATTGATAAAGGATATGGGGATGCAAACAATTATCTAAAAATTCATACGAGGTAGGAGAGGGAGTATGAAGTGTCGAAAAAGGAAATTTAGATTCATCAAAAAGAACATGTCGGGAAATAATAATTTTTCGATTCGAAATATCATAGCATTTATAACCGCGATGGTTGGACAGATAGCCTAAGAAGACACATGGAGTCGAACGGGCTTGTAATTTATTGATGGTGGTGGAAGGAAATAAAGGGTAACACAAACATCCAAAAACTCGAAGATGGGTATAATCTAGAGTTTTCCCATAAAGAATTTGAGTAGGAGAGTAGTAGCGTAATGTCTTGGAAGGAAGAATATTTAGAAGGTACGTTGCCATTTTGAGAGCGTGAGGCCAAAAGGAGGGTGGCATGGAAGCATGAGCAAGTAAAGTACGAACCATATTATTGATAATTTTTATTTTTCGTTCGATTTTACCATTTTGAGGAGAGGTGTGGGGACATGAGAAGCGAAAATACATACCATTTAATTCACAACATTTCCGAAATGGACCATTGTCATACTCACGGCCATTATCACATTGAAATTGTTTAATTTCTTTTTCGAATTGAGTTTTGATATATGCTTTAAATGATAAAAAAAAGGAATAAACTTCTAATTTTCTAGACATAGGAAAAGTCCACAAGAAATTACTATAATTATCAAGAAAAAGAGCATAGTAACGATGACCGGATGAACTTAATATAGGAGATGTCCATAAGTCACTATGAATTATATCAAATGGCATAATAGTAAAAGAACGAGAATCAGTAAATGGCAACTTAAAGTGTTTTCCAAGAGGACAAGATTCACAAAAAGAATTGCGAGCCTTATTATATTTAATAAAATTGCTACTACGAAGAGAATTCAAAACGGCACTTCCAGGGTGCCCTAAACGAGAATGCCACAAATCAAAAGAAAGAATAGGAAAAGCAGAAGGTAGAGCTGAAGGTGGTGTGCCCCGAAGTTTGGTGAAGGGATAGAGATCGCCCGAGCTATCACATCTCATTAGGTGATTCCCCATCTGTAAATCCTTTATAGAAAATCCAAATGGGTTAAATTCAACAGAAACCATATTATCATTAGTAAATTGACGAACTAAGATGAGGTTTTTAATAAGGTTAGGTGCATGCAACACATTTTTAAGCGTCAAAGGTGGATTTGTTTGGGTTAGTGAGGCACTTCCATAACCAAGAATCGGAATTGTATTACCATTACCAATAATAATGCCGTTATGTTTGCTCAAATTAAAATAAGACGAGAGAGTACCATGATTAGCAGTCATGTGTGAGGTGGCACCGGTATCCATGCACCAATTATCATCCGGTTGATGGAGGGAGAGAATAATGAGAATAATCACATATATTCTATCAAGAACAACATCTTTTATCGTCAGAAGCACTACACTTGCATAGGTGCATGTCCGACGCCCTCCGATTGTTCCCGAAAACACAGCAGTCATAAAGATGACCATTTTGACCCCTTCTAACAACCTCAAATTGAACAACTTAAAAAATAAAAGTTGTAGGTCTATTCGTCCTCGTTTCGGATCATCTTGAATCGCCTCAATCTGAGTTTGTATGAAAATGTTATGCCTATTTTACTAAAACAGGTCAAAATAGTCACACTTGACACACTTTGGGCGCAGCTGCGCCCAATTAAGCCTTGGGCACAGTGCAGCTGTGCCCTAAAGGGCAGCTACACCCCAAATGACTTAGGGCACAGCGCAGCTGCACCCGTTAGCAGAAACGGGACTTTGAAGTTCACTGTTCTCACGATTTTTGAACCTTTTCTCCTACTAATCTTAATGACTTGAGTTATATAAAACCAAATTAGTTCGTTTTTGATTCTATGGATTCATAATTCATAGAACTACAACATACTAGAATTATAACAATTTATAAAAACACAAACTAGCCTAAATCTTGACTCAAAATTAATGTTCATACTAAATTTTTCATGTTTTAACATGTTTAGCGAATTCATTCACTACAAATTTGTTTCTAAACCAAGTTGCTTCATTCAACTTGCGTTCTTTTCATTTCTTATCGTATTAACATATTCTAGACTTAATTTATAGTTTAGTTCACAAGCTAACTACCAATTTTTGTACTTTCACAAGCCATATACATAACTATATACACTGTAAACGATTTTCTTTCTTTTTGAACATAATTAGCACACTAATTCGTTGTCTAGATGTTAATTCTAACATCACAAATTTACTAATAAACACAATTAAACAGTTTTTATAACAACAATTCATCAAACATGCAATTACAAAAACTTTTGAAACTCATGAACATGAACTCTTTTTATGAACATAAAACTGAAGATTGAGAGGTTATACCTTTAATTGCTTGGAGATAATCCTTGATAGAAAATGAAGATTTCTTTTGAAATCACAAAACTCTTTCTCTCCTTTCTCAAGCTCTCTCTCTCTCTCTCTCTCTCTCAAACTCTCTCTGTAAACTCTCCCTTCTCCCTTCTCCCTTCTCCCTTCTCCCTTTGGCCAAACCTTTTACGTAAGATCAAACTAACGCTCCAAAACTCAAAGGTCTAAAAATTGACGTTTTAATAATTATAATAATGATATATCAGTTATAAAAATTTAATATATTTTATTTATATATATATTTATTTATTTATTTAAAAATCAAATTCAAATTCAAAAGCCATAAGGCTTTGTTTGGCAAAACACTTTTAAAATAAAGACTTAATATCTTCAAGCATTGTTTAATAAACCCATTTAAAACTACTTTAATTTATTCTAATAAATCATTTATACTATAGTTTATAGTTCCACATTATTTATTTGAATTTTTATATCTAATTTTAATTAAATAAACTAAACTAATTACCACAAAATTATATTTTTTATTATAATTTTTCTTAATAAATTAACATATCACTTTAATTACTAAATTAAATTAAAACAACATTCTAGAAAATCATATAATCCTTAATAACTCTCTAATTTAGTTATTAAGTTAAATTAGAGTATTATCTCATAAATTTAATTCATCACTCTTTTATCTTAATTAAGTTAATTTCTATAACTCATGAATTATTTACTTACTAATAAATAATTCAAAAATTATCTACTAAACAATAAACACATCAATTAAAAATATTTTTTTTAATTTAATAAATATTTAAAATTATAAATAAAATTTGGGATTGTTACATCTTTTATCGTCAGGAGCACTGCACTTGCATACGTGCATGCCCGACGCCCTCCGATTGCCTCCTAATACATATTAGTCCCACAAATGACTTTTTTGACTCCTGTTACCGACCTCAAATTGAAAAACTTAATAAACAAAAGATGTAGGTCTACTCGTCCTTGTTCCGGATCATCTTGAATCACCTCAATTGGAGTTCGTATGAAAAAGTTATGGCCGTTTTACTACAGGAGTGCAAAATTATCCGGCGTCGACTACCATTCCGGCGTTGCAGCGCCCCAAATAGCCTTGGGGACCGCACTGCAGCACCCCTTAGCAGTAAGGTACATGATATTTTCCAAGTTTTAATGTTCTTGCGAATTTTTGACTATTTTCTCCTTCCAACCTTCATAACTCTAGTTATACACACCCAAATCAGTCCGTTTTCGACTCTATTGATTTGTAATTCATAGAACTACAATATACTAGAATTATAACAATTTACAGAAACACTAACAAACCTAAGTCTTCACCCAAAACTCTTGTTCATATTAATTTTACATGTTTTAACATATTTACCGTAATCATTCACCACGGATTCGATTCCTAACCAAATCAAATCATTTAAACATCATTGTTTTAGTTTTTCAATATACTAACAACATCTATTATCAATTTCAAATTATATATATGTTCTAACCATCAATTTAAGCCTTAAAATAGACCAAAATACATATACTAAGTAATAAACCAAATTTCTTCTTCTAATACTTGTTTCCACGAATTTGATTACATGAAAACTTGTTTTAGATTACATATAACAAATTATACATACTAATTAACATATATGACCAATCCCTTAATAATCTAACCATAGAAATCCAATTTTTCAAAGAAACTCAAGAAGTATAATACTAAAAACTCAAAGCTAGATTATTACCTTTGATTAACTATAACATTTTGAACAATCATCTTGTTTCTTCCTTCCATAATTCTCACAAATTTCTTCTCTCAATTTACAGAGAACTTCTTCTCTTTCCCTCTCAATTTCTCTCTTTCTCTCTTCTTCTCCTCTTCTCTATTTTTTCTTCTTTCTGTTCTCAGGCTTAGGCCAATTTCTTACGTAAAAAATAAAACAGACGCAAGAAACTAAAACGTATAAAATTGTCATAATAATAAATATACTAATTATGTATCAATTATAAAATATTTATTATATTTTATTTATTATTATTTTTTTAAAATTCAAAAGCCATAAGGCTTTGTTTGGCAAAACTAATTAAAATAATGACTTAATCATTCCTTAAGCCTTGTTTGGCAAAACAGGATTAAAATAAGAATTTCAAAAGCTCTAAGGCTTTGTTTGGTAAAACCAAATTAAAATAATGACTCAATCATTCCTTAAGCCTTGTTTGGCAAACAAGATTAAAATAAGAATTTCAAAAGCTCTAAGTCTTTGTTTGGTAAAACCAAATTAAAACTCTTTTAATCTATTTTCATAAGTTATTTATAATATAGTTTATTGTCACACTTTATTTAAATAAATTCCCATATTCAAATTAAATTAAATCTAATAACAATCTATTAAATCAACTCACCACATAAAATAATACAATAAAATTATAATTTTTATTATAATTATAATTTTATTTAATAAATTAACACATCACTTTAATTACAAAATAAAATTAAAATAACATTATAATAATTCATTTAACCATAATATAGTTTCAACTTAATTTAAATTACCCAATATTTATAGGGTTAATTTCCTTTGCCACCAAATTCCTTATCGTGACTAATTTATTTTATTTCCTTTAATAGTTTAATCAACTATTAAATCTCATAAAAAATTAATTTCTTCATACTAAAACACATAATTCAAAATATATACACCTCATAATAAGAATTTTAATTATTAAATTCTTATTTTAATAATTTATAAAAATTCGGGTTGTCACAGGCTCATCAGTTATATTATGCCAAAGGCCACAAGGCCATGTTTGGCTACACAAGACTCCTCATTTTAATTTATTCTTATAATACTTATATTATATAATTCCTTTTGTCACAAATTATTTAGTTAATTTTAATAACTTAATTATAATTTCCATTATAAGTATATTTATGCTGAACAAATTATTACATATCTAATTTAATTATTAAATTAAACTAGAACATCATTTTATTTGATTTAATTATTTTCATAAATATTAAACAACTCATTTAATTTAATTATTTCATTAAATTAAACTTTCAAGTAATAAAATTACCATTCATTAACTTACAATTTTATCAATTATTTATTTATCTCAATAAATAAATTAATTAAAATATTTATTTAATTTAATAAATATTTAAAATAAATTATAAAAACTCGATCGTTACAATCATCATCTAAGAGTCACTTTCGCCAATAGTACTTACATTTACCAGACGTCAAACCACTTACCGTTTCACATTATAGTCCTCAAACCACTTATCTTTTCACATTACAGGCGTCAAACCACTTGCCTGTTCACATTACCAGTCGTCAAGCCACTTGCCTCTTCACATTACAAGGGCTAAGCTAGAAATCTTCTATAAATAGAAACTTATTTCTTATTTCATTCTCACTATTTCACTAAGACTCACAAGAGAAAACTATAGAGAGACAATAAGAGAGAAAGAAGAAGAGTATTCTGCAACTACACTATTGCAGTATCCAATCTCCTACTAAGGTAAGGGGTATTATTTCTTTCGTATTCGTAAATGATGTTATTTTCTTCATATTTATAAGGGTTGTCATTCCATTCCTTGTTAATTTGTGGGAATAATCTATCTACACGGATTACCACATGTATGGTGAATAACCCTTCGTATTTATTCTTTATTAATATGTGAGAATAACATGTCTACACGAATTATCGCATGTATGGTGAATAACCTTTCGTATTCATTCTTTATTAAGTTGTGGAAATGATTTGTCTATGCGGATTATCGCATGAAGGGTGAAAATCCATTTACAATTTCGTATATTATTTCTTTTCATATTCCTAAATCTAAACTTACTATGGTAAGTACTGCTTCTATAATTCCTGAAATGATTAGAAATTCTTTGAGGTTTACACTTCATCTAATATCAATTCATTGGAATATTGGTCTAAACTTTCTTGTTAAATTTTAATATTTTCATTCGGGGTACTATTCCCGGGATACTATTCACTCGAGGTACTATTCATTCGAGTACTATTCATGGGATACAATTCAAGACAAAATTAGTTTCTTTTCTGTTCAAATTATTTTTGATACATGAATATTATTCTTGAATTTTACTCCACAATTAGTTATCATGTTGACAATTTGGACATTCTTGAACTCTAGATAAATTGAATTATAAATCTCTAATATTTATCTTTGATCTCACTTGATTGATTTCTTATATCATTGTCGTCATCCTCGTGCTTATATTATGGTGAAAGTCATCTTTGGCCCATAGTGCATAGATGGATTGTTGATTGATATGATTATGACCAGGAATTATGTATTGGTATAATCATCACCTGTAATGTTACAAACAAATGTTGTGGTAAAAGTCCTCTTTGGCCCGTAATGTATAGATGCACAGATGTTTGGCATGATCATGACCACTGATGATACAAACGAATATCTTTGGTCCGTAGTGCATGGATAATTCGTTGACTTAAAATATTTATTAATTTATGTTACAGGGATAAAATATTGTTGATGGACTTTTAAATCATAGAAGATAGTAGACATCATGCTCTACTTGACTCTTCTTATGAATTGCTATTTTCGCTGTAGTTGTTGATCTAAAACTTGTTGTCTATTATATTCTATCAGATTTTTCCCTGTCGAGGACTGTGGATAATTTGTTCTACATTATCTTAGTCATAATATTCTTTACTGGGCTAGTTGAGCTCGCCATTTTCCTTTGGTTCCATTGTTCTTCTCAGGAGGCGAGAATGTAGCTAGGACTAATCGGGGAGTATAGTAATGGTCCAAGATGGTTATTTTAGTAATCCTCAATATTTTGTAAAATAGTGTGACAATAATTATAATGAGGATTTTATTTAAGTTCAGATATTGTCTACGAGATAATAATTGTATTAAAACTCATGGTGTATGTTTTGTCATATTTTACACGATAATTAATGTATAAATAAAGTTTGTATTTGAATTATGTACCATGTATTTGGCGACTCAGAATTGGTCATGTGGACCTATTTTGGGGGCGTCACAGATGAGATCTGAGATTGTAATATAAGTTAAGTATTATCATGTAATGTAATAGTTTATGATGCTATGTATTAGTTAGATATGTGTGAGATAATTGGATCGTGAGCACCAAGTTCAAGGTAAGAGTACATAAATTTAGGGGTGTCACATGTATGAGTTTAAAATGGTGTACCAACTCATCTAGATTTTGAAAGGTTTTTGCAATATGGTCGAATATGTGACTCCATTTAATTTGTCTGGAACTTGAGATTCATTGAGTTTGGGGACTTGCTTAAGCAAGGGGAAGATGTCCCCGACATCCGTGAGACACGATTACCGTGACTTTTTCATTCCTATGCATTTAATGTGTGTGTGTGTGTGTGTGATTTGAATTTTGAAAAGATGTTTAAGTGCTTTATTTGAAAGTAGTGTTGTGCCTCCTTGGAACTATATACAAAGGGTTTGTTTTATAGAAAAGTTCATTTTTTTCATTTAAAGCATATGAAAGTGAGGTTTTGAAAGTTGGTTTTCAAACACTGTTACCAAATAGGAATTGAGGCCTGTTGATACTTCCATTTGAACTAGATTCGACTTGATTTGATTTTATTGAGATGCGAAGCATCTTTGACAGTAAATTAAAACTATTTACAAGTGTCGGGCTCCTTGTGGGCATGACAGCCGTCTAAGTGGCCCGAGCACCACATACATGATTTTCACTATTTTAGGGCCTTAAATTCGGATAACCATTTTAAGGCCCTATATTACATATACAAGGGGATGCAAGCTGATTATACAACTTAAACAAGTCCATCACGAGAACCGAGTTTCAGATTCATTGATTGAATCTTTACGCGAATGGTTCCCAGGCTCACAACACATTGATAAGTAGGTTTTATGCCTACTTATCCGGTAACAACTAAACTGCAATCGTTGCCTAATCCTTCATTTCATAGTCTCTTTTCATGTATTTCTTTCAATTTTTTAGGATTCATACTCGGGAGCTCATTCGATGGCTTTTGGAGCTAAAAAGGATGTATTGAAAGTTTAAAGTGATCAAGTGTTGGTGTGACAGAAGCCTACGCGATCCAAGATTAAAGGAATGATGCAGCAAAAGTAGCAACAAAATCTCAAACTGGTGCATAGCGCGGACTCGCCCAACTTAGCCTTTGGGACAACATGGCAGCGCTGTTGTCTGCCCAGAGATACTACATAGCTTGCCCGCGCCCATTTTAGCCTACTGATCAACGCGGTCGTGCCAAGTCAGGCTTAACTATATTTGACTTTTCACTTAATTCAGGAAATTGGATTCTAGCTTGAAGAGGGGGTCATTGTAGGTTGAGTCTAATATATTAGGTCGTTTTTATTGCCATTTTTGGTAGAAGTTACTATGTTCACATATTTTATTCTCAACTTTTTTGATCTAACTTAGATTGTTGATTTTTATTCTTATATTAGGTTAGATCCTTGGAGATTGAAGCGATTGAAGATCCTTGAAAGTTCAGATGTGAAGAAAGAGAAAAAACACAAATTTGTTAATCCTAATTCCTACTTCTCTTTACTTCTATCTTTGTTTTCAATGTATAATCAATTGTGGATATTGGATTTTGTTTTAATTATGAATTAAACCCTATTTTCTGATTATAATGGATCTTGTTGCTTAGCTGAAATTGATATGCTTCTTTGTTGATTTCCAATTAATTGTTAATAGATTGTCTAATATGATTTGTGCTAATTATTTAATTGCTTGATCACCAATTACTGTGATAACCTATATTAAATTGAGAAATGGAATATAGGTTCAGATTTGATCATAGTAGCATGTGTTTATGACTTCTACATGGTAGTGAAATTCATGATTCGTGCCTAGGATAGAGATATACCGAAGCACCGCGTGTACTCTATTGAGAACTTGTGCTTAAACCATATTTAATTGTAATTCACATAGAGATATAGTGGGTTAGTTAATTAGGGTGTTCGCATTCATTCTATCTTTTGTGGATTTAATGTGATATGGCTATGATACATTGATATCCATCGAGAGAGGGCTATATTTTACTTTCTTGTTCTCGACTAACAATCCAAAGTAATTAATTGGTGTTTATCAGGAAGTATGCCAATCTAAGTGTTGTAATAAGTGAAATTATAATCTCATGCCTCCCTTATCTGATTTAATCACTTGTTAATTAGTTTAATATTTTTCTCAATACAATTTCGATAATTCACAACCTCATCCCTCTGTTTAAAGAGACTAAAATAGTTATAAAATGGGTTCTTGTTAGATTAGATTTTAGTTTAATTTTCTCCGTGGGATAGATAACTTACTTTCATTATATTACTTGTTGACCACGTGCACTTGTGTATGTGTATTAATTTGTTATATATACAAACTAGCCAACAAGTTTTTGGCGTCGTTGCCAGGGAGTGTTAAACTGTTTTATTATTTTCATCGTTAGTTTAAATTACATCGATTTTAGTTAAACAACCTTTCCTATTATATTTTTCTTTGTTTCAGGTACTCTTGAATAGTGCATGGAAACTCGATCTAATAAGCTTGATTTGTTGCCTTACAAGGACGACATTAATAGAAGGGTTCAACGATTAAGTAAGGGGATAAAAAGGACATTCAAGAGGCAATGGAAACACTAGTTAATATGGTGGCAGAGGAACAAAAAGCATTGAGACATTATGCTACACCACGAATCAATGAACTCCAATCGAGTATCACAAGACCAGTTATAGCAGCAAATTCTTTTGAAATCAAACCAAGAACTATCCAAATGATACAAAACTCAGTTCAGTTTGGGGGTATGGTTAATGATGACCCAAATGAGCATTTGGTAAGCTTCCATGAAATTTGTGATACATTCATGTTTAATGGGATATCGGATGATGCAGTGAGACTTAGACTATTTCCTTTTACATTGAGGGACAAAGCAAAAGGCTGGCTTCACTCATTACCACCAGGCTCCATTACCACTTGGAATGACTTAGCATAAAAGTTCTTAGCTAAATTCTTCCCTCTTGCAAAGACTACTAAAATGAGAAATAATATCTCTACTTTTGAGAAACAATATGGAGAATCACTATATGAAGCGTGGGAAAGATATAAGGAATTACTAAGGAGATGTCCTCATCATGGATTACCTTAGTGGATGCAGTTGAATACCTTCTACAATGGGCTGAGTAGTCATACTAGAACAAGCATTGATGCAGCTTCGGGAGGGGCATTTATGGCTAATTTTGAGGAGGCATATGAATTGCTAAAAATAACGGCTGCCAATAACTAGGGATGGCCAACTTCTAGATTGAATCACCAGAAAGTAGTCGGGGTATTAGAGGTAGATGTCGTCACAGAACTTACAGCACAGATGTTAGCTTTGTCAAAAAAGATGGATGCCCTTGTAGGGTAAAATATGCAGCAAGTGGCCTTCGTTTGTGAGCTATGTGCTGGAGCACATCCAACAGAACAGTGTGTAATCAATCTTGTTTCAGTTCAGTTTGTCGGTAGCTACAATAGACCTCCAAATCCATATCACAATAGTTATAATCCTGGGGCAAGGAATCATCTAAACTTTTCATGGAGCAATAATCAAAATTTTCAACAACCTCCAAAACCGTCATATCCCTTGGGGTTTAATAATCAACAATAATAAGCAGCACCACCTCCACAACTAGAGAATAAGCCAGATTTGGAAGAGCTTATGATGAAGTATATAGCTAACAATGATATGATGTTAAAGAGTCAAGTAGTTGCTATCAAAAATTTGGAAATTTAAGTGGGTCAAATGGCCAGTATATTGACAAATAGACCACAAGAATCTCTACCAGGCAACACAAAAGTTAATCCAAACAGAGATGGGAAAGAATAGGGCAATGTTATCACACTTAGAAGTGGGAAACATACTCTGCCAGAAAGAGCGGATGCGCCTGAAATACATTGAGAGGCTACGCTACCGCGCCCTCTTCCAGTCACAGAAAATGAATAAATTTTAGAGGAGAAAGATGGTAAGGCAGGTATTGAGCCAAAAAAGATGGAAACAACAAAGAAAACAAAAGTTACTCCACCATTAGTGTATCTACTAGTTCCATATCCATAGAGGCTTAAAAAACATAAGTTGGACAAATAATTATCTAAATTCCTTGAATTTTTTAAGAAGTTACAAATCAACATACCATTTGTTGAGGCTTTAGAGCATATGTCGAGCTATGCTAAGTTTATGAAGGGAATTCTGTCAAGGAAAAAAAGTTAGAGGATTATGAGACTATAGCTTTAACTGAAGAGTGTAGTGTTGTATTACAAAGGAAATTCCTCCTAAGTTGAAAGATTCGGGAAGCTTTAACATCCTTTACTCGATGGGCAAACAATTTGTTAGGAAAGTGTTATGCAATCTGGGAGCAAGCATAAATCTCATGCCATTGTCCATCTATAAAAAGTTAGGTTTAAAGGAAGCAAAACCAACCAACATCATTTTACAACTTGCAGACAGATCAGTTATATATCTATTAGGAATAGTTGAAAATGTTTTGGTCAAAGTGGATACATTAATATTTCTTGCAAACCTTGTGGTATTAGACTTTGAAAAAGTCAAAAACATTCCTATCATATTAGGAAGACCTTTCCTTGCCACCGGATGAACAATAATCGATGTGCCTAATGGAGAATTAATTAATAGAGTGTTCGATCAAGAGATAAGAATCAAGATGTTCAAGGAAATTCCAATCCTAAATAATAATGACGAGTGTGATATGGTTGATACATCTACAGAGGCGGCTCATAAAGATTCTCAAGAAGGCATTGGCTTAAAAACTCTTACTGGTGATCCTAAGTCAAAATCTCCTCTTGCATCTAAGATGAAGGGGCAAATGGAAAGACAATGTTGGTTCTGTGTATCAAATAAATAAAGTGTTGAAGACATCCCGGCTGATCCCGACTAACACAGGAAGTAGTCGAGCTGAGAAACTATAAACCAAGGGCTCGATGGGAGGCACCCTGTGAGATCCCGAATTTTATGAAATTAAAGTATTCAATTTTTCTATTTTGGTAAATGGTTAAATTGATAAAAGGTTAAAGTTAAGGGTGATATGTGATTTTTTTTAAGTAAACAAGTTGTCATAAAATACCTGGTCACTATTCACTCTAATATTGTTCACTCGAGTATTTGGGACACTTTTTGTGTCGGAGTTACTATTCACGAATTACTATTCACGAGTTACTATTCACGGGTTACTATTTACGGGCTACTATTCACCCAAATTATTATTCACTCTAGTATTGTTCACTCGGGTATTTGGGACACTTTTTGTGTCGGAGTTACTATTCACCCAAATTACTATTCACTCTAGTATTGTTCACTCGAGTATTTGGGACACTTTTTGTGTCGAAGTACTATTCACAAGTTACTATTCACGGAGAATATTCTTTTTGTCAAGAAATATTCGTACGACGGTACAATCATTAGTGGACTCCACAACGGAATTATTGTCGGATTGAGAAAACGATAAAAATATTTTATGAAAATAACGACGAAAGTTTTACCGTTGATACTGTTGAACTACTCGGTAGTAAAAGTACAGTAATACGTGTGGTTGCATAGTAGCACACGGTATTGATTATTAATGCTTATGTGAGAAGTCACTCAATTTGATTCAATTATTGTCAATTAATTATCTGAATTATTTAGCGATAATGAAGTTTTGTTTTATTCGTATTATTAACGTAATAAAATAGAAACATCTTTTTATATAAAACAGAATACTTTATTAAAGTTATTCTATAAATAAAATATATTATATTTTATTATGCATAGTGTTGCATAGTATTTGTATAGTAAAAATCTTTTTATATAAAAAGAATATATTATATTTTATTTAAAAGATTTTTCTTTAAATATGGACCGTCAGATTAAAGTAAATCAATCTGGACCGTTCATAGATTAATTACTATGCATTCCATTTTCCTATAAATAGAAGCTCATTCCTTCATTATTTTCGGACGAATTCACTGAAACTCTAGAGAGAGAAACTATAGAGAGAATTCTTCTTCTATAATCTTGAGCATATTTCTTTAGAGTTTAAGAAAGCTTTGAGCGTAGTACAAATTTTCTTCGAGTATATCCTCGCCCTACTAGTCGAAATACTTTTCTTTCAAAAGTAGGGAATATTATTTGTTGTACTCGTAAGGGGTGTTATTCTTTCTTATTCATGAAGAGAACTGTTGTTATTCCATTTCTTATTATTCTGTTGGAATAACCTGTATACGCGGTCTACCCTATACTTCGTGACATTCTTCTATTATTCTGTTGGAACATCCTGTCTGCGTGTTTTACACCGGACCTGGTTCCCTTTTTATTATTATTCTGTTGGAACATCTTGTCCGTGTGTTTTACACCGGACCTGGTTCCGTCTTTATTATTATTCTGTTGGAACATCATGTCCGTGTGTTTTACACCGGATCTAGTTCCGTCTTTATTATTATTCTGTTGGAACATCCTGTCTGTGTGTTTTACACCGGACCTGGTTCCGTCTTTATTATTATTATGTTGGAATATCCTATCTGTGCGTTTTACGCCGGACCTGGTCCCATTATTTATTATTCTGTTGGAATAACATGTCTGTGAGGTCTATCGCATGCATGGTGATTTCTTTTGTTATTCCATTCTTTATTATACTCAGTTGGTTAAGTTTTGACTTCTATACTCCATGAAATTTATGGAATATCCTTGATAATTGCGTTTCATCCAGTATCTTTTTATGAAAATATTCTTCTAAACATTCTTGAATTTTACTCCACAAAGCAGTATCATGTTGACAATTTGGACGTTGTTAATTCTTGGATAAATTAATTCTTGAACTTGTTTTATTGAATTCTTATATCATTGTCATCATCCTCATATTTATAAAATGTTGAAAGTCATCTGTGGCCTGTAGTACATAAATGGACTTGGTATGATTATGATCAGGGATTATTCGGTATAATCATGACCGTAATGTTACAAATGATGTGGTAAAAGTCCTCATTGGCCCGTAGTGCATTGATGGACAGTTGTTGGCAAGATCATGACCATTAATGAATATACGAATATCCTTGGCCGTAGTGCAGGGGTGATTCGATGATGTGGACTATTTTATTAAGTTGAGTCTCAGCGATAACAGTGTTGAAAAGCCTTTTAAAGCATAAAAGATAGTAGAGTTTATTTTCTACTTGACTCTTTTAATGGATTGCTTGTTCCGCTGCAGTTAAACTTGATGTCTATTATATTTTATCAGTTTAACATTGTTGAAGGCTAATGATAATTTATTCTGCATTATCTTAGTCATAATATTTCTTACTGGGCTAGTTGAGCTCACCCTTTCTTTCACTGTTCTCTTCAGGAAATGAGAACGTAGCTGGGGCAAGTCGGGGAACGGAGTGATGGTCCGAATGATAGTATTAGTTAGTAGTCCTCACTATTCTATGTAATGGTGTGTTAATAAATGTAACGAGGACTCCTTTTGAGTATGAATACTCTCTAGAAGATAATATTTGTATTCAAACTCACAGTTTATGTTTTGCCGTATTGTACACGACAGTTGTATTAGTAGGTTGTATTTGAATTCTGTACCATGTAAGTGGCGACCCAAGATGGGTGACGTATACCTAATTTTGGGGGCGTCACAGTTGGTATCAAAGCTTAGGGATATGATCCCTGGCTAGGATGTGAGAATTGAACTAGGAGGGGAGAGACGGGGAATTTCTTCGCTAGTATGACCTACCTAAGTTTATTTGTTACTTAATTGGTTGGACAGAGTATATTGATAATATGTGACATGTTGATTTAACCCTTGTTTTGTGGTAGTGTTTGAAAATGACATCTAACAATGTTGAGATAAGCATTGGAGCAAAATAATATGACCATATCGCAGTACGAAGTTAAGTTTGCGGAGTTATCCCGGTTTGCATCCCATTTGGTCGATAATGAGGAGCGAATGACGCGAATATTTCTAAGAGGTTTGAAACCCTATATGCGTCAATACCTCATTCTCATATTTATATTGTGTTGAAAATCATCTGTGGCTTACTTGCATAGATGGACTTGGTATGATTATGACCAGGGATTATTCGGTATAATCATGACCGTAATATTATAAATGATATGGTAAAAGTCATCTGTGGCTTACGTGCATAGATGGACTTGGTATGATTATGACCAGGAATTATTCGGTATAATCATGACCGTAATGTTACAAATGATGTGGATTAATTATTGAGCTGAGTCTCAGCAATAAAATATTAATTTATGGATGTGGTAAAAGTCATCTTTGGCCGTAGTGCATTGATGGACTTAGTATGATTATGAGCAGGGATTATTCGGTATAATCATGACCATAATTGAAAACATGAATATCCTTGGCCCGTAGTGCATGGATAATTCGTGGTCGTGATACTATTAAGCTGAGTATCAACATTATTGATTTTATAGTTGTATATCTTTGGCTTGTAGTGCAAAGATTAACTGTTGATTATTGGTTATACAGTTGTAAATCTTTAGCCGTAGTGCAAAGATGAATTTATTAGTATGATTATGAGCAGGAATTGTGATTTGGTATAACCATGATTTTTGATGTTTCAGGTGAAGATATGTGAAGTAAATTATCTTCTTCTTGGGTGCGAAAAGGAATTCAGAATCACATTTATAATTATGAGTTATTCATATGATTGTGGACAGAAATTGTTGATTGATGTTACAGGGATATGGTCACTGGCGGAGATATTAGTCTAGAAGACGAGTAATATACTTCGCTAGTGTGTGACTTACCTAAGCCAAAATTTTTCTAGATAAGTTGACAATTTGTGATATGTCAATTAACCTTTATTTTGAAGGTATATTCTATAATGATATCTGAAATACAGGAGATGAGAAATGGGAAAATCATGATAGAGTGGAATTATCCGGAAAGGTACAATCCGAAAAGAAAGCAAGGTATTCTCATCTCTTCAAATATCAGGTACGTACGTAAATTTCGAGGATGAAATTCCATAAGGAGGGGAGATTGTGAGATCCCGAATTTTATGAAATTAAAGTATTCAATTTTTCTATTTTGGTAAATGGTTAAATTGATAAAAAGATAAAGTTAAGGGTGATATGTGATTTTTTTTAAGTAAACAAGTTGTCATAAAATACCTGGTCATTATTCACTCTAATATTGTTCACTCGAGTATTTGGGACACTTTTTGTGTCAGAATTACTATTCACGAATTACTATTCACGAGTTACTATTCACGGGTTACTATTTACGAGCTACTATTCACCCAAATTACTATTCACTCTAGTATTGTTCACTCGGGTATTTGGGACACTTTTTATGTCGGAGTTACTATTCACGAGTTACTATTCACCCAAATTACTATTCACTCTAGTATTGTTTACTCGAGTATTTGGGACACTTTTTGTGTCGGAGTACTATTCACAAGTTACTATTCACGGGAAATATTCTTTTTGTCAAGAAATATTCGTACGACGGCACAATCATTAGTGGACCCCACAACGGAATTATTGTCGGATTGAGAAGACGACAAAAATATTTTATGAAAATAATGGCGAAAGTTTTACCGTTGATACTGTTGAACTACTCGGTAGTAAAAGTACAGTAATACGTGTGGTTACATAGTAGCACACGGTATTGATTATTAATGCTTATGTGAGAAGTCACTCAGTTTGATTCAATTATTGTCAATTAATTATCTGAATTATTTAGCGATAATGAAGTTTTGTTTTATTCGTATTATTAACGTAATAAAATAGAAACATCTTTTTATATAAAACAGAATATTTTATTAAAGTTATTCTATAAATAGAATATATTATATTTTATTATGCATAGTGTTGCATAGTATTTGTATAGTAAAAATCTTTTTATATAAATAGAATATATTATATTTTATTTAAAAGATTTTTCTTTAAATATGGACCGTCAGATTAAAGTAAATCAATCTGGACCGTTCATAGATTAATTACTATGCATTCCATTTTCCTATAAATAGAAGCTCATTCCTTCATTATTTTTGGACGAATTCACTGAAACTCTAGAGAGAGAAACTATAGAGAGAATTCTTCTTCTATAATCTTGAGCGTATTTCTTTAGAGTTTAAGAAAGCTTTGAGCGTAGTACAAGTTTTCTTCGAGTATATCATCGCCCTACTAGTCGGAATACTTTTCTTTCAAAAGTAGGGAATATTATTTGTTGTACTCGTAAGGGGTGTTATTCTTTCTTATTCATGAAGAGAACTGTAGTTATTCCATTTCTTATTATTCTGTTGGAATAACCTGTATACGCGGTCTACCCTATACTTGGTGACATTCTTCTATTATTCTGTTGGAACATCCTGTCTGTGTGTTTTACACCGGACCTGGTTCCGTCTTTATTATTATTATGTTGGAATATACTGTCTGTACGTTTTACGCCAGACCTGGTTCCATTATTTATTATTCTGTTGGAATAACCTGTCTGTGAGGTCTATCGCATGCATGGTGATTTCTTTTGTTATTCCATTCTTTATTATACTCAGTTGGTTAAGTTTTGACTTCTATACTCCATGAAATTTATGGAATATCCTTGATAATTGCGTTTCATCCAGTATCTTTTTATGAAAATATTCTTCTAAACATTCTTGAATTTTACTCCACAAAGCAGTATCATGTTGACAATTTGGACGTTGTTAATTCTTGGATAAATTAATTCTTGAACTTGTTTTATTGAATTCTTATATCATTGTCATCATCCTCATATTTATAAAATGTTGAAAGTCATCTGTGGCCTGTAGTGCATAGATGGACTTGGTATGATTATGATCAGGGATTATTCGGTATAATCGTGACCGTAATGTTACAAATGATGTGGTAAAAGTCCTCATTGGCCCGTAGTGCATTGATGGACAGTTGTTGGCATGATCATGACCATTAATGAATATACGAATATCCTTGGCCGTAGTGCAGGGTGATTCGATGATGTGGATTATTTTATTAAGCTGAGTCCCAGCGATAACAGTGTTGAAAAACCATTTAAAGCATAAAAGATAGTAGAGTTTATTTTCTACTTGACTCTTTTAATGGATTGCTTGTTCCGCTGCAGTTAAACTTGATGTCTATTATATTTTATCAGTTTAACATTGTTGAAGGCTAATGATAATTTATTCTGCATTTTCTTAGTCATAATATTTCTTACTGGGCTAGTTGAGCTCACCCTTTCTTTCACTGTTCTCTTCAGGAAATGAGAACGTAGCTGGGGCAAGTCGGGAAATGGAGTGATGGTCCGAATGACAGTATTAGTTAGTAGTCCTCACTATTCTATGTAATGGTGTGCTAATAAATGTAACGAGGACTCCTTTTGAGTATGAATACTCTCTAGAAGATAATATTTGTATTCAAACTCACAGTTTATGTTTTGTCGTATTGTACATGACAGTTGTATTAGTAAGTTGTATTTGTATTCTGTACTATGTATCTGACGACCCAAGATGGGTGATGTATACCTAATTTTGGGGGCGTCACACACCCCATCCAACTCTTTCTTCCCCACATGTTTAATTCTTATTACATTTCTAACTTATTTCTCCCTCTATGTTTAATTCTTCGTACTTGAAATATTTAATATAATTTTTGGTAGATTTAGTAGTTTTAATAGTTCATTTTTAGTCTCTCTCAAGTTGAATCCAATTGGTACAATCATTCATGGTTAGAAGAGTTGAAAAGATCAAAGTTGCCTAAATACATTGCAGGACGGTCGCGCCCTTATTGAACTACCAAGCCGCGTGTCTAATCCCTCTGCCAGTCAATAAATTGAACACCAGGAAACTATGACCCTATACGGTATTAGCAAAAAAACATAGCACGGCCGCGCCGCGACCTGAAGGCAATTTTGAAAAATCCCAGACGCAGCTTCTGTTATTTCACCCCATATAAAACTAGGCAGAGGCAACTCTCTCTTGTTCTAGCCGACTCACCCATTCCTCTTCAACATCTAATTCAATTACCTAAATCTTTATCCCAATCAAACTTTACCCTCTTTCATTCTCTCTCTCATTCCCTATATAAACCCTAATTCACCCACCTTTCATCCATAAGCTTGAATCAAACACACAGAGGTAAGGAAGATTCAGGATTGCACATCAATTATTTGACAAAAGGTTGAGAAGAGTTTTAAGGGTTTAATTATTAAGTTTGGGGTAGTAATCATACCAGATTCAAAGTAAAGGTAAATCAGAGTTTGGGGGTTTGGCATATAATCTATTTGAGACAAGTTTTTAGCCAATTTGGGGGTTAATCTGGGCAAGTTTAGGGGTAGCTTCCATATCAATTTTATAAGGGTTTCATCAGTAAATCAATTCCAATCACTATTGCACCAAAAAGGGTTCGAACTCCTTCCTCGTCATCTCCAAACAGTAATGATGGCGAAGGTAGCAGCCACGATGTATTGGATACCACTAAATTCGTCAACGTCTTAGCCCAATATTACTATTTTGATGTATTGATTAACAAAACTTTTGTGTTGGAATAAGGGCTCAAGCCCGATAAGGAGGATGGAAAGATTTAGAATATAATTAGAGAGCATAGATGGGTCTCGGTGGTTGGTACTCCATTGGCGGCACCGATGGCCATAATTTGTGAACTCTATGGCAAAGCCAGGGAAACTCAAAACGAGTTATCATATGTCAAGGGCAAACAAATTTCTTACACCAAGCAAAACATTAACGAGCTATTTCACTTGGACACCCTGCCACCGAATGAGTCCAACTAGGCGAAGTACCAGTGGTTCGACAATGATTTGGACAAGCTAGTGGAAGAGATGTGTGATAATTGTGTTTTATATACACAAATTAGGTATTTTTGAGTTTATAATTTGTAAATCCTAAGCTAGTTCATTTGGTTTTAGGTGTGTTTATCTAATTGTTGTATAATGTAGTTTTATATTGCTTTTATATGTTTTGTATGTCTTTTATGTGTTTTTACTTTGTTTTATAGGAATTTGAATAAGTGTCATTTGGATCAATGGATGGAGTTGTCAAATTCGCATTTTTGGTTTGTCATTGACATATCAGTCCTTTGAGGCCCAGTTTTGGCCATGATTTGGCTATTATCTCTGTAAGACTAAAGAATGTAAGTTCTACATCTACCTCTTGTCTTTTTGTAACATCTTAAATCGCCTCTATCGGAGTTCGAATACGAGAGTTATGGTCGTTTTCCCAACAGGTGTTAAATCTAGAAATTGTCAACTGCCATTTGCATTACAGTCACTTCAGGGCCAATTTGATTATTTCTCCATCCAATATTTCAATGAACTCAAACAACAAAAGTTGTAGATCTATGTCTTCTCTTTTTGGAACATCTTAAATCTTCCAAATAGGAGTTTGGACGAAGAAGTAATGTCTGTTTTCTTAACAGACGTCAAAGTAGAAAATGGATAAGCGTTGCAGCACCCCTTTCCAAGCTTGTTCTGGCGCTACAACGTCCCAAAGCAATAGCTCAGCTCATTTGAGGTGCTACAATGCCCGTTTCAAGCCAAATCAAGGCATCGCAGCACATGGCACAGATTTTTGACATATTTCAGCTCTTAAATGCATAACCTAATGATCCAATTACCTCATTCCTTTATTGTTCTTCATTTCTTAGCATAAAAAGGGAGTAAAAGAGAGAGGAGACCATGTCCAAGAGGCCATGGTTCTTCAAGAGCTTCAAGAACGAACAATGGTGGGAGCTTCAACAACAACAATGGAAGAGTTTTAACCAATAATTAGGGGAACTCATTCATTTTCTCTCCTTTTCCTCTATATAATTATTAGTTTTGGATATGTGATTGTAATTGAACCCAATGCTTAGTTTTAATTGAATTTCTTCTCCTTTTGATTTGCACCATATGAGTTGGTTCATTATATTTTGAGCTTAATGTTTAATTGTTAAGGAATTAATAATTAGCTTAGTAATCTATTTGAAATTGGAAAATAGATTGTAGATTTGGACCTTGAATATATTGACATGTGATTATGTTTATTCTTCTTAGGATTGAATACATAATTTACATGTAGGATAAGAATGTACTCATGTGCCATGTGTAACCATTATGAGATGATATTCTTAATTACTCCTTGTCTAATTTATTTCACATAGGAATATTGTGATTTATTTAGAAAGGGATACTCATTTGACCATCGGAAGAGGCTTATGAATATTTAGAATTCTCGGTTGACAAATCATCATGACCATTATGATCAATTGGAGAGTTAGGAGATGTAAATGAAGCATCGCATGCCAAGTGTTTGACAAAATGGTTGTGTGGAAATATTGTGTTCTTAGCTCCTTAACTATCTATTTATGTTATTTATTTATGTTATGTAGCATAATAAAGTTAGTACTTGGTTAATCATTAGAGATAATTACTTGTGGGATCGACAACATACTTGCTCTTTATTACTTGTTGACCACGTATACTTACGCATGTTTATCGGTTGCGAAATTGACCAACAATGTGTAAGCCTAAGACTGTATGGACTACAAGAGCAAGTGTGACAACCTGAAAATTTATAAGATCTTGAATGATTAATTTAAAAGTTCAAGAATAAAACTTAGACTTGAAATAGAGAAATAATTAAAAAAAATTGAGAAAAACCTATACAGTTTAATAATTGAAAGAGTGTACTCAAAACCCTAAAATGGAATTATATGTATATTTGGAGGTATATTAAGAATAAGGTATTATGATACCTTTAAAATTTATGTGAATTAAATAGTGAAAGAGATTGTGTAATAATGTATGAGGAAAAGTTATTAAGGAAATATATTTCAAATGAATAGATATTATAAGGATAAAGTAAATGTGTATATGTATATGTATAGGTACATATATACTTAGTGATGTGCTATATATATTTTAGCAATAGAAATGATTAATTAAATTAATCATACAAGAATATTAGGTCACATTAATTATTTATCCATGTATTAAATACTTTGCGACTTGTGTGGAATATGTATGTGATTAAATAAATTTATATATAATAAATATGTATATATATTTATTTACTATATAAAGAGAAAAAAAAGCAAATTTAATTGGATTATAAAATTATATATACATGAGTAATTATTTAAATTCCAAAGAAGTAGAATGGAAGCCCTAATTAAATAATTAGGGTAAGATAGAATTAAGGTAGTGGACCATGCAAATTCACTTGGCCCGATTATTTTAATTAGAGAGCCCAAACAACTAAGTGGAAGCCCAAGTCTTGGTCCGACTAATAATGGGACTGTCGACGTCGGGATTTTTATTTATTCCTTTTCTATTCTTATCTTTTGGTGTTCTCATGTTAGGTGAGATTTGTTTAAAAAAATAAGTTGTGAAAAGGTCCGACATATATATGTCGACGATTGGGACTGTAAGAGTCGCCAGTTGGTATTTTTAAATTGTTTCACCAACTCAACCGAGAAAAGGTTTGCACATAGACCAAGTGATGTGACACTACGTAGCTGGTCTGTGAAACCGAGATTCGTTAGGGTCCGGGGGCTTGGTTATGCGAGGGGAAGGTGTTAGGAACCCCCCGACATTTGTGGTAACACGATGATCGCTAGTTTTCATTTTAAACATTTATCTGAATGTGTGTGTGTAGGTCTTTGTGCAATTATCTGGAAGTAGTGCTATGCCTTGTTTGCACCTATATACAAATGGGTTTGAATTTTGTATAAAAGTTCAGTTTTAACAATATATAGCAGTGATGTTTTGTAAAAGAGGTTTTTCAAACCCTTATGCTCAATAGTAATTGAGGCCTTTGATACTTCTATTTTAATATATGTTCGACTGAATTACTTTTATTTTCGAGATGCGAAGCATCTTCGAGAAAATAAGATACATAGCAGTGCCGAACTCCTTGTGGGCATGAGAGCCGTCGAAGGAAATTCAATTACCGTCAATAATGTACAAGCTGGTTATAGCTAAAAATGTCCATCACGGGAACCGAATCTAGATTCAGGAGACTGAATCTGTGATCACATAATTCCTAGGCTCACATGATGACGCAGTTTGTATGAAAGCTGTAAACAATTATATATATATATATATATGAAGACGATCAACCGCCACGAAATAAACTCCAGGCGTGACTAAATGTAAATATATATGTATAAAAGCAGTAAATGGCCGCAAAGTGATCTCAATGCCTGACAGAAATATAAATATATATATATATATATATATATATATATATATATATATATATATATATATAAAAGCGGTAAATGGCCACGAAGAAAACTCTAGGCCTGACAGAAATGAATATATATATATATATATATATATATATATATATATATATATATATATATATATATATATATATATCCTCGAACTCGAATTAACTAACTGATCCTGGATCGATATATATTCGGCGCGTTTACCGCTTATATATATATATAAGCAATAAAAGCCACGCACCGGCGGTCCGGGCATACGCACACAACAAGACTCTCAACGTGAATAATTGTGTGTGAATAAAAGTGAGGAAAGGCTTTAAGAAATGTGATAAGGCTTATAGTGGGTTGCCAAAAAAGACTTCAAATAGCTCTAAATGAATGAACACTCGGTTTCCACTTGTAAAATATAGCAAAATATAAGCTCACAAGTGTTTGAAATGAGAAAGCACTCAATTTATAGTGTGTACAGAGCAAAATAGACAAGGTTTCCTCGCCTTTTTTCTCTTACAAATGGCCACCCTAAGCCCTCTATTTATAGTGGGAGGGCCATAGGTGTACTTGCGGTAGCCGCAGATGTACCTGCAGTTGCCCGGGGTGCCCCGTTGTCTCGAAGTATGTGCACTCGTGCAACGCGTTATCCGTTTGAATCTTCATAACTTTCAATTCGGGCGTCCGATGGAGGCGTATAATACCTTTTCAAAATGTTGTTGTCGAGAGCTACGCAATGACATGGGATAAGAGGTTGTACGAAGTCAGAAAGATGGGTCCATGACCAGGTCTTCAAGTCTTCAAATTCTATCCGGTGTGCTTTCTTGGGTAATAGTCACTCGGGATTGGAGCTATGGTTCTTGTAGGACACTTCTGTGTAGCATGTAGGTTGAAATGTTGTTGAGACAACATGAATGTGGGATCGAGGTGGCAAAATGATGATTTTGCCCCTCACTGGGGTTATCTCCGGCTCTGGGCTGATCTAGTAGTCGTTGCTCAAGGTTATCTCTGAGATTGGGCTGCTGCAAGTTCTTAATGTCCACAAGGTTGTCTCTGAGGTGTGCCTGACCTCCCGAGGTTATCTTCGAGTTTAGGACTGAGTGCCTCAGGGCTATCACCGAGGCTGAAGCTGATCGCTGGGGATTGAAACGAGCTCTTCCGGGGTTATTTCCAGAATTTGCAACTGCATTCCTCCGGGTTGTCTCCGAGATTGGAACTGAAACTCCCGGGGTTGTCTCAGGGGTTAGAACTGAGTATCTCGGGGTTGTCTTTGAGATGGCAAACTGAGTTGTCTGGTCTTATCTCTACAACTGGCATTGCATTCTTCGGGGTTGTCTCCGAGGTTGAAACTGAAATTCCCGGGGTTATCTCAGGGACTGTAACTGAATATCTCGAGGTTGTATCCGAGATGGAAAGGACTGAGTATCCCGGTGTTGTCTCTTGGATGGAAAACTGAGTATCCCTGGATTGTCTCTAGGACTGAAACTGATTTGACCTCCAGGGTTATCTTTGGAAGATGATTCGGCCCTCATGTAATGTTAGTTACATGAATGCAAAAAAAATTCGAGTGTCTACAGGTGCCCCTCTTTATCATATTCATGCAATGTAATGGCATGGATAAGATAAAGAATACTAGACACTTAAAATATGACCAGATATTCATGATGCAATGTACTGTAGCATTATACAAATGTATGATGAATGTGGCTTGTTGGATCGTTTTCCAACGGGATTGTCGACGTCAAGATTTTTATTTGTCCCTTTTCGTTACTTGTTCTTTGGCGTTCTCATTTTAGGTGAATTTTATTTGAAAAAATAAGTGAAAAAGGTCTGACATGTATGATGTCGACGATTGGACTATAAAAGTCGTCAGTTGGTTTTTTAACTGGTTGTACCAACACAACCGAGAAAAGGTTTGCACATTGACCCATTGATGTGACATTGCTAAACGGGTCGGTGAAACCGAGGTTCAATTAGGGTCCGGGGACTTACTTATGCCGAGGGAAGGTGTTAGGCACCCCCCGACATCCGTGTTACCACGGTGATCACAACTTTTCAAGAAACTATTATCTGAATGTGTGTGTGTGTGTGTGGATCAATGTGTTGTTATTTGAAAGTAGTGCTATGCCTCGTTTGCACCTATATACAAAGGGTTTGAATTTATGTAAAAATTCAGTTTTAAACAAGATATAGAAGTGATGTTTTAGAAAAGAGGTTTTTTCAAACCCTTGTGCTCAATAGTAATTGAGGCCTTTGATACTTCCATTTTATTTCGTATTCGGCTGGATTGATTTTATTTTACAGATGCGAGGCATCTGTATGAAAATAATGTACAAAAGGTGCTGAAATCCTCGTGGGTATGAAAACCATCTGAGGACATCCAAACATCACAGATAAATTTACAAGCTGCTTACAACTGAAAAATGTCCATCACGAGAACCGAATCTAGATTCAGTGGATTGAACCTGTGATCATATGATTCCTAGGCTCACATGATGTCGCAATTGATATAAATGCAGTAAGCAAGTATATATATAAAAGCTGTAAATATATATATACAGACATGATCTCCAACCACGAAGCACCTCCATGGGGGATCATAAATATAAATAAAGCTGTAAAGACGGTCAACCACCACGGAGGAAACTCCAGGCGGGACGAAATGTACAGAAAGCTGTAAAAAATGGTCAACCACCACGAAGTAGACTCCAGGTGGGACGAAATGTGAATATATATATATATATATATATATATATATATATATATATAATAAACGCACCGGATATAAAATCCAGGCTCATCGGACGAAATCCGACGGATATAAAATCCAGGCTCATCAGACGAAATCCGACAACAGTTGATATATATATATATATATATATATATATATATATATATATATATATATATATATATATATATATATATATATTAAAGCGGTAAACGCACAAGATGTAAAATCGAGGCTCATCGAACAAAGTTCGACACATAGTTTATATATATATAAGTATATATACAAAAGCAAATAAACGTTCCAGGCCGAAATCTATGCTCAATCGAAGCATAACTCGATAATGTTAGTCCATATATATAAATATATATATAAATATGTATGTATATACAAACTGAAATAAAACCACGGACCGAAGTTTGGGCAAACACACGCAACACGACTCTCAACTTGAAGAAGGGTGTGTGCAAAGATGAAGAGAAAAGCTTTAAAGTGTGTGAGAAGTCTTACAATGGGCTGCCAAAGAAGACTTCTATATCTTTAAAGTAGATAAACACTGGCTTCAGCAGGTACAAAAGTAGCTATATGTGAGCTCACAAGTGTTTAAAATGAGAAAGCACTCAATTAAGGGCGAGTATAGAGCAAATTGGGCAGGGCTTCCTCACCGTTTTCTCTTACAAAATGGCCACCCCAAACCCTATATTTATAGAGGGTGGCGGCCGTAGGTGTACCAGAGGCTGCCCGGGGTGCCCCGGGCTTCGCGGGTCCTGCCGTCTCAAAGTACGTGCACGTAGGCAACGTGATGTACGCTCGAACTTTTAGAATTGCAATTCGGGCATCCGACTGAGGTATATAGGACCTATTTCAGACCGCTGTAGTTGAGAGTTACACAATGACGTGGGATTAGAGGTTGTACGAAGTCATGAAGATGGGACGATGCCCTTCAGTCTTCAGCTTCAAATTATATCCGTTATCCTACGCAATAGTCACTCGGGATTGGTTCTTCTGAGCTTTTATGGGACATTGCTGTGTAGAAATGTATGTCTAAAACGTTGAGATGACGTGATGTGGCGTCATATTGGCAAGATGACGACTTTGCCCCTCACCGGGGTTATCTCCGATTTGGGCTAGTAAAGCAGATGCTGCTCAGGGTTATCGCTGAGATTGGACTGCTACAATGGTTGACGGTCCTCAATGTCATCTCTGAGGTGTGTATGTCCTCCTGGTATTATTTCCAGGTCTTGTATTGAGTATCTCGTTGTGATCGTCGAGATTGAAGCTGATTGCATTTGAAATAAGCATTTCTGAGGTTATCTCCGAAACTGTATTCCTTGGGGTTATCGCCAAGGTTGGTAGCTATTCCCATGGTTGGGACTGAGACTGGATACCTCGGGGTTATCTCTGAGATTAATCGGTCTTCTCCGATGTGTGTTCCGATATTGGATCTGCACGCCTCGGGGTTATCTCTGAGGTTGGAACTGTTACTCCCGATGTGTGTTCTGGGGTTAAAACTTAGCTTTCGGTAGTATCCGGACTGGATGTAAACGATCTTCCAGGGTTCCCTCTTGAAAGATGAATTTGTACTCCTACAATGTTAGTGACAGGTGTACAAAAAATTTTGAGTGTCTACAGATGCCCCTCTTTATCATATTCATACAATGTGATGCATGGATAGGATAAAGAATCCTAGACACCTGAAATACAACATAATGTGAATGTATGATGTATGTGATGCATGTGTACGGGGTTGTTGCCCAACATGCTGGGGATGATTACTAGCTCCATGTTGCTTCAAATGGGTATTGGCAATGATGACTAGATTGGATATATGATCCAAATCTTTGAGGATGTTGACGTTGGGGTTATCACCAAAGTCCTTAATCCTTGATACAGACTTGATTCCAAAGAAGTGCCTCTTATGTGTAAGAGATATGTGGGGATAAAGCTTTGTCTGTTTGAGGATGTGTATAATATATTCCATCATCAGTCCTCCTTGATGACGTTGACCTCTCCTGGTTTGTACCGTTAGGACATGTCAGGGTTCTGTTGAATTTACTACCAACAGCAAATGCTGTCAGGGTTGCCTGACCTTCATTGACTTGTGCTTCATCGATGTATGAATCAACAGATGAAATCTCTGTGGGGTAGACTGTCAAGGTTGCTTGACCTTCGCTGACGTGTGAATCAATGGAACACTGCGTTGTGACCCCCGTCGGGGATTTGCTAGGGAAATATGAGTACTAGAGAATTAAATCCTCTAATAGTTCTTGATCTTCGATAGGTTTAATTGCTATCGGCTGACATAACGTCAAGGCTGCTTGACCTTCATTGATATATGTGTCAATAGATGAACACGCGTTGTAATTTTGCTGAAGGGTATGGCAGCGACTGGTCATCGGATGGCTTCCGATGCTCTGTTTAAATTATTTCCAACAATTATCACGATGTCAAGGTTGCATGACCTTCGTTGATGTGTGTGTCAACGGACGAACACGCGTTGTAACCCCCATCGGGGTCTGACGTTGTAACCCCCGTCGGGGACTCATGTTGTAACCCCCGTCGGGGACTCACGTTGTAACCCCCTTCAGGGACTCACGTTGTAACCCCCGTCGGGGACTCACGTTGTAACCCCCGTTGGGGACTCACGTTTGATCTTCAGGGTAAAGACCCAGAGTTGGCGGCGTTGGACCTGTGTAGGGTATTGCCGAATGTGATTAGTAACAACTGAGATCATTGGTATAGTGTACCTCGTGCTTGGGCAAATACCAATGAGTGATGTACAGACTCAAGGCTCTGTCTGAGAAGACCAGGATTGTAGGCTATTCTGCTCAATCGCGTAGCATTTTTATTCCTGATTTGGCCTTTTCAGCTTGCGAGAATTCCTTTGCAACTCGACCTGGACCGAGCTGGAGGGGTGAGACCTATATAGGGGTGTCGCATGTGCACCTGCTTCAACCACAGATGAGCCTGTGGCCAACCGTGGTTGTTATAATACAACAGGTTGGTCTTACAAGTCACTTTCAACTTATTTCACAAGGGAAAATCCGAGAGCTTCCTTCAGATCTACTGAGTTCGGGAAATTTTCTACAAATTCTGTCATCGTACAAGTGTTTTGCACTATCCTGGTAACGTATGCATGTACTCTTTTCCAGTCTTTATCCGTTGGAAAATGACTTATCGCATGAAATGTATCTAAACACATAGTAGTGATTATGTATGCACAGATGACTTGATAAAAAATATTCAACATCGTAAATGTTAGTATTAAACTATGCTGAACATAATGATTTGAAAAAATTAAACTTTTGAGACAACCAAATTGGCACCTTTTCTGCTATTTTTATCCTATTTGAGGACATATGAGCAAAAGGTGAAAAGGCAAAGTACTCTTAGTATTGAGGTTAACCTTATGCATGATGTTTTTAATTTTTAAATACATATATTTTGTATATGACTTTGGGGCAGGTGTGCTACTGAATGTCCACCTAGTCATGCCTATGTGTATGTGGATAGTCCTATTTGCAAAGGGGACTATGGCAAAATTTTCCAAAATGTAGGCATTGAGTAGTCATGCATTTTAACTCTATTGTATGTTAAAGTAAATGCATGCATGCATGTAGTCATAAGATGCATCTAGAAAAGCTCTGGGTTATAAAATACCACACCCTTTCTGAGGTGATTTGGAGACTTGTTGTCCAGATATTATGGATCCGGATCAGCCGAGTAGTTCCCGTAGAACCATTTCTAGTGTACGGAGGAGGGCTTCTGAAGTGTCTCATCCCCGTTCTATGAGACAACCTCGCAGGTTGGTGGAGGCGGTGATACGTCTAGTTCAAGTTGATGTGCAGGACGTCAAGGACGAGGAGGAGGATGTTCCTGTTGCGGACCCTGCTTCTGCTGCACATGTTCCCGAGTATTCAGGTAGCAAACCCAGAGCTTCTAGCTGATTTGAGCAAACACCCCTCAATATATTTGCATGCTAACGAGGTATGACATTAGATCTTGATCTTCTTTCTTTCCTATTTGTGAGGAGCAAAGGGATTTGATGTTGATCTACATTTCATGCAGGTTCCTGACTTTACATAGCCTCGAGGGAACTGGTTTAGCATCCACTCCATGTATCAGGCTTTTCATCCCGATTATAGAGCGGTAGTACATGACTGGGGATTCGGGGCATTCTTCTCCATCCTTCCCCGTCGCTGTCCCTAGGGTCACCTCAAGGCATTGTCTGAGCGGTGGTTTCACCAGACTCAGTCACTCCATTTACTGGACTATGAAGTGATGATGATATCGATGGATTGGCGGTTTATCACATGTATGGAGTTTGGAGGGGCGTCAGTGCCTTACATGGTTGATATCACCCCTACTACCGTCAGATCCTTGTTAGGAGTTTCGACGGAGACGCTCAAGGGAAGGACTGTCCGTGCAGGTCCTTTGAATGTAGATGCTATGAGTGGGCTGTTGAGCGAGCCCATGCCAGATGATGTCAGAGTCAAGGATCGCATTCTTCGGCGATTATTCCTGATGATCATTAGGGGCTGCTTCATAGCAAATAACTCTTCTACGGTGTCGTTCGCTTTGATCAGTGCCACACGTCATGTGGATCGTATTGGAGAGTATGATTGGGGTTCCTACACATTTGCATATTTCCTCAGGGGCATGCGTATACACTCACAGGGTTTGATGGAAGCTTGGCTAGGATTTTACCCATTTCTGCTAGAGAGTATTTCTCTTGTCATTTACCATGTATAGGTTAAGAGTGTTAACTGACAGCAGATGTTTACCTTTGTGTTGGTAGTTTTGGGCCTATAAGAGGCTCCCATGTTTACGTCCAGTGAGTGTGTTAGGGTTGGATACCTACCCACAAGGACGGCGATGGCATCATTACATACTGTGGAGGTCCCTGTAACTGAGGGTTTCACTCACTTCCGTTTGCAGCTGGAATTGTTGACAGCTGAGCTTATCACATGGATTCCCTATTCTGGCGAACATTTGGCCATCAGTTTTGAGGATGGATACCCGACTGGAGTCGAGTACGTGATTTCCACCAGGAGAGTTCCTCTCTTCATAGATGAAGGCTAGGAGCTCTATTTAGGAAAGCGTGCTATTAGGAGCACTACAGGGGAGATTCGTATACTGATCTTGCCTCCTGCCAGGCGTTATTGGCCTGTGTCGCAGTCACCCGTCATTGATATCCCATTGTTGGGGGTTGACGGTTTTGCATTATCCGAGGGTCCATGTACTTAGGAGACGTTCCAATGTTGGTGGATCCCTCGTACTATTAGAGCCCAGACCCGTGCCACTCGGTTCATTGGGTATATGGTTCCAAGATCCGTGATGATGACGGATTGGCTAGCCTGTGTCCGAGATCCGACTCATGCGACACAGATTGATAGCTTGACCTGGCAATTGGACTAGGCACATATATTTATTCGGCATTTGAGCAGAGATCTGGTAGAGGCAGGTTCGTTTGATCCTTCCAGCTCAGGAGATGGCCCCTCGGGTGACCCATTTGGTTTTGTCGGCGTAGATCCTCCTTTGTATCGGCCTGATATCCCTATTGATAGAGATCCAGTGACTCGGGAGGAGTTATATCAGGTGGACAGGATTGATGATGTGGACATCGACACCATTGTCTTCTTCTGATATGTATTCTCGTTATTTCTTTTAATAGGCCTCTGTTAGCTATTGGATGGATGTGCCCCATTCTCCCTATATCTTTTGATAGGCCTCTGTTAGTAGTAGGGCGTCTGTGCCTCATTCCCCTGTATTTGTAGCTGTACAGAGTTGATGTATTAGATGATGATATACTTAAGAATGTATGTACAATTTTTTTATTCCCTATATCATATTGCCATATATTATCTGTTATGCATGTATCATGTTATGCATATATATGTATGTCTAGAGATATTCAGCATTGACCCCTGGATGGTCTTATGACACGGCCCGTGCAGATGTCTTCTTCGACATTTAGCCGTATTGATCATACCCCACCATTATTGGTGGTATCTGGTATGCGATCTTGGTATGATAGCATGTCACCATCAGACAGGGTGACCGTAGATCATTTATTGCAGCATACTATGACCCTGTTGATGTTTCGGGCTCCCGCAAGATTCATGGATGGCATATTGGAGCACTAGATATCGGAGAGGCAGGTTTTTCGATTTGGAACCCAGGAGTTGATTCCCACTCTGGAGGAGTATGCACGGTTGACGATGCTACCACTGGACAGACCTTGCGTGCATATGGCTTTGGGGGACATGAGTCGACGGTTCATGACCCTCACTGGATTGAGGCGTAGAGTGGTACAGGATGAGCTGACATCTGGCCACGTTATATCCCAACATTTTCTGTTTGACAGATTTCGCTCTGAGGACAGTTTTTCATGATATTTCGGGGATTTCACCACACCGAAGGATCATTGGCGTCTAGCCAGAGTGGATGTACTACTATTGTGCGTACTGTCGTACGTCTACATGCCACGGTACATGGATGAGATAGACATAGGAGTTATCATGGCAGTGAGAGCTCTCAGGGAGGGTCGTACCATCATTCCTATGATTATAGCAGAGACATTGAGGTTAGCTACATACTGATGTGAAAGTAGTATGCACACAAGCTAATCATGTTTGATGATAAAGCATATACTTTGTAGCAATCTTATTCATTTATTAATAAAAAGTATTAATTTACTACAGGCTTTTAGTTATCTACATGATGTTGTTTTATAATATGTGATAAACTCATAGTTTTATGTAATGAATTTATAATAATGATGATGATCATTCTAATGAGATCTAAATTCTTAGAAATCTTAAAACTAAAATAGTTCCCAATCATTGGATTACTAAATTGGGGATTAGTGAATCCGGATAGATTGGTACATACGTTACTTGCTCATTGGATGAGAATGATTGATCTCATGATCATTTGTGTGGAGACATTAAAGCAAGTATGTAGGTGCTTATTAGAGAATAAGTTCACTGAACGTGGTTCGCTAAGGAATACCTAATGGAGTTTTACTTGCCTGTCAATAAGAATTCCTGTAGTGATAGTAGTACAAGTGATCATTGGACTTGAGATCATCATAGTATCTTGTGTATGATAAGTTATACTTTGACTTATTCCTTAAGACCCTTAGGGTATATCAAAGGGTATGCTTGGGTATAATAAGTTGTACATGGAGATAATGTATGATCAATAAAGAATCTACCACTTCTAGTAAAAGAAGAGAAATGTCCTATGTGATTCGATAAATGACAACCTAGTAGTCCTTGGCCAAGGCACAATAAAATTAGAAAGGACTTTCTAATTTGCATTATTTGGAGTTGTGCATTTAAGAGTCGAAATACATATAATTAAATAAAATAAGACTTGACAGTAATTCCATGTCTTATATTTAATTGGGACATTGTATGGTGGAAGGATTGAATTGTACAGTAACTATTTACTCAAAGGTTCTTTTATGATTAATGTTGAAATCTATATTATCTGAAAAGTCGTTGATCGCTAGAGAGGCTTAACCCTATTGTAGAATAAATATTATTTATTTAAATAAATTAATAGTTTAATTTATTTATTTAAATAAGATTAGAATTGTTCTAATTGATATATTCACAACCGGTTTAATATGGAGAACTTAAAGGGTCACACCATAAAAGGAAGAATAGTTATTTAAGAAGTAAATGGCATAATCATAATAATAAGTTAAGTATATTTAATTTAATCTATGGTGATAGAATAAATTAAATAACTTAATATTTATTATTTAATATTTTAGAAATATTAAATATAAATTAATAAGAGGAGTATTATTATTATTATTATTATTATTATTATTATTATTATTATTATTATTATTATTATTATTATTATTATTATTATTATTATTATTTAATTCCTAAGAGAGTTTGAGAATTAATTAATAAAAGTATTTTCATTTATTCCTAATAAGATTAGAAGTCTAATTAATTAAAAGAGTTTAATTAATTAAAATAAAACTCAATTCTTTAATTGTTAAGGAGAGTTGCCCACATCTATAAATAAGAGGAGTCTTATTATGGATGTAGAGCTGTTGTTGACTTTTTCACAACACACGTGATTCCAATAGTTAGGAGAGTACACCCTTTTCTATGAGAGATAGAAAAACTAGGGTTTGGCCAAACACTCATCTTCATGAATTTTTGTCCTTCCTTGGCGGATCATCTCTAGAGGCCAAACACTTGGGTGGCTAACGTTGATCAAAGGAAGGAACCAAACTCGGTAGATTCAAGTTGAATGTGAAAGGATTTGGAGGTGAACTTGTACCTAAGGAAGCTCGAATCTTCAAGGGTATGATTCTTGTTCTTTATCTTTTCGTTTAATTAATAATTACGCATAAAGGATGATCCGGGTATATGGTTTGTAAAATTTTAATCTCTGATTTTTACACGTTTTCGCTTTATTTGTGCAATTTGATTGTGTTCATGAATATTACAAACCTAACAGTGGTATCAAAGCCAAACCTTTATGTAAATTATTAATTATTTTAATTTAATATGTATATTGATATGTGTTTAGAATAATTTAATTGGACATAATTTGTTCTATAAAATTTATTTTTTTTTAAAAATGCGAAACTGCTAAGTCCTGTTTCTTCAGTAATCCTATTGCTGAACGGATAATATATATATATATATATATATATATATATATATATATATATATATATATATATATATATATATATATATATATATACAGTCCGGTTCCAATCCAGACGCCCAGATTTTATCACGTACGGACTTTTTTTTTTTTGCTTTTTTTTTAAAACAACTAAAAAAATATTTAATATTTTATGGAATTGAATTTTTTTCATAATACAGTGTTTTAAGTGTGACTTGGGTACGTATAACAGAAAATATATGTACAGTCTGTGCAGACTGTACCACCATTTTTTGGTATAGGTATTCAAATCACCCCCAAAACATTGTATTATGAAAAAATTTCAGTTCCATAAAATATTAAATACTTTATTTTAGTTATTTAAAAAAAACCAAAAAATAAAAATAAAAATTTTGGGTCCGTTTTTGATCAGGTCCGGGTGTCCGGACCTGATTCGCTCTCTGTGTGTGTGTGTGTGTGTGTGTGTATGTGTGTGTGTGTGTGTGTGTGTGTGTGTGTGTGTGTGTGTGTATATATATATATATATTATACTTAACATGCAGGATACTAGAAGTATGCATTAGCATGAATCATATGTATATATGATTACGTGATAATCACCTGAAGCTATAGCAGGATTATGTTAATATTATATATATAATAATAACTTTTCGTGATTCGCATCATGAATGCATGGTACAAGATAATTTTGATTGATTCAAGGGATCAACATGTTTTTATTAACGTGATTGACAAATTTTATTTTATTTTTAACATGCCACACGGTTCGGTTAATATAAATATTATAATATATAATATTTTTTAAATATTTTATAATTAAAATAAAAAGTTTATTTTAATCTTAAAAAAAATTATTTTAATCTTAAATTAAAAGTTTATTTTATTTTTAAAATTAGATTTCATGCTAACTAATTAGAGTTAGAATTGGATTCCATGATAACTAATTGGAGTTGAAAATAGATTCCATGTTTTTATAAATAAAGGAGTTTATTTAGATATGAAATAAGATTTCATGTTATTCAAAATAAAAGAGTTTATTTGTGAATAGGAAAGTGAATCCATGTTTCCTAAAATAAAAGAGTTTATTTAGATATGAAATAAGATTTCATATTATTCAAAATAAAGGAGTTTGTTTGTGAATAGGAAAGAGAATCCGTGTTTCCTTTAATAAAGAAGTTTTTTTTACTTGGAATTGGATTCCATAATTAATTAAAATAAAGGAGTTTATTTTGATTAAAGATTTTGATTAAAATAAAATAGTTTATTTTATTCAAAATTAGATAAATTAAAATACAGAAGTTTATTTTGATTTAAATTTGGATTAAAATAAAAGATTTTATTTTGATTCAAAAATAGATTTTATACTAACTAAATTTGTCCATTAAATGATATCAATATATATATTGAATGTTTATTATTCATGAGATGAATGTTATTTATTGATGCATATGGTGATGTGTATTATAATAAATGGGATTGATTATGGACTATTAACCAATGTGATTGGATTTTATTTTAGTTGGATGCATGAATGTATGAGTTTTATTAAATGGGCTCTGCGTACCTCGTCTTTTCTAATTTTTCTTAATATAAATTATATCTTCCTCTTATGTGTTTCCCCTTGACTGCTGATCTAGGTTTCTATTTATTTTAAATAGTTTTGTAATAGGAATAGTTAGAATTAATTTTGAAGAATTGGAGATTAAGGAGCAATGAGCGTTTGAAGACCCGTTTGTAATGGAGCCCGGGTTTAAATGTAATAGTTTTATTTAAATATTAATTCTTGCACCCCTAGGATTTGACCTTTTGGTTCACTTGGTGGCTCTAGTGAACCAAACTAGAATAAAAGTCCATAATCAATCCAGGTAGAATATAGTATTCTATATGTGCAAACTTATACTATATATATATATATATATATATATATATATATATATATATATATATATATATATATATATATATACACACACACACATGCGCGCTAAACAAGATGAGACAATTAATAACAAACCCCTCAAATATTTTATATTAAGTCCTAAGCGTTCAAAAATATTTAGAATATCGAACGTCGCCTTCTAGCATGATAAAAATAATAGAGTATCAATTAATTATTATAAGTTTGTTGTGTCACCACAAGGCTTATCGTAATTCTTTGAGATGTTAATTTTATCACATTTGATGCTTATAAAGAAAATTGAACAATATTATTTTGTTGTGTCACCACAAGGATAATATTTTTCTTTTTTGAATATATAGAGTACTAGGTTGGACTTAACTTAAATCATTTTAGTTCGGATGTGCACACACTTGACAATTATGATCTAAGAGGCAAAATACAAGGAGTTACATAGTTGATGTAATTGACAAGAGTTGTCTACTTATTTATTTATGTATAGCTTGTTGTGTCACCACAAGGCTATATACATTTGAAATGGGATCCTTATTCTCACTAGCAAATCTTTAATTAGATTTTGCCGAACTATATAAGTGAGGGTAATATAGTTTGAAGAAAATAGTGGGAGATACCAATTTAAAACAAGACCTAAATTATTTTGATAATTAATAAAAGAATATATGCTAAAATGTTATTAATTATAAATTCATTTACAGAATTTTACAATATCTAAATCGCTATCACTGCGAAGCATATTAGATGTTATTTAATCGGACCGTATTAAACGGATTGATTAAAGAAATTGAGAAAAGTTCTCACGGCTGAAAAGTTATCTTATGTCCTTAATACGCCAATCCCTATAATGGTTGCAGACAATACCTCTTAGGAAGAGATTGCTACTTTTAGAAAGTGGCAAGATGATGCACAGTTGGCTCAATGCATCATGCTCGCATCCATGAGTAACGAGCTTCAGCGTCAGCATAAAACTATGGATGCTCCTACTATATTCCTGCACATCAAGTAGTTGATGGTGAGGAAAGTAGGACTGTTAGATATCAGTTATCTAAGAAGCTGTTCCGATCTATAATGACCGATGACACTACAATACAGAAAAAAGTCCTTAACATTATCAATTTAATTGATCAATTAGGACAACAGGTTTTGTCATGGATGAAGAGTTGAGCCAAGATTTGATCTTGCACTCACTCCCGGACTCATTTCACAATTGTTGTGAATTTTTCATATGAACAAGCTAGATATCATCCTCGCTGATTTACTTAACATGTTGAGAGTCACTTTCCAACCAAGAAAGACCATGTCTTACTGGTAGGGGCCAAAGGATCTTCTGAAAAGAAGAATGATTCAAAGAAGGTAAATAGAAAGGCAAAAACAAAGGATAATAAGAACAAAACTTATACGGATAGCAAAGGAGTTTGCTTCCACTACAATAAGCATGTACACTGGAAAGAAACTGCGAGAAGCATCTTGCAGAGGCTAACCAAAAAAGCTTAGTGAAGTTTCGGTTACAAATACAAATTTTTTCATCATTTAAAATAATTTTTTCTTTAAGTCAAGGTTCTACTTGGGTATTGGATACCGACTTTGGTTATCATAAATATAGATTTATGAAGGGACCAAGCAGAAGTAGAAAGCTAAATAAAGATAAGTAATACTATGTGTGGGAAATGAAGCAAAGGTTGCTGCATTAGCCATAAAAACTTATAGTTTAGCATTGCCTACGGGAAAATCAATTAAGTCAATAAGTTGTTATTGTATTCCAGTACTTGTTAGAAATATTATTTTTATTTTATTGTTAGACAATAAAATCTTTGGTATTATATTTAAGAACAATTGTTGTTTTATTTATAATAATAATATTTTGTATAGAACTAGAATATTACTTAATGGTTTTAGTATACTTGAGTAACATGAAAATAATTTTGCATATTGAACAAATTAGTATAAAAAAATGAGATGATCATTCAAAGAGTTGAATGTGTGTATTTGCTGAAATACAAGTGTGAATTATTTGAAATCGTTCAAAGAATACAGAAGTGAAACAAATTGACAAAGTATTAAGATTCTTTGATTAGATCAAGGAATAAATACTTGTGCAATAAATTTTTAGATTATCTCAAATGGTTTTCTCATAATGGACGCCGCCAGATATGCAATAATTGATTGATGTACCTAAGAGGAAAAACCGTACCTTGTTGGACATGGTACGGTCCATAATAATTTTATCGACATTCCAGTTTCCTTCTGGGGTAATGTCCTAGAAATGACTACATATCTACGAAAAAAGGTAACCTCAAAATCCAACCCCAAGACTCCATAAAAGTTATGTCCAGGGAGGATTCCTAATCTTATGTATGTTAAGATGAGGGGTTGTCCAACTTATGTGAAAAGGTTTCAAAGGATAAGCTTGGGACAAGATTTGACAAGTACAAATTTATGGGACATCCTAAAATAAGTATAGGGTATATGTTCTATAATCCTACTTAGTAAAAGGTGTTTGTTGTGAAACATGATGCCTTCTAAGATAAAGATATTTATCATTAAAGGGGCTAGTGAGAGGATAATAGATCTTGAAGAGTTCAAGGTCCACAAAACACTATAAGTCAAATAAGAGGAACCTGTAGATAGACCTATTGTACCACAACTGAATCATAAATCTGGAATAGTACCAAAGATACCTTAGAGGTATAGATTCATCATAGATGATGATGATGAGGTACGCATCATAGAAGATGATGATCCAGTTACATACGATGAGGTAAGAGTTGTAGACACTCAGAGAAATGGATTGAAGCAAGCTTCTTAAATATGGAACATTCGTTTTGATGAGACAATCAAAAGAGTTTGATTTTATCAAAAACAAGAATGAACCTAGTGTGTACAAAAGGGACAGTGGTAGCGTCGTGACATTCTTAATATTATATGTTGATATACTATGGATAAGGAATGACATACCAATGCTACAATCAGTAAAGATAAAGTTGTCTAAATATTCCTCCATGAATGATTTGGGAAGAGCATTTTAATTGGGGATAAAAATCTATATAGATAGATTTAAGAGGATGCTCGACTTAACCCAAGGAACGTATATTTATTTGATGCTAAAGTCATTTAGCATGGCAAACTCCAAGAGATGTCTCATGTTAATGAGCTATGGAGTGTATGTCTCTTAATAGTCCCAAAAGACTCCTAAATGAGAGATCACATGAGTAACAATCATGTATACGATAAAATATACGAGACCTGATGTTAATCGGTCATATTCTGGAGAAGATCACTGTAAGACAGTGAAAAACATCTTAAAGTACTTAACCGACACTAAGGATGTGATCATGTTTCACTACAAGAAAATGCTCTAACAGCGACCAATCTTATCAGCGACCGCATTTTTTGGTCGCAGATAGGATTTTTAGCGACCACCTTTAGCGACCGCACTTGAATTTAGTCGCTAGTTTATGTTAGCGACCGATATCGGTCGCTATTCGGTCGCAGACTCATTTTTGCCTCCAAAAAATTGGCTGGAAATGTTGGCGTGCTGCTTATTTGCGACCAATAAGTAACAGCGACCGCATTCGGTCACGAATACTTCCACATCATTAAAAATCAGCGACCGCATGCGGTCGCTGATAGCGGTCGCAAATGTATTTCAATAAACCAGTATCAGTTCGTCACTGTCAATCCAGAACAGAAGAAAAAAAGAGGGAGAAGAGGGAGAAGGGGGAGAAAAGAAGAGGGAGAAGAGGGGAAAACCGCTGCCGCCACCCACCACTACCTCAGCCGCCGCCGGCGCCACCGCTACCTCCAAATCTTTTGAAAGGTATGTTCAATTGTATTAACCTAGTTCGTTAGCTTGTAAATACTAGTGTTTGATTTGATGATATGTTAGAAGTACTTGGACAGTGATGACTGACATTGAGGAGGTGGGCTGGATTTGATAGATTGTCGTGGATATACTAGTAAAATCTCGTGTATTGTGAAAGATGCAATTAACTGTGACCATGTATGTGTTGGTCTTGCTTCTTCTTTACATATGCATGTATATATTTATATGGATTGTTCATTGTGATGCAGGGACCCCTTCATTTTCTTTTGTAATTCAGACTACTGTAGGTAGGGTGCGTAATCAATCTGATTTTTGTTGAATCTTTTTATTGAATAGCGGTAATAATTTAAGAAAAATAGTATATATTGCAACTAAATTGATGTAGTGGGTTAATTTTATGTATTGATATAGTAGGATTCATAATTTCTGAGATATATCTAAAACTGTGACTACAAAGAGTGAGCAGCAGTAAAGAATGACAAACTATTTTATTTCTTCCCCTTCTGACTTCAAAGAATAATAATCTAAGAATTTCAACTTAATGAGCAATAAGTCACTTGACAATACTAATGAGCAATAAGTAACTTGACAACTAAATACAGAAGCAAAAATTAGATGGGATATAATGATGAAAAAAGAAACTGAAGCAATTATAAAGGTGTGATGTTACATGTAATAGCAAAAGCAGTGTTTGACTGACTGCTATGAAAAATAATCAATTATTAGTTCAACTTGTAATCTGCATTAAATTTCAATTCCTAACAAAAACAAAGTTTCAAGTCTTGCCAAGTAGGGATAATGTTATGATTATTTATATATTTCTCTTGGTTTGTGTCTTGGGTGCCTAGAAATAACAATATATGCATGTCGTCGTGCATGTGGCTAGTCCATATTATAGGGGAGACTCTGGCGAAATTTTTTTGTTGGTCGGGTAGTTGCGAACATTTATAAAGTACAACGAGCTAATCAAATGCTTAGTATCTTAGTAGCTAATCAAATGTACACGCAGCGCTTGAAAACTGAAACTAAAACATACGTTAGAACCGTACTTAAAGCAAGATATATCCCATATAAGGGACTAATAGGACTAATAGTCCCACATTAAGGGACTAATAGTATGCCTTCTTCTGCAATCTTGATATACGCAGCATATGCAGACCATACATGATGTAATGATTCGTATTCTACCCCTATGAATCTATTGGCTTTAGGTTGGTGTTAGTTAAAATATGTAGGATGACATAAGACCATACTCTAATTTAAGATCCATAACAATATACCATGCCTTTGGGTAGTCGATCTCAAGCGGTGTAAATTTGTTTTGGCATGTATCCTTGTTCAATTCCCGAATAATCATATATGATGCACACTCATGTTATATATGTATATATACATCTATATGTATTTATAAGCATCATAAATGGGATTGAGCTGAATTGTAAATCTCTAACAAGGGAATACAATAAATTCATGTCAACATAGGTACCGTGCAATCATGGACCTCTATTTAGACCGTAGTTGGATGGCACGACGAAAGTCAAGTGCCCAGATAGGTGCTACAGCTGAATTTAGAGCTGGTTGCCAAGTGTTTTTGGAGTATGCGTATAGTCACCCGGAATGTATGAATGGTAAGTCGCAAATACGATGTCCATGTTTGAAGTGTAAGAATGTAAATTATATGGATAGAGACATGATAAACTATCATTTACTTGTTTCTGGGTTCATGAGAAATTATGAAGAATGCTGGTGGACACATGGGCAGAGAAGAGATGGTGGCATCACACAAGTACACAATTCTGGCAGTAGTACTCATCGTATGAATGAAATAGTTCATGATATTGCAGGGCCAGATTTTGATTGGGAGCAAGGCAGAGAACAACCTATGAATTCTGATGCCAAAGAATTCTTTAAGTTGTTAAACGAGGGTAGCGAGCCATTGTGGCATGGTTGCACCAAACACACTACATTGTCTGTAGTGGCGACATTACTTAACATCAAGGCTGATCACAACATGAGCCATGAGTGTTTTGAGTCGCTCTTGAAGGCCATTAAGAGTATGTTGCCTGACGGTGAGAAATTACCTGGTAACTATTACTTTTGTAAGAAAATGGTGAAGAAGTTGGGTCTTGGATACCAAAAGATCGATGCATGTCCCAACGATTGCATATTATTTTATAAGGAAAATGAACAGATGACAAGGTGCACGTTTTGCAGTCATGATCGGTTTAGGCCTAATAAAGAGGGTGTGACTACAAAAAAATCAAGTATATCGTTTAAGATTCTAAGGTATTTTCCAATAACACATCGACTAAAAAGATTGTACATGTCTTCAAGAATAGCTGATAATATGAGTTGGCATGCGAAATCTCCAGCTAAAGATGGAGAACTAAATCATCCCGCAGATGGGAAAGCTTGGAAAGATTTCAACTTAGCACATCCTGGATTTGCATTGGAACCTAGAAATGTGAGGCTTGGATTGTCCACCGATGGTTTCAATCCGTTTGGCCACTCAGCTGTTCCGTACTCATGTTGGCCTGTGATTGTTACTCCGTACAACTTGCCACCTTGGATGTGTATGAAACAGCCATACTAGTTTCTTTCACTCGTGGTTCCTGGTCCTAAGAGTCCTAGAAAGAACTTAGATGTTTACTTGAGACCTCTTATAGACGAGTTGAAGGTGTTGTGGGAGGATGGAGTACAGACTTGGGATGTTGCAACGAAAACAAATTTCAACCTTAGGGCAGCGGTTATATGGACTATAAGTGACTTCCCAGCTTATGGTATGTTAGCTGGATGGAGTACACACAGGAAGTTGGCTTGTCCGTATTGTATGGAGCATACAAAGTCATTTAATCTATCAAAAGGTCGAAAGCCTTGTTGGTTTGACTGTCATCGTCGGTTCTTACCGGTAGATCACCCATTTCGAAGAAATAGAGAACACTTCAGGAAAGGGAAAGTAGACAATGATATGCCTGCACCGCGATTTTCGGGAACGGAGATGCGAGATCGTGTGATGAGATTGCCGGTTATCCCATTTGGTAAGGTTGATGCCACAAATATAATCAATGGGTTTGGCGAATCTCATAACTGGGTTCGGAGAAGCATCTTTTGGGAACTGCCTTATTGGTCTACAAATTTGATTCGTCATAATCTAGATGTGATGCATATTGAGAAGAATGTGTTTGACAATATGTTTAACACTGTGATGAATGTTACAGGGAAGACAAAAGATAACGATAAGGCACGTTTGGACATGAAAGATATTTGTAAGCGTCCCGGATTAGAACTTTACGAATCTCCTAATGGTAAGATTGTCAAACCGCATGCAAGGTACACATTGTCCAAAAAGCAAGTTGAAGATGTATGCACATGGGTTAAGTCTCTGAAACTACTAGATGGATATGCATCAAACATTGCAAGGTGTGTTACGGGTGGGAAATTACAAGGGATGAAGAGTCATGATTGTCATGTGTTCATGGAGAGGCTCATGCCTATAGCATTTCGGGATCTGCTTGATAAACCAATATGGGATGCTTTGACGGATCTTAGTCGTTTCTTCAAAGACTTATGTTCAAAATCATTAAATGAGAAGGACATGTCTGTACTTGAGAAGAACATCATAGAGATCACGTGTAAACTGGAAAAAATATTCCCACCTGGTTTTTTTGACTCCATGGAGCATTTGCACATCCATCTTCCCTATGAAGCTCGTGTTGGGGGTCCAGTTCAATATAGATGGATGTACCCTTTCGAAAGGGTGATGGGAAACCTTAAGAGAAAGGTTAAGAATAGAGCTTATGTCGAGGGGTCGATATGCGAGGCATACAGTTTCGATGAGATATATACGTTTGTCTCAGACTATTTTCCGGACGAAGTCTTGACAAAGGCCAATCGAGTATCGAGACATGATGATGGGGGAAATATTGAACTAAATGGTCGACTATCTGTATTTGGTCTATCGGGCCGCGCTTATGGAAAAGGGAAGCGCATATTCCTCTCTGAGCAAGAATTACATGCTGCACATACTTACATTCTTCTTAATTGCGAGGAGATTGACGAATTTGTGAGGTACACATGTAAACTTGATAATTTATCTTTTAAGTTGACAATTTATTCCAATATGTTAATGTTTATAACATGGTATAGATTGTACGATGACGAGTTAAAAGTGAAGCATCCCGGCATAACTGATAAAGATATTCAAATCAATCGGGATAAAAACTTTGCACTTTGGCTAAAGGACAAAGTAAGTTTAATTTTTAAGCATGTAATATATATATATATATATATATATATATATATATATATATACTCCATGTTAACTATGACTTCATTTAATAAGATGGAGTTTTTGTATGCTTTGACTAAGGGCTCAACGATCCCGGCTAATGTACAAGTCCTAGCTATGGGACCAGACAGGGACCAAGTCACCCGCAATGGTTACAAAATAAATGGTTGTGAATTTCACACAAAGGCATATGGGCACGGTAAAAGAACAACGAACTCTGGAGTGTGTGTCCAAGGAGATTGTTACAATGAGCTTGGTCGTGCCTTTTATGGGGAGTTGGAGGAAATAGTAGAGTTGTCATACAAGGGCACGTACGGGGGTCATATTCACTTGTTCAAGTGCCATTGGTTTGATTCAAAAAAGGGGATATGTGTTGACCGACATGGAATCGTCGATATTGACCTCCATAGGTCTGCGTACTCCAACGAACCGTTTGCATTACCAACTCAAACAATACAAGTATACTACACTCCTAGTCCAGTTAGGAAAAGGGATAGACCGCCTACAGATTGGCAAGTTGTAATTCATACTCCCGCGCGTAGTCGTGTCCAAGTAATAGACGGGGATTTCTACCAAGAGGAAATGCTTCAGAGACCTCCTATAATAAATATAGAGGACAACAATGATGTAATCCAGTTAGAGGGTGGAGATGAACCTGATGAATTGGATCCCGAGACAGTTATTGTGCAGGATGACAGTGATATTGAGGAAGAGTTATTGACTGACACTGACACAGAATCTAAAGAAGATGGTTATGAATCTCCGATACTTGTACAAAATGATTCTGACTCATCAGACAACGATTTTCATTAAAATGTATGTTTAGTTTTAATTGTACAAAATGTATGTTTATGTTCATGTTCATGTTTAGTTCATAATTATGTACCTTTCATTTATGTTCTCTATATAGGAATGTTCTCTATATCCTTAACTATATCATTTGTAGTTGTTGTAGTTAACTATTTTGCAGTCATGTTTATGTACCTTTCACTTATGGTAATCGTAGTTAACTATTTCATACAATTAATTGTCATTCATAATTTCATACTAACATCCTAATTTTTTTTATTTATAGATGTCTTCTGAACCTGTTGCACGAAAGCGCGGGTTGGGTCGGGGCCCTAATCATGTGCCGAAGGCCCCAGCTAATCCGAATGATCGCTGTGAGGACCCCAAACTCGGATACTTGAAATCCGAACTCGGTTCTTCACGATACCATTTCTATGAGCGGAATAATACTAATAATAATAACAATAATATAAAAGATCAAATTAATTTACATAATTTTCAGAGTCTAACTCCCAAGTACGAAACCTTTAAACATTCATTACAACCCATGATAGATAATATATATCATAATTGTCTTAATAACATTAAACTATTACATAACATAGTAATTCGTTCATTCAGCAACCTTCCCTTTTCCTTTGTTCTTAGCAGAGTTCTCTGGTCGTTCGCACTTAGCTGAAAACATTTAAATTTAAGCAAGGATGAGCATTTGAGTGCCCAGCAAGCAATAGCAATTATATATATATATATAAGCTGAAAGAATTTAACTGTTTTCTTTGTACTATTCTTCTACAACAAGTCAATAGTTGTGAAGTATTCTGAACCGATAATAATAACATAACAACTCTCTTTCAAATTTTTGAAACTACATAATGACTATATCTGGGGTTATGGTGACATGCCATGAACATTGTTTTCATTTTCGAAAAGGTTAAACAGAAATTCATCTGTAAACCACCATAACTTACGGGCACGGGGGTGATCAGCCCGTTATGCCCTGCATTGATCAATACTACATTGCTAGAACGATATTATCGTTCATCCTTTGTCCGCCGGAGCGCATAAAAATTTTCCCGTGTAGGGATGTTCATACCTGTCTGGGTTCTAAATCAAAGGTTTTATCTTGTTCAACAATAATCTATAATTCAATATATCTGTATACGGGTAATTGACAAAGGTATATCAACATGTGATTAAATACAATGATTATCCAAGTGGGGACACTTGTTTAACCACTTCTAGAAATTAACGAACAGAATATATATGTCCGAATTATCATATACTAACATGTTGATATTCAATGAGCTTATATAATATAAAGTTCATAATCTGTACAATAATAATATAGTTTAGAAACATTCTTACTCACATCCATTGCATAAAGAAAATGCAAAGGTTAGATACTTGCCTGAAGCGCTGCTTACAACTTGTAATTAAGATCTATCGCTTATCTCACGACCTATCATTAATAAGATAGTTCGTTCGATTAGAACAACATACTATAACACATAACACTGCTTATTGCAGTCAACACATAACCTAATCACATTAGCACCTATGTTTAATAACCATTGAATCACAAATAATCACTTATACAATCAAAATATCTAAGTCCAGATCAATTTCTGAAACATGTCGGTCTACCGACAATTTTATCGGGTAATTATCGAGTCTAAGACTCTATACTATAACTTAACATCAGTACGTATCAGTCATATTATTTTTAAATGACTCAATAAAATTTTAAAACATTTATTATAATTTATCATAAATTTTCAAACATTGGAATCATATTTAAATGATTTAAATACCAATCAATTCTATTATAATAAATATTTAATTAGTATTAAACTATTAATGAAATCATTTACAAAATATTAAAGTTATGTATAATAACTCAAAATACTTTTAAAGTATTAATATTACCCTTAAATGATTTTTAAAACATTTAAAATCATTTTTAAATAATTATCATTAATATTAAAGTATTAATGTTCTATTTATCAAAATATTAAAAGTCATTATTCATAACTTAAAATATTTTTAATTCATTTATATCCTTTTTAAATGATTTTTAAAGTAATAAAACCATTTATAAAATATTTATTTAATATAATTATTAAATAAATTTAATATCATAACTAATAACTTAATAATCATTAATATTATTAATGAAATTATCCTTTAAATATTAAAAGTTATATTTTATAACTTAAAATATTTTTAAACACTTTATTTTCATTTAATATGATTTTTAATATAATAAAATCATTTTTAATTAATTTAGTTAATTCATTTAGTAAATAAATTAATTACCATTAATATCAATTTATTAATGAAATTTATCATAAAATATTAAAAGTCATTAAAAATAACTTAAAATATTTTCTTATATCATAATATAATTTTTAATGATTTTTCTAATATTAAAATCATTTTTAAATAATTTATTTAATATTATAATTAAATAAATTAAATACTTTTAATATTTCAAAAATATTAAATATTTATGAAATATATTAAAAATAATTAAAAACTAATTTTTGGAATTTTTAATAATTTTTAATAATTTATTTTGTATTTTTAATAATTAAAAACTAATTTTTTTCTATTTAATAATTAATTTCCGAAAAATATTAAATAATCTGTCGCTAAAGACCACCTATAGCGACAGAACCGTCGCTATAGGTGTTCTTCATGTTCTTGGCAAAAATCCAGAACACCATAGACAGTTTCGAGGGACCATGTTTGACCAAGATTAAAAGCGTGCGTGATGTGTTTCTGAACATGTTGTTGATAAGATAATGTAGTACAAGTACAAGACTACACGATCCAACAAACAACATCATCAAACCATGCATAACTAACGAGATCTGAAGCGTTGAACAAACTGTCAGAGCTGTTCTTCATTTTCTGGGTTACCCAGAAATGAAGAACAGTTTGACTGGCTCGTTTTGGGCTTCCACAACTTGTTAATGTTGTAATATTTTTGTGATTTAAAACCGGTAGTGTGTAGCTAACATGTAGGAGAGTAGATCTATCACATAATATCAACAAAAAACATAACAAAATCGTCAGATCCAGACCGGTCAAACCTCGTCAGAAACTGTGTTCATAGGTTTTCTGGGTTACCCAGAAAACCGAATCCGTGAACAATGTACCTACTTTGACCGGCCACTATGTTAAATCCATTTGATGTTTAAGGGATTTAAAAGCATGGATCTATAGTACAACTAACAGGCTACAAGATCTACTAAATATCAACATCAGAACATCTATAACATTACAGATATGAGCTTGACAAAAATGTTGTCAAACACTGCAAACTAGTTTCTGGGTTACCCAGAATTGGTCTGGTCATGGTCGGTCAACGACCTTTGACCACAAATAACTTGCAATATGTTGAAGCTATGACCTTGATTCAACTTTCAGACTAAAGAACACATACTCGACTACAACTAAAAGCTTTCAAAACACCAAAATCTATACAGATCACAGAGATATAAGGACTGACATTCACTGTCAGAAGACAAAATTTTATTTTTCCAGATTTTATAAATCTTCAAATCCGAGCCTCTAGATGTTATGGATCTAACATCTAGCAACCCAGATCATCCTTAGACACCTTATACAACATATTTTAACAATCAAACATAACATCTAACACAGAATCGTTGGAAAGAAATTCTAGGGTTCGTTTATACCTTCTTGAGAAAAATTTCTGATTCTCTGGCTTCTGTTTGTTATGGTTGATCGTGGGGCTGGTCTTGGGAACTGATATGCTAGATAAATTCGTTAGTTCTAGTGAGAGAGGGTCAAGGATGAGAGTTGGACAAAAATTAGTGTATCAAATGATTTTCTCTCTCCTTAAATCTATTTATACACTTGTTAGATGCATGAATGGCTGATGAAAGAGGCTGGTTGCTGTCATTTAGAGCATGTGGAGTTGGTAAGGTTGTTCAACAACTCAAAATATGGAAAGATTTGCAAGTTATCTCAAGAAAATATCCAATGAGGGGTATTTTAGTAAACTAATAAAATAGTTTAAGGGTATTCTTGTCCATGACACTTGAATCTAGATTCTAATCACTAGATTTTAAACATTAAGGTTTTCTAAATAATTTCTAGGGTTTGAACAATTATGTATAGAGTTCAATAAAAATTAAATTATAACTAAATAATTATAATTAGGGTTTTTAAATAGAAAATTAGGGTTTTAAAAATATATTTAGGGTTTTCTTGATATTATTAGGTTTCCCCAATTTATGTATTAGGTTTCCTAATTAACATAATTATTTACTAAAATAATAATTAGAGTTATGATTTTAGCAATTAGGCTTTCAAATTAGAAATTAGGGTTTCTAATTTACAATTAGGGTTTAACCTAATTAATCACTTAATACACAACATAAAACATATAACATAGTTATATAACAGTCTTAAGCTCACAATTGATTTTCAATTTAGAGTTTCCCTAAGTAAAATTAGGGTTTAACCAATTAATACTAGGGTTTTGAAATTAAACACCATAATTGACCAATTATCATCAATACGTACATGCAGTACATATTCATAGCACTGAAAAATCAAAATATAATTAATATTATATTATTATTCTCATACCTTGGCAATAATCCAAAATTAGGGTTTGGATACCATATTTGATTTATTCTTCCTATTTAACCTTAATAATTAAGGTAAAATAATTAACTTAATAACCTGTACTAAAATTCATATAATAAAATAATTATTATAATTATTCTAAAAAAATCAGTTCATATATTATTTAGATAATATATGATTATATATTTTCATGGAAAATAATTATTAAAATATTTCTACCATAAATTGATTATTATAAGTATATACTTTTTAATAATCAATAATTTTAAAATAAATTCATTTGTAAATAATTATGTAATAAATATATTTTTACTTACCACATAAATGCATATACACATAATCTTGTACAAATCATCATCCTTAATATATATAAAAAAAAAATTTATTCACAAAAATTCTGATTTATTTATATAGAAAATATCGGGTTGTTACATTCACACTCCCTTATAAAGATTCCGTCCCCAGAATCACTGTTTTAAAGCCTATACATACACGGTCACATAGCGTACACAATCATTGTAAGTAAATCTCGATCAACTTTGATCGAACTGATCTTTAACTATTCACATGAAGCTTGTCTTTCTGATTACACAGAAAAATTGGTTTCTAACAGAACTCAAATTCCTCCTCAAAATTTCTTTATAAAATAATTTTACTATATATAGGAAAATCATGCATAAGAAAATAAAAAGGCATACGAATAATACCTGGAGTTCCAGTGCCAGCTGCTGCCGTATCCTGAACTGTCATGTTGTAGACCCTTGCCGTAGATTTTGTTGGCTTGCTTGACGAAGTCGGTCCTGTGATTGCTAACGTTCCACTGCCAGTGCCCATGTTCACACTTCCTGTCTCCACCCTCCACTTTGGACAATCTTTCACCCTGTGCTCTGTCGATCCGCATATAAAACATCCACTATTCATCCTAGGATTGGGGCAGTTGGGAGAAATATGGCCCTCCTGTCCGCACTTATAGCAAACAAATTTTCCTTGCAAACACTCCCCCGAGTGATTCTTCCCATATGTCTTACATGGCACTATCTGTTTCTTAACACCTTTCTGTTTCACTTGTACACTTGTAAAACTGCTCACCTTCCTCTTACTATCACCACTCCTGCTCCCACTATTAATTTCCACCTTCCTAGCTCCTTCTATCTTACCCTTATTCTTCCTCTCCTTATTGTAAAGGCTCATGGCCTCACTTCCCTCCTCAGCTATGATCGCTTTCTCCATGAGTGCTGCAAATGTAGGAATTTGCAACACCGCCATTTTGTTATAGAGCCAGGGTTTCAATCCCAGCTCAAACCTTTTAGCTTTCCTAGCCTCCGTATCAACTTGATGCGGAGCAAACCTAGCTAACTCATTGAATTTGGCGGCGTATTCAGACACCGTCATATTCTCCTGCTTTAACTCTAAAAATTTAACCTCCATCCTCGCCTGCATACTTGGTGAAAAATAATTTTCGAAAAACAAAGTTTTAAATCTATCCCATGTGACTACACCTTCACCTGCCCTAGCCTGATTCGCTTCCCACCAAAAATTTGCTTCCCCCTTCATCATGTAAGTGGCAAAAGCAGTTTTCTGCCCCTCATCTACCCTAGCTACCGTAAACGCTTTTTCAATTTCCTTAAGCCAAATTTGAGCTTCTACAGCGTCAGTTGTACCTTTGAATTCTGGTGGTCCTACAGCCTTAAAGTCTTTGAAGTTCGCTAAGCGGTTGCCCGGCTGGTTTCCAGCGACCGGTATTCCCTGTTGCATAGCCTGAGCTAACATGTTCACAAATTGCTACATCGGATCTGGTTGTTGTTGTCCCTCAACGTTGTTGACAGATTCCTCGGCCCTTTGATTGCGAGTTCGACGTCTTGGCGGCATTATCTGTTTGAAAAAAAATCATAATTTAACTTACATTCTAAACCTTATCACATAAGTTTAATATTTTAAACTTATTTCATCATTTCTCAAACATAGATTCATATTCATTTAACGAATATTTTACATAGCACAAAATGCTTTGAACTTCAGCTATCCCTTTATGACCTCAAAAGTCGAGATTTACAGTCTTGACTTAATACAAAAGTTGGAAAGAAACATTACATTATACAAACATACTTATCATATGTATTATATTAAACACTCCTACACAACAGAACTTATACTACCTATTTATTACACCTTTTCCTTGGACATTCTCTCGCCTGATGACCTTCTATACCACAGACATAACATGCTCTTTTTTTTGTAGTTAGGACAGTACGGAGTGGTATGTCCTTCATAGCCACAAAGATAACAAATTCCTTTCCATTTCTTCTTATTGGATTTTCCTAAATCATGGTCTTCTATCTTTCTTTTCCCCTTCTTATCCGGAGCTGCACACGATGTGTTGCTTGTAGCTCCCATCTGACCAATTTGGATTTTAAGCTTATCTTGTCCTTCCAATATTTCTATTAACGCTTGACGCAACTGACTATTCAACAGCCTTTCTATCTCCCACAGCCTTTCCAGAGAAGAAACCTTGTTCTTCAGATTCTGTACCTCTGTTGATGCTTGATCAGCTCCAACTTTAGTGTCTGAATCGCTATCTGTCAGCTCCACCATCTCCGGATCTTGTACTATGTTTTCTACGATAACCACATCGTCTGAGTTGTTTTCATCGTGAGCCTCTATTTCAGCTATCGGCTTCGATATTGGCTCCTTCTTTACGATCCGAGGGTAATCGAATCCTTTTTCACCTGACATCTACACACATAAATTATCCTAATTAGCATATAGTATATACACACAACAAATAAGAGTTTTATACAAGTTATCTTTTATTTAGTTTGACGATGAATTTAGTCAATTCATCTCTTTTTAAACTCTTTATATGAGTTATTTATATTTTCAACGTTTCCCTCTGTTCTAAGGTTATAGCCTAAGGTCTAGCCCACCTAAGGTTTCTAACCCTATAGCTCTGATACCAACCTGTGAGGACCCCAAACTCGGATACTTGAAACTCGAACTCGGTTCTTCACGATACCATTTCTATGAGCGGAATAATACTAATAATAATAACAATAATATAAAAGATCAAATTAATTTACATAATTTTCAGAGTCTAACTCCCAAGTACGAAACCTTTAAACATTCATTACAACCCATGATAGATAATATATATCATAATTGTCTTAATAACATTAAACTATTACATAACATAGTAATTCGTTCATTCAGCAACCTTCCCTTTTCCTTTGTTCTTAGCAGAGTTCTCTGGTCGTTCGCACTTAGCTGAAAACATTTAAATTTAAGCAAGGATGAGCATTTGAGTGCCCAGCAAGCAATAGCAATTATATATATATAAGCTGAAAGGATTTAACTGTTTTCTTTGTACTATTCTTCTACAACAAGTCAATAGTTGTGAAGTATTCTGAACCGATAATAATAACATAACAACTCTCTTTCAAATTTTTGAAACTACATAATGACTATATCTGGGGTTATGGTGACATGCCATGAACATTGTTTTCATTTTCGAAAAGGTTAAACAGAAATTCATCTGTAAACCACCATAACTTACGGGCACGGGGGTGATCAGCCCGTTATGCCCTGCATTGATCAATACTACATTGCTAGAACGATATTATCGTTCATCCTTTGTCCGCCGGAGCGCATAAAAATTTTCCCGTGTAGGGATGTTCATACCTGTCTGGGTTCTAAATCAAAGGTTTTATCTTGTTCAACAATAATCTATAATTCAATATATCTGTATACGGGTAATTGACAAAGGTATATCAACATGTGATTAAATACAATGATTATCCAAGTGGGGACACTTGTTTAACCACTTCTAGAAATTAACGAACAGAATATATATGTCCGAATTATCATATACTAACATGTTGATATTCAATGAGCTTATATAATATAAAGTTCATAATCTGTACAATAATAATATAGTTTAGAAACATTCTTACTCACATCCATTGCATAAAAAAACTGCAAAGGTTAGATACTTGCCTGAAGCGCTGCTTACAACTTGTAATTAAGATCTATCGCTTATCTCACGACCTATCATTAATAAGATAGTTCGTTCGATTAGAACAACATACTATAACACATAACACTGCTTATTGCAGTCAACACATAACCTAATCACATTAGCACCTATGTTTAATAACCATTGAATCACAAATAATCACTTATACAATCAAAATATCTAAGTCCAGATCAATTTCTGAAACATGTCGGTCTACCGACAATTTTATCGGGTAATTATCGAGTCTAAGACTCTATACTATAACTTAACATCAGTACGTATCAGTCATATTATTTTTAAATGACTCAATAAAATTTTAAAACATTTATTATAATTTATCATAAATTTTCAAACATTGGAATCATATTTAAATGATTTAAATACCAATCAATTCTATTATAATAAATATTTAATTAGTATTAAACTATTAATGAAATCATTTAAAAAATATTAAAGTTATGTATAATAACTCAAAATACTTTTAAAGTATTAATATTACCCTTAAATGATTTTTAAAACATTTAAAATTATTTTTAAATAATTATCATTAATATTAAAGTATTAATGTTCTATTTATCAAAATATTAAAAGTCATTATTCATAACTTAAAATATTTTTAATTCATTTATATCCTTTTTAAATGATTTTTAAAGTAATAAAACCATTTATAAACTATTTATTTAATATAATTATTAAATAAATTTAATATCATAACTAATAACTTAATAATCATTAATATTATTAATGAAATTATCCTTTAAATATTAAAAGTTATATTTTATAACTTAAAATATTTTTAAACACTTTATTTTCATTTAATATGATTTTTAATATAATAAAATCATTTTTAATTAATTTAGTTAATTCATTTAGTAAATAAATTAATTACCATTAATATCAATTTATTAATGAAATTTATCATAAAATATTAAAAGTCATGAAAAATAACTTAAAATATTTTCTTATATCATAATATAATTTTTAATGATTTTTCTAATATTAAAATCATTTTTAAATAATTTATTTAATATTATAATTAAATAAATTAAATACTTTTAATATTTCAAAAATATTAAATATTTATGAAATATATTAAAAATAATTAAAAACTAATTTTTAGAATTTTTAATAATTTTTAATAATTTATTTTGTATTTTTAATAATTAAAAACTAATTTTTTCTATTTAATAATTAATTTCCGAAAAATATTAAATAATATGTCGCTAAAGACCACCTATAGCGACAGAACCGTCGCTATAGGTGTTCTTCATGTTCTTGGCAAAAATCCAGAACACCATAGACAGTTTCGAGGGACCATGTTTGACCAAGATTAAAAGCGTGCGTGATGTGTTTCTGAACATGTTGTTGATAAGATAATGTAGTACAAGTACAAGACTACACGATCCAACAAACAACATCATCAAACCATGCATAACTAACGAGATCTGAAGCGTTGAACAAACTGTCAGAGCTGTTCTTCATTTTCTGGGTTACCCAGAAATGAAGAACAGTTTGACTGGCTCGTTTTGGGCTTCCACAACTTGTTAATGTTGTAATATTTTTGTGATTTAAAACCGGTAGTGTGTAGCTAACATGTAGGAGAGTAGATCTATCACATAATATCAACAAAAAACATAACAAAATCGTCAGATCCAGACCGGTCAAACCTCGTCAGAAACTGTGTTCATAGGTTTTCTGGGTTACCCAGAAAACCGAATCCGTGAACAATGTACCTACTTTGACCGGCCACTATGTTAAATCCATTTGATGTTTAAGGGATTTAAAAGCATGGATCTATAGTACAACTAACAGGCTACAAGATCTACTAAATATCAACATCAGAACATCTATAACATTACAGATATGAGCTTGACAAAAATGTTGTCAGACACTGCAAACTAGTTTCTGGGTTACCCAGAATTGGTCTGGTCATGGTCGGTCAACGACCTTTGACCACAAATAACTTGCAATATGTTGAAGCTATGACCTTGATTCAACTTTCAGACTAAAGAACACATACTCGACTACAACTAAAAGCTTTCAAAACACCAAAATCTATACAGATCACAGAGATATAAGAACTGACATTCACTGTCAGAAGACAAAAATTTATTTTTCCAGATTTTGTAAATCTTCAAATCCGAGCCTCTAGATGTTATGGATCTAACATCTAGCAACCCAGATCATCCTTAGACACCTTATACAACATATTTTAACAATCAAACATAACATCTAACACAGAATCGTTGGACAGAAATTCTAGGGTTCGTTTATACCTTCTTGAGAAAAATTTCTGATTCTCTGGCTTCTGTTTGTTATGGTTGATCGTGGGGCTGGTCTTGGGAACTGATATGCTAGTTAAATTCGTTAGTTCTAGTGAGAGAGGGTCAAGGATGAGAGTTGGACAAAAATTAGTGTATCAAATGATTTTCTCTCTCCTTAAATCTATTTATACACTTGTTAGATGCATGAATGGCTGATGAAAGAGGCTGGTTGCTGTCATTTAGAGCATGTGGAGTTGGTAAGGTTGTTCAACAACTCAAAATATGGAAAGATTTGCAAGTTATCTCAAGAAAATATCCAATGAGGGGTATTTTAGTAAACTAATAAAATAATTTAAGGGTATTCTTGTCCATGACACTTGAATCTAGATTCTAATCACTAGATTTTAAACATTAAGGTTTCCTAAATAATTTCTAGGGTTTGAACAATAATGTATAGAGTTCAATAAAAATTAAATTATAACTAAATAATTATAATTAGGGTTTTTAAATAGAAAATTAGGGTTTTAAAAATATATTTAGGGTTTTCTTGATATTATTAGGTTTCCCCAATTTATGTATTAGGTTTCCTAATTAACATAATTATTTACTAAAATAATAATTAGAGTTATGATTTTAGCAATTAGGCTTTCAAATTAGAAATTAGGGTTTCTAATTTATAATTAGGGTTTCTAGATTATAATTAGGGTTTAACCTAATTAATCACTTAATACACAACATAAAACATATAACATAGTTATATAACAGTCTTAAGCTCACAATTGAGTTTCAATTTAGAGTTTCCCTAAGTAAAATTAGGGTTTAACCAATTAATACTAGGGTTTTGAAATTAAACACCATAATTGACCAATTATCATCAATACGTACATGCAGTACATATTCATAGCACTGAAAAATCAAAATATAATTAATATTATATTATTATTCTCATACCTTGGCAATAATCCAAAATTAGGGTTTGGATACCATATTTGATTTATTCTTCCTATTTAACCTTAATAATTAAGGTAAATAATTAACTTAATAACATGTACTAAAATTCATATAATAAAATAATTATTATAATTATTCTAAAAAAATCAGTTCATATATTATTTAGATAATATATGACTATATATTTTCATGGAAAATAATTATTAAAATATTTCTACCTTAAATTGATTATTATAAGTATATACTTTTTAATAATCAATAATTTTAAAATAAATTCATTTGTAAATAATTATGTAATAAATATATTTTTACTTACCACATAAATACATATACACATAATCTTGTACAAATCCTCATCCTTAATATATATAAAAAAAAAATTTATTCACAAAATTTCTGATTTATTTATATAGAAAATATCGGGTTGTTACAATCGCATTCTTATACAGATCCGTCCTCCTCCAGAAAGCACGTAAGTTAAACATCGTGTATATATAAGGGTTTAATATTTCCATTGTTATAAATATATTTTCATGTAAATTATTGTATATTGTAGTGATTTTCAAGATAGTAAAATTGTGAAGTGCATTTCACAATTATGCTTACAGAACTGGCCTACGCCAGTGATTACATGGGCGAGCACACCTCTCGCCCATAAGGATGCAGTTTGGGCTGAATTTCAGGTATATTTATTTAATCACTCTGATAGATAATACATAGTTAATCAACTAATAGTTTAGTAATGTTGGATTATGGTATTATAGTAGTTTTAATATTATTATTGTTGTTTTATTTACAGAAGCGGTATAGATGGGACGACGCACATGCATCAATTATTCAGGACAGGGTGAGCAGTATATGCATGAGCATTGCCCCTGGTGGTGCGCACATCCCATATGGGTGCAAATATGTGAGCAATGGAGAACTGAGAGCTGGGTCAAGAGACGTAAGACTGCCGCCTCGAACAGATCCTCAGGTGTATCTGAAGGCGAAAAGGCAAAAGGCACGTACAAGGGCGGCAGTATATCTCAGCTGCAACATATTGCTGCTAGGGTACGTATGTATAACAAGCTTATTGGCTTAGTTATTTGTCTTTATGTTTACAGTCATGTTTTGTAGCTAAAATATCATATGTTTACATATTAATATGAGAACATGAACTGTAGGAGTCTGAGTCTCAAGGTCAACCTATCAATTGGTTGGATGTGTATGTGGCCACCCGTGATGGTCTGCCTGATGCTGTTCAGATAGCGGTAATAAGTTAACTTTAAACATATTATAGTCATATTTTTTAGCATTTCGTATTTATTTTTAACTATTTATTTGTTGACCTTCTGACAGGACACTTATAAGGGCTTAATGAACGAGCGCTATCCTGAAGGCACCCCGCGTCTGGCGATTGATCAAGAATTGTGGGAGAGGGCGTCCGTCGTGAAGAAAAATTATGTTAAAGGCCAAGGACAAAGACGACGCCCGACCATCAGTGGCACAGGCAGCTCTGCTACCCAGTCTACACAGTCTACACAGTCATCAGGTCATCCAGCCTATCATACTCCTGCTAACTGCGTGAGAGCGATCTGTCAAAATCATGATCTTCTTCTTATATTGGGCGGGCATCTGCATTCTCTGAATCCTGATGACTTGGCAAAGGCAGTGGCATAAGCAGCAGCATCACAGCATCAGGGTGACGACCAGGTACTTTTAATGTTTCATTACATACATTGTCTATTATTTAACTTTCCCCAAGTCATAGCAGTATCAACACATGTAACATATATGTTTTATTCTTTTGTTAATTACAGGGTACTAATTTGAATGATCCATGAAGAGCTAGACCAGTCATGCATGTTAGATTTGTAAAGCCTTGTTAGACTTGTTTTTTAGATTTTTAAAGCCTTGTAATCTTTTAAACTACTTATCTTTGGACTGTATTGGTTTACGATTCTATTATATGGATGTTTACGATTGTATTGTGTTGTGTTGATTTAGATTCATTCTTTGGACTGTATGTATGGATGGATGTTTATCATATAGTAGTTATCATGGATGGATGGATGCTTATATATACTGCTGTGTGTTGGGATAAAAAGCAGGTACAAAACAGGTTATTTTTGGGAAATCAATAAAACAGGAAAAATATTTTAAAAAAAAACAAAATCAGCGACCGCATGCGGTCGCTGATACAGTATTAGCGACCGAGTAAGGTGCTTCTACATCAGCGACCGCTTGCGGTCGCTATTACCGGTCGCTGACACGTGTGCCACATCACGTCTGACACATGACTCAGCATGAGTCAGAATAGCGACAGCTGAGGCCGCAGATTGCGGTCGCTATTGTTGGTCGCTGATGTCATTTTAGCGACAAGATTTTCTGCGACTACTATTAGCGACTGCGTCCGGTCGCTGATACCCATCTGCGACTATATGCGGTCGCAGATGTGCGGTCGCTGATAAGCCTTTTTGTTGTAGAGTTTATGACAGAAAATCCACTTTAAGGTAAAATGTTACCTTGAACGGTAGTGTAGTGAAATTGGAAAGGTTCCAAACAGCAAAGAGTTACTGGTTTAGTGATAAAAACAAAGTCTATAACTGTAAATGAAGCTGAAAGTTGATTGTTTGGATGAAAAGTTCATTACATAACTAGGAATAGTTCCTAAGACTCATCTTGGATCTACACATGTGTTGTGGCACTTTCACTTGATTATAAGAATCATTGAAAGATGGGAAATCACTATAGAGATAGTGGATTCTCAAGAACAACATTACATATCCATTTACTAGAGCTTATCCAACAGTAGGATAATCGTCACTTAGAGAAGAAGAGTATGAGATACCATGACGATTGGCTTTAGTGCAAGTAGGAGATTGAAAGTAGTATGCACACAAGCCAATCATGTTTGATGATAAAGCATATACTTTGTAACAATCTTATTCATTTATTAATAAAAAGTATTAATTTATTAAAGGCTTTTAATTATCTACATGATGTTGTTTTATAATATGTGATAAACCCATAGTTTTAAGCAATGAATTTAGAATAATGATGATGATCATTCTAATGATATCTAAATTCTTAGAAAGCTTAAAACTAGAATTGTTCCCAATCATTGGATTACTAAATTGGGGATTAGTGAATCCGAATAGATTGGTACATACGTTGCTTGCTCATTGGATGAGGATGATTGATCTCATGATCATTTGTGTGGAGACACTAAAGCAAGTATGTAGGTGCTTATTAGAGAATAAGTTCATTGAATGTGGCTCGCTAAGGAATACCTAATGGAGTTTTACTTGTCGGTCAATAGGAATTCTTGTAGTGATAATAGTACAAGTGATCCTTGGACTTGAGATCATCATAGTATCTTGTGTATGATAAGTTATACTTTGACTTATTCCTTAAGACCCTTAGGGTATATCAAAGGGTATGCTTGGGTATAATAAGTTGTACATGGAGATAATGTATGATCAATAAAGAATCTACCACTTCTAGTAAAAGAAGAGAAATGTCTTATGTGATTCGATAAATGACAACCTAGTAGTCATTGGCCAAGGCAGAATAAAATTAAAAATGAGTTTCTAATTTGTATTATTTGGATTTGTGCATTTAAGAGTCGAAATACATATAATTAAATAAAATAAGACTTGACAGTAATTTCATGTCTTATATTTAATTGGGATATTGTATGGTGGAAAGATTGAATTGTACGGTAACTATTTACTCAAAGGTTCTTTTATGATTAATGTTGAAATCTATATTATCTAGAAAGTCGTTGATCGCTAGGGAGGCTTAACCCTATTGTAGAATAAATATTATTTATTTAAATAAATTAATAGTTTAATTTATTTATTTAAATAAGATTAGAATTGTTCTAATTGATTTATTCACAACCGGTTTAATATTGAGAACCTAAAGGGTCACACCATAAAATAGAAAAATAATTATTTAAGAAGCAAATGGCATAATCGTAATAAAAAGTTAAGTATATTTAATTTAATCTATGGTGATAGAATAAATTAAATAGCTTAATATTTATTATTTAATATTTTAGAAATATTAAATATAAATTAATAAGAGGAGTATTATTATTATTATTACTATTATTATTATTTAATTCTTAAAAGAGTTTGAGAATTAATTAATAAAATTACTCTCATTTATTCCTAATAAGATTAGGAGGCTAATTAATTAAAAGTTTAATTAATTATTCCTAATAAGATTAGGAGCCTAATTAATTAAAGGAGTTTAATTAATTAAAATAATACTCAATTCCTTAATTGTTAAGGAGAGTTGCTCACATCTATAAATAAGAGGAGTCTTATTATGGATGTAGAGTTGTTATTGACTTTTTCACAACACACGTGATTCCAATAATTGGGAGAGTACACCCTTTCTATGAGAGATAGAAAAACTAGGGCTTTGCCAAACACCCATCTTCTTGAATTTGTGTTCTTCCTTGGTGGATCACCTATAGAGGCTAAATACTTGGGTGGCTAATGTTGATCAAAGGAAGGAACCAAACCCGATGGATTCAAGTTGAATGCGAAAGGGTTTGGAGGTGAACTTGTACCTGAGGAAGCTCAAATCTTCAAGGGTATGATTCTTGTTCTTTATCTTTTTGTTTAATTAATAATTGCGCATAAAGGATGATCCGGTATATGGTTTGTAAAATTTTAAACTCTGATTTTTACACGTTTTCGCATTATTTGTGCAATTTGATTGCGTTCATGAATATTACAAACCTAACACGCTGCACGTATCCGACATGAGTATTTACAGGCAGTTCGGTCATGCTCTACATGTGGTTTATGTCACACTTGAGACCGATTGGAAGTCTTAGACAGCATGGGTATTGGTTCACCCATGATATAGCCATGTCGTACTCCTTTCAGCCATCAGAGTGTACAGATGCTATGTCTTGGTCTATATTCTTGGCGGATATCAGAGATCCATTTGTCATATTGCCGTGTTCAGGGCTTAGCTCACCTTACAGCTTTGTTACTCATGCTCCGGGCATGGATTATCTCCCTCTAGCTGGCTTAAGGGGCGTGACCACTTACCATCCACTGGCCGTGATGTCTCAGTTTGACCAGTTTTAGGATTTTCATCCTTTTGAGGGGGCGCTAGGTCAGCGTTCAGCTTATCGCTATCTTTCAGCAGAGGACCGATCCCGTGTGTATGCTTGTTGGGATCAACGTGAGATAGCTGATTTCTCTATTAGTCATCCAAGTTATTCTGCAGAGTATTCCTCATGGATGGAGACACAGGTTTCATTGGTTGCGATAGTAGCCATAGTACCAGATAGTGAGACAGATGAGGGAGAGCCCATGGAGGACATTGATTCCCGTGTCGCGGAGGAGTCAGTTGCCGGGTTGCCAGTATCTCCTTTAGATTCTCCCAGTACTAGCACTATTGTGATTCAGCATTCAACACAGTACTTTGAGCATCGTCTTCATCTGATGACCTTTTAGAGAGACCAGGCTAGAGCCTTGATGTTGATTGCCCTTGATGAGAGAGACGTAGCTCTGCTAGAGAGAGACAATGCATTAGCTCGCAGAGATGTCGTTGTTGTTGAGAGAGATGAGGCCAAATATGCCAGAAATGCAGTGATAGTTGAGCGGGATAGTGCCATATCTGCTCGGGATGTAGCCATCGCAGATAGTAACTGCAGTGAGGTCCCTTACCACTGGCATGCGTGCAGAGATGAGTGCATATATTGATGATCATATGGTCACCACGCAGATGGCTATAGATCTGTTGAGTCATGTGGATATCCTCATACAGGAGACCACAACTTTGCCTCCATCTCCGGAGAGGGATGCCATGTTGGGCTTGTTAGCTCGCATATACACGGACTTGTAGATGGGCTTGTATTTTCCTGCACAAACTAGCTTAGCCATTTTGTCATGTACAGTTTACATTTATGTATATCAAACAGCATTATATATATCAGGAAAATATATTTTTGATCACTTCCCTTTTAGATATGCCTGAATACTTGCTTGATATTTTATCTGCTGCTTCAGGACTTGTGATCTTGTTGTATTATGAATGCCTCCTTGCTAGATGGACATTGAGTTGTCTCTGGACAGTTTAGAATTGATCATTGATCTTTGTATATCCTTACCATCTTTTCGGTGTCTTGGGACTGGTTTCTGTATGGAAATGTGGAGAGAAGTGTGTCTTTCCTCTCTGAGATTGACCGCACCACAGATGGTCGTCAGTACCCCTATTCAGGAGGAGCCTAGTTAATTCCATCTCTTATGGATTAGTATTGCTCTTTGAGGAACAACCGCAGCTTAGATGGTCGCCGAATCTCCTATTTGCGAGGAGAGGTTGGGTAATTCCATCCCTTTGGTCTGAAGCCAATGAAATGTGATGAATTAAAGTTTGGTCCCAGTACTAGTTGACAAAGGTTTGTGTTTTGGTAGGGGGTGAGACCGAACCATGAATGGCTGCCTACGTACTCCTATTGAAGAGGAGATCAGATCTGCGTAGTTCAAACCTAGTGTAAAAGGTTCAACGCTGTTTTTGAAAGGCAGATGGGTGTAGAAGCTTTATTGATGAAGAAGGTTGTAGAAGTGTTTTTGTTTGTTTTTGTAGAAAAGGGTAGAAATGTTTTTGTTGTTTTTTATTTATTGCGACCGGACCATATAGAATATGGTTGCCTACGTACTCTCGTGTATCAACGAGATCAGGTCGACGTAGTTCACCCCTCAGGGTGAGTTGAAAAGTGTGATCCCATGTGCAGGTCAGAATGTGGGGAAGAAAGATTAATCCAATGTATATGTCAGAATGTGGGGAAGAGGGTTTAATCCCATATGCAAGATAGACTGCGGGGAAGAAAAAGTTTGTTCCTTGGTTGAGGATAAACTGCAGGTACGAGAAGTTTGATCCCATGTATAGGTAGCCAAACTACAAACGCGAGAGGTTCAATCCACGGTGGGATGACCTAAGTTATATGAGCATAGAGAAGCCAGGCTGGTGGCTGGAAGAGTGTGTTTCCCTGAGGGAAAAAGTGTGGAAAAGAGTTGTATGTGGTAGAGGGTTAAAGAACCGAAATGACTGGTGATCTGATGATCCAACACCAGGATGCTTGCTTGATGGTAACTTCACACATAGTACCGTTTCACGATGTCCGAGTTGATAAGTTGTGGAAATTCATCGCCGTCCATTTCTTGTAATCTGAGAGCACCTCCTGTCAATACTTCCTTGACAACAAACGGGTCTTCCCAGTTAGGAGCAAATTTTCACTTAGATTGATCTTGGTTGTTAATGATCTTCTTCAAAACCAAGTCATGTTATTTAAACTGTCGTAGCTGGACTTTTCTGTTGTAGGATATGGCGATCCTTTGTTGGTATAAATGACCATGGAAGATAGTCGCAGTTCACCGTTTGTCTATCAGAGACAATTGGTGATACATGTCTTGTACCCATTGGTCTTTGTCTAGCTAAGCTTCCATCAACACTCTGCAGGATTCCATTTCTACTTCTATGGGGAGCACTACTTCCATCCCATAGGTTAATGCATAGGGGGTTGCCCCAGTTGAAGTGCGCATTGATGTTCTGTAGGCTAACAGAGCAAGAGGAAATAAGTCAGGCCATCCTTTGTGGTTGACAAACATCTTTTGCATGATTTTCTTGATGTTTTTGTTAGCCGCTTCAACAGCACCATTCAACTTTGGACGATAGATGACGGAATTAAGGTGTTTGATGTGGAATTTACTGCATAACTCCTCCACTATTTTGTTGTTCAGGTTCTTAGCATTGTCAGATGCAATCACCTCTGGTTGTCCGTATCGACAAATGACATTATTTCTGATGAAAGCAATGATGACTTCTTTGGTAACCCTGGGGAAGGAGGCTGCTTCTACCCACTTGGTAAAGTAGTCGATTATGGTGAAGATGAATCGATGTCTATTACTGGCTTTGGGCTCGATGGGCCCGATCACGTCCATTCCCCACATTGAGAAGGGTCAAGGTGAACTCATATTTTGGAGTTCCCGTGGAGGGGCGTAGATAGCATTCCCATGAATTTGGCATTGATAACATCTCTTGGCATGGTCATTGCAGTCAGCTTTGAGAGATAGCCAATAATGTCCTGTCATGAGGATCTTTTTGACAAGGAGGGGGCCACTCATGTCTGGGCCACAGACTCAACCATAGATCTCATTCATGACTCTCTGAGCTTAGTCTTTGTCTAAACATCTGAGAAGACCTTAACCTGCATCTCTTTTGTAGAGTGCATCTCTGCTCAGGTAGAATTTCATAGCAAGTCGATGAATCTGCCTTTGTTCAGTCAGGCTCGCCTTAGCGGGTGTAGATCCATCTCGCAAGTACTCCTTGATATGTTGATACCAAGGTTGTTGGATGGGAGGTAGCTCGTCCAATACTTCTCCAACTTAGTTCCCATAGGTTGGTGCCTTATGCGGGGCAATTGTGACGCTTGGCAAGTGTTCCTTATCAGGTATGGGTATCAAGGAGGCTAAAGTTGATAATGCGTCCGCAAAATCATTCCTATTACGAGGACTATGTAGAAAGGAGATTTCTTCAAACTCCAAGACCATCTGTAAAACCTGCCGATGGTAAGGTAGCAAACGTAGCTCTTTGGTTTGATAGATTCCCGTGGTTTGTATGACCACTAATTTCGAATCTCCAAAAGCAGTAAACCGTCCGATACCCATTGAACGGGAAAGTTTTAGCCCCATGAGACAGCCTTCATACTCAGCTATATTGTTGGTGCTGACAAATTGGAATTTGACGGCGACAAGATACTGCTCCCCCGTATCAGAAACTAGAACTGCTCCATCTCCAGAACCTTCTGTATTAACAGCTCCATCGAAATACATCTTCCATATTTGGCGTGTATCATCCTGCCGAGGTTGCTGAACTGTCATGACCCCTTCATCAGGAAAGTATGTTTCCAAGGTTGATCCGTAACTCATTGACCTTTGATGGACTTTTGAGTCACGTAGACGATGTCAAATAGTTGTAGGATCAACTGCCATCTGGACAATCGACAATTTAACATGGGTTTGTTGAACACGTACTTGAGAGGATCCACGCGGGATATGAGATGGGTTGTGTGACCATGGAGGTAATGTTGTAACCTCATGAAAGCCCATGCTAACGCGCAACAAGTTTTCTCAATCAGAGTGTACTTGTGTTTGCTGCTGCTGAATCTTTTACTGAGGTAATAGATAGTTCGTTCTTGGCCTCTATTATCCTTCTGTCCCAGCCTACAACCCATGGCATTGTGACTTACTGACAGGTACATAAATAGAGGAGCATCATCTCTGGGTGGTACCAAAATGGGAGCTTTGACTAGCTGATCTTTGATCATAAGGAAGGCCTTCTGGCACTCATCATTCTATTTCATGGAGGAGTTCTTCCTTAACAGCTTGAAGATTGGCTCACAGGTTGCTGTGAGTTGAGAGATGAACCTGCTAATGAAGTTGATTCTTTCCAAAAATCCCCGTATTTCCTTCTCTGTTTGAGGAATGGGCATTTCCGTAATGGCCTATATTTTGGTAGGATCCAGCTCAATTCCTTTATTGCTTACTAGAAATCCTAGCAACTTGCCTGATTTAACGCCAAAGGCGCACTTGGCTGGATTCAACTTCAAGTTGTACTTATGCAACCTGTTGAATAGCTTTCTGAGATGGTCTAAGTGGTCATCCTCCTTCCGGGACTTGACAATGATGTCATGCATGTAGATCTCTATCTCTTTGTGCATTAAGTCGTGGAAGAGAGCCATCATAGCTCATTGATAGGTAGCTACAGCATTGATGAGGCCGAATGACAACCGTCTGTAGTAAAAGGTTCCCCAAGGCGTGATGAAAGTAGTTTTCTCACGATTTTCCTCAGCAACCATGATCCGATGGTACCCGGCAAAGCAATCAGCGAGGGAGTACATATTGTGATAACCCGAGATTTCGAATAATCAAAAATTTGCGAATAAATTTTTTTTTTCTTCTTAATATTAATATTAATTATCTTTTATGTGTCAAGTATGGGTGATACGTGTATCGAGAAAGTCAATTTGTGTATTGACTAATAAAATTAGAGTAGAATTGTGCTTAACAGTTTTAGAAACCCTAACCCTAATTTTTAGAACGGGATTCGGTAGAAAATATAATTAAAATAATTATATTAATGAGTACGTGTTTGTATCGTTTAGAATTTTTTTGATCAATGATTGATCGGATAAGGTTTGAAATTAATAAAACCTAATAAGAGATTAGAAACCCTAATCTCAGGATTAGAAACCCTTACGTACCGTTGGAAATCCTAATTGTACGTCGGGAAACCCTAATTTCATATTCGGAAATCCTAAACCCTAAATTAGGAAACCCTAATTCAAATTGGCAAGCCTAATGTGTGTATTAAACTTAAATATAATTAGAAAACCCTAATTATATTTTAGTTATATTAATTTCTATTTTACAAACCCTAATTGTAATTTAGAAAAATTATTTTTCTAATTAAAACCCAAATTCGTGGGTTGTAAACCCTAATGACCATTTTGACCCTAATTGCTAAATTGAGCAATTTTAATTAGGAATATTAATCATAATTAGCAAGATTGAATTTTATGATTAGGAAATATAAATATAATTATTGAGTCCTAATTATAATTTTGGAATATTAATTTTCTATTTTGAAAACCGAAATTCAAAAATTTTGGAAATTAAATTGCAAACCTAAAGGGTTCCAAATCCTAAACCCAAACCCTAAACCCTAAACCCTAAGGATTTGTACAAATGACAAGAATGCCATTGATTTTATTTTAGAAATGACCAAAATGCCATTTTATTATATTTTATTAGCTAACTTGTAAAATTTGGTTTAACTTTAGTTGGTCACCAACTATTGTTGACATTGTGGCTTAAAATCTCAGCAATTCTGCAGCAAAAATCGTGCATAACATCATATCTAACAACAAATCATAATATATATAGGTTATGAGAGAGAAAAAGTCACAAAAGTTAGTCATTTTGCTCCTAAGCTCTCCACAACTCATTCTCTATCAAACCCTCCGAATTGGCTAAGTATATCAGTCACATAAACACCTTCTAATAACCCAAAACCAGATTGGAGAGTATAAATCAAGAATTGGAAAGCTAAAAGGTATAAACCCTAAAACCATTTTGATCTTGTATGCTAAGACAATGTTTGTGTTTTTCTGTTTAGATGTTTGCTAGAAGGTGTTTTATGATGATCTATGGTGATATGCCATAGATCCATATCATCAAATGCTTTAAAATCGATTTTTTTCAAAACTGCCCAAGAACAGAAATTGTGGTCTGACAAGCTAATGTCAGGCGCAACAGATTCTTGTTCGTTTGTTATTTTTGTTGTTTTAAGTTTTGGATTTGTAGCCTGGTATGATATCTTTCATCTGAAAGTGAAACTTCAGTCATTGGATGTCTAGATTCTATTTTATAGACGGTCAAACCACGTTGACCGAGCATGACCAGACTAATTTTGGGTAACCCAGAAAGCACTTTTCGGTGTCTGACAAGACTTTAGAACGCTTTGATCTGCCAGTATTTAAGTTTTATGTTAGTGTTATGATAACCAATGTGTGGTATGATATGTGGACTTGAGATCTATACCTTTAGATCTCTTAAATATCAAACTAGTGGGATTTTATGGAGGGTCAAAGTAACCAACCGAGCCTGACTAAGCATTTCTGGAAAAACCCAGAAACTCTATGAACACGCGTTCTGACAGAGTTTGACTGAGCTGTAACTTGTGATTTGGTTGTTATATAATTGATCTATTGTTTTAGTATTGTTCCTTGTCATGTGGACTAGAAGTATAAACCAAGAAATAACTTGTTTGATGACCAGAACCTAGTTATAATCGAACCACAAAGTGGTACCTCACAACTGTCTGGGTTTCTGGGTTACCCAGAAAACCCATATTAAGTCTGACAGTGATTTGGCTTGGCTATATCTTCCTGGTATGGTATGATATGACTTAGATATTGGTTTCTAATTGTAGAATTGTATACGGACTACAAGTTCATGACTAAAGATTGCTTAGAAACAAAACGAGTTAAAAATTAAGCCCGGTCAAACAAGGCAGGTTGATAACGAAGCTGTCAGTGTTCTTGAGCTCAAGAACACCAACAGCGACGCAAAGTGTCGCTATAGGCTATTAGCGACGGTTTATTTAATTTTTATTTTCTGAATATTCCGAAAATTATTTAAAAATAGAAATAAATTCTAAAAATTACCAAAAGTAGTTTTACAAATTATTTTAAATTATGAAAAATAATTTATGACCAATTGGAATATTTTTCTTTAATATTTATAATTATTTAAATATTAAAAGTATTTAATTTATTTAATTAGTATATTAAATAAATTAGAAAAAAATGATTTAATATTATGAAAAATCATTTTAAATAAGAATAATGTATTTAAAAATATTTTGAGTTATAAAATGTGACTTTTAATATTTTTAGAGAATTTTTATTAATAATTTAATATTAATGATATTAGATTTATTTAATTATTAAATTAAATAAATAAGATAAAAATGATTTTATGGATTTAAAAATTATTTTAAATAAGAATAAAGTGTTAGAGAATATTTTTAATTATAAAATATAATTTTCAATATTTTTGGAGAATTCTCATTAATAAATTAATATTAATGATATTAGATTATTTATTTATTAAATTAAATAAATAAATTAAAAATGATTTTATTGATTTAAAAATCATTTAAAAATGAGAAAAATATTTTTAAAAATATTTTAAGTTATAATTAACGACTTTCAATATTTGGATAATAATTACATTAATATTTAAATATTAATGGTGAGGATTTAAAAATAATTTTAATTACTTTAAAAATCATTTAAGTAGAATATTGATGATTTAAAAATATTTTAAGTTATTAATAATAACTTTAATATTTTGACAAGTATGTTATTAATATTTTTATATTATTAAATATTAATAATGATAAGATTATTTAATAATTAAAATCATTTAAAAATGATTTAAGTGTTTGAAAAATTATTATAAATTATAATAATTGTTTATAAATTATTAAAAGCTTCCGGAAAATATTATAAACGATATTTGATTTATCTAAAATAATATTGAAGCTTAGAGACCAAGTTTAATTGACAATCAATGTGTTAATTGTCGGATAGGATAACCAGAACACCGAGAATGGACCGAGGTCTAACCAGACCGAAATAGTTAGACTGGATAAGTGTTTCTATAGGTTATAAACACTAATGTGGCTATGTGGTAATGTGCCTAGGAGAAGTTTGACTGTAGAATACAGTGTTACGTGTTATAAATGACTGTGCTGATTATGAGACCGATATTATTGATTATAGGTCTTACGAACGCAGTTAATTATATTGTGTAGCTGTAATCAACGCGAAAGGCAAGTTTCCTAACTCAACCTTGAGTTATATTCATTCAATTATTATAATGGTTAATTATTGTTAATTATACCATGTCCAGAGAATTTATTGTCGATTATTCGCAGTTAGTGCATGATTAAAATTCAAATTGAATTACTGATTTGAAAAATATATATTCGTATAATTACTGTTGTTGGATATTTATATCTGTAGAAATTAATATTGACAGTACAGATAATTCCTGTTTATTGTCAAATTATATTGAGAAATGTCTTAGCTAATTATTCTGGCTAGACAAACATTTATTAGAAGTTGATAAACACGAGAAGAGAAATCAATTGTTATTGATAGATCGATGCCAATTGTTTCGGCTAGATCGATAAGTAGATAGAACTTGAAATCACAGTATTTCGTTGTTAAATCAAAATCTTGATTCTGAGACTGAGAAGAACAACCTTTTATATAAAGGGAACATTTTAGGTCGTATATTCGACTATTACGCGCTGTTAAGTATTATGCATAATATAGGGTATAAGGAGTTGGCCGGCTCTAAGTACTTGCAGAGGGGTATGATTTAATCTTTATGGTTATCTGATACTCTTGCGTATGTATCAAAGTAAATCTTTGATAGATACCCGAGAAAATAAGTTCTAGATCTAGTGTGATCGCTCAGCATAAATCTGGAAAACATTTCACTTTGTAATTGCGTATAATTAATTCTTGATTATTCATTGAATATCGTAGAAAACCTTGAAAGCGTTACACTCTTTCATTATCAGATTATTATTGCGGAGAATGTTAGAATAATTGATATTGATTTATATACCTTTATTGTATGTCTTAACTTGCGGGACAAACTTGTTGCTCACCCTTGCTATAAATAAAACTTTTCAGCTAGGGACGAAGTTGCAGAAGGTGCTGCTAAGAAGAACAAGGGAAAAGGCATAGTTAGAAATTAGTTATGATGAACAATATTATTATGTGGTATTGTATTATAAACCCTTTTTGTGTATCTAAAGGGGTATTTCTGTAATGTTAAGGTTAGTGGACCTAGGACTTATGTATTAACAATATATGTTAATGACTTATGTAATCCTATTTATATATGAATGGGTAGTTAATTGGTATTATATTATGGATCGTGAACACTAAACTCGGGGGTCAGGTAACCCGGATTTGGGGGTGTCACAGGTTGGTATCAGAGCTGTAGTGACCAAGGTGTCACCAGTTAGTAGAAGAGCTGTAGGTTATAAACCTTAAGTGGGGTTGGAGAAAACCCTAGGAATATAACCATACGCGTGATAGAGAAAAACTCATTTAGAGTTCTAAATGAGGGATTGCCGAAGTGCATTAATAGAGAGATAAGTGGACACATAGTGTGAGAATTTTGTACTGGTGAAGTACTAATCAAGTTATTTCAACTGATTATAGGATGTCTGGAGAAGGTGAAAAGAGTGCGGAGATGCTAGCGACTGTTGCACCGGTGCCAGAAGCCGAGGTGCCAACGCAAAGCAAATCAGTGGAGAAGGTGGGAGAAGATGAACCTATGGTCAATCTGGGGAGCGATCATAACGATTATCCCGAGATGTATCTAAGTGAAGATGAGGAGGCAGAGTCTGAGCCAGCTAAGGTGGAGTTAAAGAATAAGACTACAGTTGGAGAACGAGATCAAGAATCTGCAGAAGTCCAGGAACTCCGAAGTAAAGTGTTTCTCTTGGAGGAATTGTGGAAGATAGAGAGAGCATTACACGAAATGACTGAAGAAAGGAACGAGCTCAAGGCGCAGGTGAACAGAATGAAGGCTGAAGGTGGTGGATCATCTGAAGGAACCAGCAAGAAGGACAAGAAGAAGAGAAAGAGGGAAAAGATAGCCTTAAATCTGAAAAATCAAGCCCGAAGAAGAAGCAAGCCTGTATCAAGTGTGGAAAGACTCACGCGGGAGGATGCATGATATGGAAGAACGTGTGCTTCAACTGCAAGCAGGAAGGACATGTTTCTCTGCATTGTCCTAAGCCGAATTTGAGGAAGTGTTTTTTATGTGGGCAGACGGGTCACGGATTCAACAAGTGTCCCATCAAGAAGAAGACTGGTGAAGGGAGTGGTCGATAGATAACTTAGATATATGTAATAGTATCTTTAGTGTAGAAGTTTATAATATTAAGTGTTATAATATCGAGAATGATGTGTAAGCATATGTAAATATATATATGCTTGTATGAATGAAATCCTTATTTTCTATTTGAATATAAGATTAGGATTAATTTGTGTGACGCCCCCAAAATAGGTATACAACACCCATTCTGAGTCGCCAAATACATGGTACAGAAAGCAAACTACAACTTTAATAATACAATTGTCGTGCAAAATACGACAACACATACTGTGAGTTTAAATACAAATATTGTCTTCTAGACAATATCCACACTCAAATAAGTCCTCATTACAATTATTCAAATACTATTTTACAAAAATAGTGAGGACTGTTAAAACATCTTTCTAGAACCATCACTCCATACCCCGACTAGATCCTGCTATGTTCTCACCTCCTGAGAAGAAAAATGGAACAAAAAGGAAAAAGGTGAGCTCAACTAGCCCATTAAAGAATATTATGACTAAGATAATATACAACAAATTATCATTAGTCTTCAACAGGGAAAAATCTGATAGAATATAATCGACAACAAGTTTTAGATCAACAACTGCAGCGAAAATAGCAAACCATTAGAAGAGTCAAGTAGAGAAAGAATTCTACTATCTTCTAAGATTTAAAAGTTCATCATCAATATTTTATCCCTGTAACATCAATTAATAATCATCTTTATCCAAATATTCATCTTTGCACTACAGGCCAAAGATATTCATTTGTATCACCTGTCAGTCATGTTCATCTCAACACCTGTTCATCTTTGCACTACAGGCCAAAGATATTCATCAAGTAATCATACATCTTTGCACTACAGGCCAAAGATATTCAGTAATATCATCATTTAGGACTGAGGATGATGAAAAATATCTTAAAGAGAACGAATCCAGTGAGATAGAAGGACAAATATTAGGGATTCGTATAATAGTTTATCCAAGATCAATAATACTTCATAATAATCAATTGTGAAGCAGAATTCAAAAATAAAGATCAAAACATGGATACAATCAAAGATAGTAACCATAATAGATATCTTGGACAAAAGAGAAAATTTTATTTTTCGGTGAATAGTGCCGTATTCGTGAATAGTACCGTATACGTGAATAGTGCCGTATACGTGAATAGTAACCCCGACACAAAAAGTTCCAAATTTGATAAAAACTCATATCAATATTTCAGCATAATGATATTGAAGAAAATAAATATCATTTAAGAAGAAAATAATATCCCTTACCGCAAGATATAAGTACTTCTGGTCGGAATACCGGTATAAGACTGAAAGAAACTTGCTCTGATGAATAGAAACTCTCAAAGTATCTAAATACTCACAAAATACACTCAATAATCTAGAGAGAGAAAGAGAGAAAACTTATTTCTGGTGTGATTTTCAATTCTAACTTAGCCCTCTATTTATAGGAAAATTTTAGTAGGCTTGACCTGTAACCTGATGGCTTTACCTGCTACTATTCCCACCCACCACATTTGAAATATAATTCAGCACATTTCTTCACCAACCACAAGCGGGACCCACCAATTCTAGAATTTTTCACCAAAATGATAAACTCCGAAAATTCAACAATTCCTGAACCAGTCATCCCGTTAAATTCATAATAAATCATATGTTCATTTTTAACGGTTCAAAATTTGTGGGCATATACTCAACTTATATATGTATAACATATCCAAAAATTACCACGATCCAACGGTCGGATTAAAAATTATAACCCCCGCAAAATATCTCAAAAATCCTGATTTTTAATACCTCCATTCCGACAAAAATACGGATAAAAACCTCAACATTAACTCCTTCATTTTCAACCACAAAAATATATCCCTCATTTATATCCACATAAAATAAATATTTTCTTATCGTATGAATCAATAATTAATTATTCACGAATAATATTACAGAATCACATTTATGACAACCAGGCCGTTCCCAGGAAAGAGGGGGCTTTCCAATAAGGATTTCTCCTTACTAGCGCGCAATTAGATGACTAAACCTCTCCTTAGACAGAACTTTCTAGACATTGTCAATAATGTTATCTAATAATATTATTCAAATAATATGAATTATTGATCTGATAATGGAAAATACTGTGCAGCAACAATTATTGAAACAACAATAATATAAAATATCAACGCAGCAATTATTGAATCAATAAAATAAAATATTGAATAATAACTACTGTAACAATTATTGAGTAGTGCCTTCTTACGTAATAATCAATAATTGGTGCAATATCGTGTGCTACTGTATTTTAACCACCAGGTATTCCAACAGAATTAACGGTAACAACTACGCCGTTATTTATAAACAACTTATACTTGTCGTTTTCTTCATCCAATCGCTTTCCGTTATGGGGCCCACACAAGGCTGCGCCGTCGTACGAATATTCCCCGACAGCAAGAATATTCCACGACCAAACGAATATTCCCTGACAAAATGAATATTTTATAACCACTTGCTTATTTTGCAAAATTTGCACATTTCACCCATAACCAAAGTATTATATCAAATTAACCCCTTATTATTCACAATAATATTTAGAGAAAATTTGATTTTATTCATTAATAAGTTGGGGTCTTATAACCTCCCCTCCTTATGAAATTTCGTCCTCGAAATTGACGTACGTACCTGATGTTTCAAAAAGGTGAGGATACCTCGCTTTCATTTCTGATTCCAACTCTTAGGTCATTTCTTCAATAGCATGGTTTCTCCATAAAACCTTAACTTGTGGTATAACCTTCGTGCGTAGGACATGCTCTTTCCTATCCAAGATCTTAACAGGTACCTCCTCGTACGTTAAATCTTCAGCTATCTCGTCTGGTTCTAACTCAATAATGTGGTTCGGGTCTTTAACATATTTACGAAGCATAGATATGTGAAAAACATTATGAACACGAGACATGCTTGGAGGTAATGCAAGTCTATATGCCACATTTCCTATTCGCTCAAGAATCTCAAATGGACCAACAAATCTTGGATTGAGCTTTCCTCTCTTCCCAAATCTTGTAACTCCCTTCCATGGTGCAACACGTAACAATACATGATCCCCAATATTAAATTTCACGTCCTTCCGATGAAGATCCGCATAACTCTTTTGTCGATCTTGTGTCGTTTGTATACGTTGTCGAATCGTTTGGATCTTCTCTGTAGTCATGCGTACCAACTCTGGTCCCAATAATGTTGCTTCACCCACCTCGTCCCAGTATATTGGAGAACGACATTTTCTTCCATACAACGCCTCGAATGGAGCCACACCTATGCTCGCCTGATAACTGTTGTTGTAGGAGAATTCCACCAATGATAGGTACTTATCCCAACTCCCTTTGAGATCTAGGACACAAAGTCTTAATAGATCTTCAAGAGTTTGAATAGTCCTCTCTGATTGTCCGTCCGTTTGAGGATGGTATGCTGAACTGAATCGTAAATCCGTGCCCATAGCTTTCTGCAAGCTAACCCAAAATCGTGAAGTGAATCTTGGGTCACGATCCGAAACTATGGATACTGGCATGCCATGCAATCTCACAATCTCGTTCACGTACATACTAGCAAGACGTTCAAGGGAATAAGTCTCACATATCGGCAAGAAATGAGCGGACTTGGTTAATCTATCAACAATAACCCAAATCGCATCTATGCCTTGAGAAACCTTGGGAAGACCCGTAACAAAATCCATAGTAATGTGTTCCTACTTCCATTTCGAAATTTCAAGTGGTTGCAATGGACCCTTTGGTACTTGATGCTCCGCTTTTACACGTTGACAAGTTAAACATCTCGAGATAAACTCCGCGATCTCTCTTTTCATATTGCTCCACCAAAATGTATGTCGAAGATCCTGATACATTTTGGTACTCCCAGGATGGATTGTAAACAGTGTGTTGTGTGCCTCCATCATTATTCTATGCTTCAAGTCAAAATCGTTAAGAACATAAAGTCTGGAGTTGACTCGAAGTATTCCTTCTTCATCAATTCTTGCTTCTGGAATAGCACCTTCTTGCACTTTCTTCTTCATACGCATCAGCTCTATGTCCGTAGCTTGAGCAGCTTTAACTTTATCGATTAAAGTCAGTTCTACTCATATATTTGATATCATCATGTGGGTACTTGGAGCCTTCATCTCTATCTCCATCCTTTGCAAGTCATACAAAATGGGCATTTGTTTTAATAATATTGCACTCGTACCCGCATATGATCTTCTACTCAATGCGTTAGCTACTACGTTTGCTTTTCCAGGATGATATTGGATGGTATGATCATAATCTTTCAACAGCTCAAGCCAACGTCGTTGCCGCATGTTGAGTTCCTTTTGGATGAAGAAATATTAGAGGCTTTTATGATCCGTATAGATCTCCACTTTCTCCCCATACAGGTAGTGTCTCCAGATCTTCAACGCGAAAACGACTGCTGCCAACTCCAAATCATGAGTAGGATAATTCCTCTCATATTCTTTGAGTTGTCGCGAGGCATAGGCTATGACTTTCCCATGTTGCATGAGAACACATCCTAACCCTTTGCCTGAAGCATCACTGTAGATAACAAATCCATCCGAACCAGATGGTATTATCAGAACAGATGCCGAAATGAGTCTCCTCTTGAGTTCTTGAAAACTCTTCTCACATTCCTCACTCCATACGAATTTTGTATCTTTCTGAGTCAGCTAAGTTAACGGAGTAGCGATTCGAGAAAATCCTTCCACAAATCTCCGATAATAACCAGCTAAGCCTAGAAAGCTACGTATTTCGATTACCGACTTAGATTGCTCTCAACTGTGACTCATATCCCAACCTTGGATAGCACGTCACAATGACACCTATCAGTTTACTACCGCACGAATATGGCGTCCCCTACGGAGAGTATGGCTTCGGTGCATTCTACAAAGGAAGTCACCAGATAGAGGCTCAGTTATCAACTTCTATAGTTGGGTTTTTAACTCCTGAAGTTCAATAGGAGCCATTCGATATGAGATTTTAGAAATGGGTTTTGTACCAGATTCAAAGATGATACAAAATTTAATATCACGCGTAGGCCGAGAAATTCTTCAGGAAATACGTCAGGGATTTTACTAACAACAGAAATATCATTCAATTCTGACGTATTTTGTTCAAGTCCATGACATAGCTAAGAAAGCTTGACATTCGTTTTTCAATAAACGAATGACTTTACGGCTTGATATGAAAGAGTTTGACTTCACTGGTTTGGTTGCTTGAATTTGAATAACAGGTTGCTTAGGAATATGAAAACTAACAACCTTACAAAAGCAATCAATTTGGCATAATGAATAGTTAACCAATCGATCCCTAAAATCACATCAAAAGTAAGTATCTTTAAAGAGATAAGGTCAACAGGTAATGTGATAGTGCCAACTTGGATCAAACAAGATTTATAAACAGTGGATGTAACGGAAGTTTCTCCTAACGGAGTTTCAACAGATAAATCAAAGTCTAATTTCTCCGGAGTAGAGTTTAAACGTTGAGCACAAGCAGGAGAAATAAATGAATGGGTAGAACCGGTATCTAATAACGTATAGACTTCGCAAAAATTTATAATTAACTAACCCGTGCTAACTTCGTTCGGGTTCCTCGCATTCTGACCAGTCACGAAAAATGCTCTTCCAGGAACAGCTGATTTCAACTTATCCGGGACAACTTTTGGAGTCACCATCCCCGCTGAACTTGGTTTTGCTACAGAACACTCTCGAGCTATATGGCCCTCCTTTCCACGGTTATAACATACCTTGGATTGTTGTGGGCAGTTTGGGCTGATATGTCCCTCTTTCCCACATTTGTAACATACGACCGGTGGTCGTTCTCCTCCCCTAGAAACAGTTGATGTTTGTGCTGACGTCTTCACGTTATCATTGTTGTACCTTCTCTTCTTAAAATCTCCTCCCGACTCGCTCCTTCTATTATCACGACCACAATTACCACCAGAGTGGTTACCGCTTTTATCCGAATGTTTTCCTCCCTGCTGGTTTTCATTGTTTCGATGACTGCCGCCACCGGTATGACCCTGGTTGTGGTCCCTCGGTTGCACATACTCATTATCTCGATCTAATAATTGAGCCCTGTTTACAACATCTGAATATAAAGAAAATTTATGAGAGATAAGATATTGCCGAATCTCGGGTTTTAAACCTCTCAGAAACATCCTTGTCATTCGTTCCTCATTTTCTACCAAATGAGGTGTAAACCTGGATAACTCTGCAAACTTCGCCTCGTACTGGGACACCGTCATGTTGTTTTGTTCCAGTCTGATAAACTCTACCTCCTTCATATGACGAATACTTTCAGGAAAGTACTTGTCATTGAACAGTTTTTGAAATGTTTCCCAGGACATGTTGAGTGCGTCAGGCTGGGTACGCTTCACAGACTCCCACCAGTAGTCTGCCTCACCGCGAAACATAAAGGTGGCGAATGGAACCTTCTGTTCCTCCGTGCATCCCAAGACATCGAATATCTTGGTAATTTGCTTGACCCACGTTTCTGCCATGATCGGATTCGGCTTTCCCTTAAATTCTGATGGTCCCAATTCTTTGAACTGCTTAGCTGTGACAAACCGCGCGTTGTTATCATTTCCACCCGTATTCTGCACACGAGTTTCCCTCGTCTGATTTTGCATGAACTGCAAAAAGCTCCTAAACATTCCATCATTCATCGTTTGCTCGGTAACGTTGTTTACAGGAGAAATATTGTCTTCCTATTGCACGTTCCCCTGGGTGGTGATCAAAGGTGTCTCCACGGTCTGATTTACTCCATTATTAACGTTCTCAGCTGCCATTCTTAAATACTGCCATAAAACAAGGGTTAATAGTCATGTCATATATTATCCCTATACTCTGACCGACCAAATAAACACCAAATAAACTTAGTCAGGTCATACTAGCGAAGGAATTCCCCGTCTCTCCCCTCCTAGTTCTTGTCTCACATCTCAGCCAGGGATCATATCCCTAAGCTCTGATACCAACTGTGACGCCCCCAAAATAGGTATACAACACTCATTCTGAGTCGCCAAATACATGGTACAGAAAGCAAACTACAACTTTAATAATACAATTGTCGTGCAAAATACGACAACACATACTGTTTAAATACAAATATTGTCTTCTAGACAATATCCACACTCAAATAAGTTCTCATTACAATTATTCAAACACTATTTTACAGAAATAGTGAGGACTGTTAAAACATCTTTCTAGAACCATCACTCCATACCCCGACTAGATCCTGCTATGTTCTCACCTCCTGAGAAGAAAAATGGAACAAAAAGGAAAAGGGTGAGCTCAACTAGCCCAGTAAAGAATATTATGACTAAGATAATATACAACAAATTATCGTTAGTCTTCAACAGGGAAAAATCTGATAGAATATAATCGACAACAAGTTTTAGATCAACAACTGCAGCGGAAACAGCAAACCATTAGAAGAGTCAAGTAGAGAAAGAATTCTACTATCTTCTAAGATTTAAAAGTCCATCATCAATATTTTATCCCTGTAACATCAATTAATAATCATCTTTATCCAAATATTTATCTTTGCACTACAGGCCAAAGATATTTATTTGTATCACCTGTCAGTCATGTTCATCTCAACACCTGTTCATCTTTGCACTACAGGCCAAAGATATTCATCAAGTAATCATACATCTTTGCACTACAGGCCAAAGATATTCAGTAATATCATCATTTAGGACTGAGGATGATGAAAAATATCTTAAAGAGAACGAATCTAGTGAGATAGAAGGACAAAAATTAGGGATTCGTATAACAGTTTATCCAAGATCAATAATACTTCATAATAATCAATTGTGAAGCAGAATTCAAAAATAAAGATCAAAACATGGATACAATCAAAGATAGTAACCATAATAGACATCTTGGACAAAAAGAGAAAATTTTATTTTTCGGTGAATAGTGTCATATTCGTGAATAGTACCGTATACGTGAATAGTGCCGTATACGAGAATAGTAACTCCGACACAAAAAGTTTCAAATTTTATAAAAACTCATATCAATATTTTAGCATAATGATATTGAAGAAAATAATATCATTTAAGAAGAAAATAATATCCCTTACCTCAAGATATAAGTACTTCTGGTCGGAATGCCGGTATAAGGCTGAAAGAAACTTGCTCTGATGAATAGAAACTCTCAAAGTATCTAAATACTCACAAAATACACTCAATAATCTAGAGAGAGAGAAAAAAAAAACTTGTTTCTGGTGTGATTTTCAATTCTAACTTAGCCCTCTATTTATAGGAAAATTTTAGTAGGCTTGACCTTAAACCTGATGGCTTTACGTGCTACTATTCCCACCCACCACATTTGAAATATAATTCAGCACATTTCTTCACCAACCACAAGCGGGGACCCACCAATTCTAGAATTTTCTACCAAAATGATAAACTCCAAAAATTCAACAATTCCTGAACCAGTCATCTCGTAAAATTCATAATAAATCATATGTTCATTTTTAACGGTTCAAAATTTGTGGGCATATACTCAACTTATATATGTATAACATATCCAAAAATTACCACGATCCAACGGTCGGATTAAAAATTATAACCCCCGCAAAATATCTCAAAAACCCTGATTTTTAATACCTCCATTCCGACAAAAATACGGATAAAAACCTCAACATTAACTCCTTCATTTTTAACCACAAAAATATATCCCTCATTTATATCCACATAAAATAAATATTTCCTTATCATATGAATCAATAATTAATTATTCACAAATAATATTACAGAATCACATTTATGACAACCAGGCCGTTCCCAGGAAAGAGGGGGCTTTCCAATAAGGATTTCTCCTTACTGGCGCGCAATTAGATGACCAAACCTATCCTTAGACAGAACTTTCTAGACATTGTCAATAATGTTATCTAATAATATTATTTAAATAATATGAATTATTGATCTGATAATGGAAAATACTGTGCAGCAACAATTATTGAAACAACAATAATATAAAATATCAACGCAGCAATTATTGAATCAATAAAATAAAATATTAAATAATAACTACTGTAACAATTATTGAGTAGTGCCTTCTTACGTAAGAATCAATAATTGGTGCAATATCGTGTGTTACTGTATTTTAACCACCGGGTATTCCAACAGTATTAACGGTAACAACTACGCCGTTATTTATAAATAACTTATACTTGCCGTTTTCTTCATCCAATCGCTTTCCGTTATGGGGCCCACACAAGGCTGCGCCGTCGTACGAATATTCCCCGACAACAAGAATATTCCACGACCAAACGAATATTCCCCGACAAAATGAATATTTTATAACCACTTGCTTATTTTACAAAATTTGCACATTTCACCCATAACCAAAGTATTATATCAAATTAACCCCTTATTATTCACAATAATATTTAGAGAAAATTTGATTTTATTCATTAATAAGTTGGGGTCTTACAATTTGTGTGTTCTTAAAACTCATACTTATGGTAAGTTAATGACTCATAATTATATGAAGTGTTTTGAACCCCTCAGCGAATGGACGCCAAAGGTCTGACTAGGATAAGTTCATATACTCGTATAATTGTGGCAAGTTCCTGAACTCATAAGTGTGGTAAATTTGACGAACTGGTAATAATTGTGTGTGACTGGAGAATTACAACTTTTTGTGTAAAGTTGTGTTATTAATCCTGTTATGATTTAAAAAGGGATAGTAAATATGTTAAGTACTATAAGTACTATGTGCTATTTGAATAAATATGCAATTATATGAGAATTTTGTGTTGAATTCTAATTGTGTTAAGAATGTGTGTAAAGAAAGAGAATTAATATAAGATTTTTATTTAAATCAGATCATGCCGCCTAGACGACAGAATCGAAACCAACGAGAAGAACAGACGGTGAATAATGAAGGAGGTCAAGCTGACCCGATGCAAAATTTTGCAAATATGATAGCCGAAGCTATGGAGAATAGAGCTCCAGCTGCAAGAGGAAGAGCGAGGAATCAGCCAGCTGAAAGATTTGCAAATTTTAAAGACTTTAAAGCAGTGGGATCGCCTGAATTTAAAGGAACCACAGATCCGATTGAAGCCCAAACTTGGGTGAAGGAGATGGAGAAAGCATTCGTCATTGTGCGAGTGGCGGAAGAGCAGAAGACAGATTTTGCAACTTATCTAATGAAGGGATAAGCTAATTACTGGTGGGAGACGAACCAAGCGAGAGCTGGTACATAGGTGGTGTTGTGGACAAGATTCAAGGAGATGTTCTTTGAGAACTACTTCTCACCAAGTATGCAATCCAGAATGGAAGTCAAGTTTCTAGAACTAAAGCAGGAGAATATGTCTGTTTCTGAATACGCTGCTAAATTCAACGAATTAGCAAGATTTGCACCTCATCAGGTGGACACAGAAGCAAGAAAGGCACGAAGATTTGAGAACGGACTGAAGCCGGGGATATTCAACATAGTAGCAGTATTACAAATCAATACATTCGCGACATTGATGGAGAAAGCGTTAATTGCTGAAGGAGGGAGCGAAGCTACATCTCGATTTCATCAAGAGAAGAAGAAGAAGACCAATGATGGTGGAAGTAGTGGAGGTAGTAACCTGAATAAGAGAAAGTGGAGTGAGAATACCCAGTCAGGTAATAAGACAGAAGATAATATTAAAGGAAGGGAGCCATGTGCGAATTGTGGGAAGAACCATGCTGGAGTTTGCCTGAAGAAGAAGGGAGTTTGCTATAACTGCGGACAAGAGGGCCATATGTCACCCAATTGCCCCAGTCCGAAGAAAATTCAAGGTTGCTTTGGATGCGGATCGACTGATCATATCGTTCGAAACTGTCCGAGAAAGAATGCAGAAAAGGAAAGTGTCAACAAGGGACCCGGTGGCGGAACCTTGGCTATTCGAGGACCTACACAGCCAGGAAGACCAACAGCCTGTACATTCAACATGACGGCGCAGAACACTGTGGCTACTCAAAAGGCGGCAGTAGGTAATGATTTTGTTTAGAATTTAATTACGCGAGTAATATGAGTTAGATATTTCTGTGAACTATTTTCTTTTAAAGATTCAAGTCACAGGTTAGAATTTGAGACACAAATGAATATTGGGTTGATAAAAATGAATTGATGATACAACTTTAAAAGATTGTAGAGAATAAGAAAGTGGTGATTCCGAGGACGGAATCCTTTTAAGGATGGGTGAATGTGATAACCCCAGATTTCGAATAATCAAAAATTTGCAAATAAATTTTTTTTTTCTTCTTAATATTAATATTAATTATCATTTATGTGTCAAGTATCGGTAATACGTGTATCGAGAAAGTTAATTTGTGTATTGACTAATAAAATTAGAGTAGAATTATGGTTAACAGCTTTAGAAACCCTAACCCTAATTTTTGAAATGGGATTCGGTAGAAATATAATTAAAATAATTATATTAATGAGTACGTGTTTGTATCGTTTAGAATTTTTTTTATCAATGATAGATCGAATAAGGTTTGAAATTAATAAAACCTAATAAGAGATTAGAAACCCTAATCCCAGGATTAGAAACCCTTACGTACCGTTGGAATCCTAATTGTACGTCGGGAAACCCTAATTTCATATTCGAGAATCCTAAACCCTAAATCAGGAAACCCTAATTCAAATTGGCAAGCCTAATGTGTGTATTAAACTTAAATATGATTATAAAATCCTAATTATATTTTAGTTATATTAATTTCTATTTTACAAACCCTAATTGTAATTTAGAAAAATTATTTTTCCAATTAAAACCCTAATTCGTAGGTTGTAAACCCTAATGACCATTTTGACCTTAATTGCTAAATTGAGCAATTTTAATTAGAAATATTAATCTTAATTAGCAAGATTGAATTTTATGATTAGGAAATATAAATATAATTATTGAGTCCTAATTATAATTTTGGAATATTAATTTTCTATTTTGAAAACCGAAATTCAAAAATTTTGGAAATTAAATTACAAACCTAAAGGGTTCCAAATCCTAAACCCTAAAGGGTTCCAAACCCTAAACCTAAATCCTAAACCCTAAGGATTTGTACAAATGACAAAAATGCCATTGATTTTATTTTAGAAATGACCAAAATGCCCTTTTATTATATTTTATAAGCTAACTTGTAAAATTTGGTTTAACTTTAGTTGGTCACCAACTATTGTTGACATTGTGGCTTAAAATCTCAGCAATTCTGCAGCAAAAATCATACATAACATCATATCTAACAATAAATCATAATATATATAGGTTATGAGAGATAAAAAGTCACAAAAGTTAGTCATTTTGCTCCTAAGCTCTCCACAACTCATTCTCTCTCAAACCCTCCGAATTGGCTAAGTATATCAGTCACATAAACACCTCCTAATAACCCAAAAACAGATTGGAGAGTAAAAATCAAGAATTGGAAAGCTAAAAGGTATAAACCCTAAACCCATTTTGATCTTGTATGCTAAGACAAAGTTTGTGTTTTTCTGTTTAGATGTTTGCTAGAACGTGTTTTATGATGATCTATGGTGATATACCATAGATCCATAACATCAAATGCTTTAAAATTGATTTTTCTCAAAACTGCCCAAGAACAGAAATTGTGGTCTGACAAGCTAATGTCAGACGCCATAGATTCTTGTTCGTTTGTTATTTTTGTTGTTTTAAGTTTTGGATTTGTAGCCTGGTATGATATCTTTCATCTGAAAGTGAAACTTCAGTCATTGGATGTCTAGATTGCATTTTATAGACGGTCAAACCACGTTGACCGAGCATGACCAGACTAATTCTGGGTAACCCATAAAGCACTTTTCGGTGTCTGACAAGACTTTCGAACACTTTGATCTGCCAGTATTTTAGTTTTATGTTAGTGTTATGATAACCAATGTGTGGTATGATATGTGGACTCGAGATCTATACCTTTAGATCTCTTAAATATCAAACTAGTGGGATTTTATGGAGGGTCAAAGTAACCAACCGAGCCTGACTAAGCATTTCTGGAAAAACCCATAAACTCTATGAACACGCGTTCTGACAGAGTTTGACTGAGCTGTAACTTGTGATTTGGTTGTTATATAATTTATCTATTGTTTTAGTATTGTTCCTTGTCATGTGGACTAGAAGTATAAACCAATAAATAACTTGTTTGATGACCAGAACCTAGTTATAATCGAACCACAAAGTGGTACCTCACGACTGTCTGGGTTTCTGGGTTACCCAGAAAACCCATATTAAGTCTGACAGTGATTTGGCTTGGCTATATCTTCCCGGTATGGTATGATATAACTTAGATATTGGTTTGTAATTGTAGTATTGTATACGGACTACAAGTTCATGACTAAAGATTGCTCAGAAACAAAACGAGTTAAGAATTAAGCCCGGTCAAACAAGGCAGGTGGGTAACGAAGCTGTCAGTGTTCTTGAGCTCAAGAACACCAACAGCGATGCAAAGTGTCGCTATAGGCTATTAGTGACAGTTTATTTAATTTTTATTTTCTGAATATTTCGAAAATTATTTAAAAATAGAAATAAATTCTAAAAATTACCAAAAATAGTTTTAAAAATTATTTTAAACTATGAAAAATAATTTCTGACCAATTGGAATATTTTTCTTTAATATTTATAATTATTTAAATATTAAAAGTATTTAATTTATTTAATTAGCATATTAAATAAATTAGAGAAAAATGATTTAATATTATGAAAATCATTTTAAATAAGAATAATGTATTTAAAAATATTTTGAGTTATAAAATGTGACTTTTAATATTTTTAGAAAATTTTCATTAATAATTTAATATTAATGATATTAGATTTATTTAATTATTAAATTAAATAAATATGATAAAAATGATTTTATGGATTTAAAAATTATTTTAAATAAGAATAAAGTGTTAGAGAATATTTTTAAATATAAAATATAATTTTCAATATTTTTGGAGAATTCTCATTAATAAATTAATATTAATGATATTAGATTATTTATTTATTAAATTAAATTAATGAATTAAAAATGATTTTATTGATTTAAAAATCATTTAAAAATGAGAAAAATGTTTTTTAAAATATTTTAAGTTATAATTAATGACTTTCAATATTTAGATAATAATTACATTAATATTGAAATATTAATAGTGATGATTTAAAAATAATTTTAATTACTTTAAAAATCATTTAGGTAGAATATTGATGATTTAAAAATATTTTAAGTTATTAATAATAACTTTAATATTTTGACAAGTATGTTATTAATATTTTTATATTATTAAATATTAATAATGATAAGATTATTTAATAATTAAAATCATTTAAAAATGATTTAAGTGTTTGAAAAATTATTATAAATTATAATAATTGTTTATAAATTATTAAAAGCTTCCGGAAAATATTATAAACAATATTTGACTGATCTAAAATAATATTGAAGCTTAGAGACCAAGTTTAATTGACAATCAATGTGTTAATTGTCGGATAGGGTAACCAGAACACCGAGAATGGACCGAGGTCTAACCAGACCGAAATAGTTAGACCGGATAAGTGTTTCTATAGGTTATAAACACTAATGTGGTTATGTGGTAATGTGCCTAGGAGAAGTTTGACTGTAGAATACAGTGTTACGTGTTATAAATAATTATGCTAATTGTGAGACCGATATTATTGATTATAGGTCTTACGAACGTAGTTAATTATATTGTGTAGCTGTAATTAACGCGAAAGGCAAGTTTCTTAACTCAACCTTGAGTTATATTCATTCAATTATTATAATGGTTAATTATTGCTAATTATACCATGTCCAGGGAATTTATTGTCGATTATTCGCAGTTAGTGCATGATTAAAATTCAAATTGAATTACTGATTCGAAAAATATATATTCGTAGAATTACTGTTGTTGGATATTTATATCTGTAGAAACTAATATTGACAGTACAAATAATTCCTGTTTATTATCAAATTATATTGAGAAATGTCTTAGCTAATTATTCTGGCTAGACAAATATTTGTTAGAACTTGATAAATACGAGAAGAGAAATCAATTGTTATTGATAGATCGATGCCAATTGTTTCGGCTAGATCGATAAGTAGATAGAATTTGAAATCACAGTATTTCGTTGTAAAATCAAAATATTGATTCTGAGACTGAGAAGAAAACCTTTTATATAAAGGGAACATTTTAGGTCGTATATTCGACCATTGCGCGCTGTTAAGTATTATGCATAATTTAGGGTACAAGGAGTTGGCCGGCTCTAAGTACTTGCAGAGGGGTATGATTTAATCTTTATGGTTATCTGATACTCTTGCGTATGCATCAAACTAAATCTTTGATAGATACCCGAGAAAATAAGTTCTAGATCTAGTGTGATCGCTCAGCATAAATCTGGAAAACATTCTACTTTCTAATTGCGTAGAATTAATTCTTGATTATTCATTGAATATCGTAGAAAATCTTAAAAGTGTTACACTCTTTCATTATCAGATTATTGTTGCGGAGAATGTTAGAACAATTGATATTGATTTATATACCTTTGTTGTATGTCTTAACTTGCGGGGCAAACTTGTTGCTCACCCTTGCTATAAATAAAATTTTTCAGCTAGGGACGAAGTTGTAGAAGGTGCCGCTAAGAAGAACAAGGGAAAAGGCATAGTTGTAAATTAGTTATGATGAACAATATTATTATGTGGTATTGTATTATAAACCCTTTTTGTGTATCTAAAGGGGTATTTCTGTAATGTTAAGGTTAGTGGACCTGGGACTTATGTATTAACAATATATGTTAATGACTTATGTAATCCTATTTATATATGAATAGGTAGTTAATTGGTATTATATTATGGATCGTGAACACCAAACTCGGGGGTTAAATAACCCGGATTTGGGGGTGTCACACATATCGTATTGAGCAATATTATCAATGAGAATGTGGATAAATGGCACGGGAAAGCTATCCTTTAATCAAGCTTTGTTCAAATCCTGGTAATCCACGCAAACTCGCACCTGTCCTCCAAGTTTAGGCACGGGCATAATATTGGATATCCACTCAGGATATGTAGACACTATGATGATGACAGCTTGAAATTGTTTCATAATTTCTTATTTCACCTTTAAACTCCACTCAGATTTCAATCGCCTGAGCTTCTGCTTGACTGGCTTAAATCCCTCTTTAATGGGAAGACGATGGAGAACAATGTCAGTGGACAAACCCACCATATCTTCATGAGACCATGCAAACACATCCTGAAATTGGGTTAGTAGTGTAACCATGTCATTCCTTTGGTTTGGGGTAAGGTCCGATCCAATCTGGATTAACTTAGGGCTTTCTAAGGTTCCAAAATTGAAGGAAGTAGTTTGATCAAGGTTGGGTTTAGGTTTGTCTTTGACCCATTCTTGAATTTCTGGAGGCACCTCAATGTCCTCATGTATTTCCATCAAGGCTGAATTCATCTGTACATCAAAGTCACAATCTTTGTGGAGAAGAGGCACCGTATTAGCAAATACAGGCACATCTAAACTCAAGGTTCTGAAACAAAATATGCTTTCACTTAGTATATATGAAGCGTTTTGATCATACACAGTGTTAGCATGTACTAGCAAAATAAACTGCTAATATTGTACAAAAAAGTAAGCAGTTATTATATCTACAAGGCAGAAAGAGTTTCTGCCCGTATTACCCTTGTCGACCAATGCAAGGAGTGCTGCTCCAATTGGCAAGGATAAAGTCCGGGTGGACCGCAGTGATGGAGGGGTTGCATCATCCTCCTTCTCCCAAATGATGACCATGACGTATGGGCAATCATCATATGGGGTATATCTATTTGTATGTTCATCGTGGACGATGATACGCATGCCCGACATTATCCGGATGACGTTTTGTTTGACTCTTTATTTCTCTTCCTCCACTGCGGGATCTGGAACAAAAATTTCTTTTGCTTTGAATGGTACTGGCTTGTGAAATAGCATAGCCATCACTTTGGTTGGCACCTTTAAAGGAGGTTGTGCGGACTCATTATTAGAAGGCAAAGATAAACGCCGCGTGGTTGAAGTCGAAGGAATCTGCTGATGCTTATGAGGATTCCTCTGACTAGAACTGGCAGAATAGCCTAATCCAGCTGTCCCAGTTTGACTGGTTACTTGGATGGGGTATTTGATACGTTGGTGATCTTTGCCCAGCCCTTGTCCTTGCTGATGACCCAAAGACATCATTTCCTGAGTAGCCGACATTACTTCGGCAGAGATCTTGGGTACGGGCAATGGCGTTCCCAGAACATGGTATTAAGTATTGCTCACTTCTAAGGCATGCAAACTGACTGGTTCAACATCTGCATTAACATTGATGAATGGCAAATCCCCGTGTTGAGGACATTCTGGTTCAGCGTTGACAGTGACCAGGCTATTGTTGATAATTTATTTTAATTGTTGATGAAAGGTGGAGGGGACTGCCCCAACCATATGAATCCACGGTCTTCCCAAGAGAAGGTTATATCCCGAATCTATCTTTAGTACGTGGAAAGATACGTAGAATGTATGTGGACCAATTTTAATTGGCAGCTCAATTACTCCGACCGAATTTCGGCGGGACCCGTCAAAAGCTTTGATGACCGTATGGCTGCTCCGGATTCGGTTGAGATTAATATTCATCTTTAACGTGGCGTATGGATAAATATTTAGAGATGAGCCTCCATTTACCAAGACTCCAGCCAGCATATATCCGGAGGATAAGACCGCAATGTGTAACGGCTTGCAATGACCTGTCCCTTCGGGCGGTATATCGTCATCAGTGAAGGATATCACATTGTTGTTAAAAATGTGATCAACCAGGTGTTGAAACTTTTTCGTATCGACTGATTCTGGTAAATAGGCTTCTTCTAAAACCTTTAGTAAGATCTTCCGGTGATCCTCGGAAGTTAGGACCAAGTCCAAAATAGAAATTTGGTGTGGAGCTTCTCTCAAGCTTAGAACCACCTTGGCTTCGTGATGACCCATAGTGCGGAAGAATTTTTCAATCTTCTCCATAAGTAATTTCCCCTTTGATTTGATGGTAGGCTTCATCACCTGTTGGGGAAGATATCGTAGATTTTCCTTCGACACTATAGCAGTTGTATGTGAGGTGGATCCTTCACCTTCTACATAATTCCACGAAACTGTGTGCAAGCTAACAATAGGATATTGTGTTTTGCATGGTAAGTTGATTGGCTCGGGAGCGGCCACTTTCAAAGGATTATTGCTTCCTCTGAGTTGAATTATTGGTATAGTGAATGGCTTGACAATATCATCAGCCTCAGTGGGTATAACTGATACCAATCCCTTCTATTTAGTAGGACAGGTATTCTCACTTCCACGTAGTATAGTATCATCGTCTGCTAAGTGCAGAATACCGTTGTCAATGAGATTCTGGATAAAATGGCAGAGTGCCCAACATTCCTCTGTGCTGTGACCGCGAGAATTGGAATGATACTGACATACTCCATCAGCATTGTACCGTCCTGAACGGGGGTTGATTGGAGGTAAGGGAATTGATCCTTCCTTCATTGATTAGCATTTAAAGGATTTCCTCCATAGGTTGGCCCAGATGTGTGAATTCCATTCTGTTGGCAAAATCACGATGAGCTTTGACATTCGCTCTCTTTGCCACTTTGTCCTCCAGAGTTTCATTTTCTGAAGGTAATATGGGAATATTCATAACAATAGGGAGGAGATTAGCATGCTCCTGACTTACTAACTGGCGTGTAACTTGATGCTGGTAGGTCACTAGTTCTGTCAGTTGTTCGATCTATTTGCATAAAGCTTTCATCTTACGTTCCATTGTGAATTGGAACTTGGCACAATCCTATTTGTCCACCCCATATCTAGTGGTCTGAGATGATTCGTAGTTGAAATTGGAACTTTGTCTATTGCTCTAATTAATCTTGTTGACCTCTTCTTCTTTGTGTTGAGGAAGAGGGTTGTCTTGAACGTGAGGTTGATCTGGTTTGGTGACCACGATCTCACCATTGTCTATCAGGTCTTGGATTTTGTGTTTTAAGGACCAACAATCTTGAGTATCATGTCCAGGTGCCCCGGCATGATATGCGCATTTCTTAACAGCATTGAAACCCGTCAATTAGGGCTGGCTGGTGGAAGAAGATGCGTGATTTTCTTCTGCGTTGTCAGAAGAGTGAGAATATTCTCGAGTGAGTCTCCCAAGGGTGTGAACACTCGAGGGCGTCTAACTTCTCCACCTTTTGGTACTGGCAGATTTGAAGACTGAGCTTGCAAGGGAGTGTAACTTCTCCTTTGAACAGGCATGTTTTGATTGCCTTTTTGATCCTGCAGTATGAGGGAAACATTTTCCTCTTTCTTTTTATGGACCCTCCGGGGGTTGTTTCCATAATTTCTAAACTGGATGTGCTCAGCAATAGCTTTAAGGGTAGCTAGGTCTTGAATCTTTCCTGACTTCAATCCCATCTCAGCCATCTCCCCGTATTTGATCATTTCAGAAAATGGTTTACCGATGCCGGCTAACACTCTTTCATAGAAAGGAGCTTCTTGTATATCTATGAAGGTCATGACCATTTCTGATTCCATCATGGAAGGAATAACTTGAGCAGCAAGGCGCCTCCACCTTTGAGCATACTCTCTAAAAGACTCGTTAGACTGTTTCTTGACCTTGGTAATCTGATACCGGTCAGGAGCCATTTGAGATTGGAAGCTGTATTGAGTGAGGAAGCCATGTGCTAGCTCTTCCCAGATATGGATCTTGGAGTTATCATATGAAGGAGGTAGAGTTTATCAGAATGGAACAAAATAACATGACTGTGTCCCAGTACGAGGCTAAGTACACGGAGTTATCTAGGTTTACACCTCATTTGGTAAAGAATGAGGAACGTATGACGTGGATGTTTTTGAGAGGTCTAAAACCCAAAATTCGTCAATACCTTATCTCTTACAAAGTTTCTCTATATTCAGATGTTGTGAACATGACTCAATTATTAGAACGAAATAATGAGTATGTTCAACCGAGGGACCACAACTAGGGTCATACCGGTGGCAGCAGTCATCGGAGCAATGACAACAAGTGGGGAGGAAAATATCAGGACAAAAGCGATAACCACTCTGGTGGTAATCGTGGCCATCATAGTAGAAGAAGCGAGTTGGGGGGAGATTTCAAAAAGAGAAGGTACAACAATGTCAACGTGAAGACGTCAGCACCATCATCAACTGTTTCTAGGGGATGAGAACGACCATCGGTTATATGTTATAAATGCGGGAAAGAGGGACACATCAGCCCAAACTGCCCACAACAATTCAAGGTGAGTTATAATTGTGGAAATGAAGGTCATATAGTTAGAGATTGTCTTGTAGTGAAACCAAGTCCAGCGGGAATGGTGACTCCAAAGGTTGTCTCGGATAAGTCAAAGTCGGTGGTTCCTAGAAGAGCGTTTGTCGTGACTGCCCAAAATGCGAGGAACCCAAACGAGGTGATCACGGGTAAATTAATTATAAACTATTGCAAAGTTTATACCTTATTAGATACCAGTTCTACCCATTTTTTTATTTCTCCTGCTTGTGCTCAACGTTTGAACTTGACTCCGGAGAAATTAGACTTTGACTTATCTGTTGAGATTCCGTTAGGAGAAACTTTCGTTACATTCACAGTTTATAAATCTTGCTTGATTCAAGGTCGGACCCTCACATTACCTGTCGATCTTATTTCTTTGAAAATACTTGTTTTTAATGTGATTTTAGGGATTAATTGGTTAACCACTCATCATGCCAAAATTGATTATTTTCGTAAGGTTGTTAGTTTTCATATTCCTAACCAACCTGTTATGCGAATTAAAGCAACCAAACCGCTAAAGTCTATCACTGTCATATCAAGCCATAAAGCCATTCGTTTATTGAAAACGAATGTCAAGCTTTCTTAGCCCATGTCATGGACTTGAACAAAAATACGTCATATTTGAATAATATTTCTGTTGTTAGTGAATTTCATAACGTATTTCCTGAAGAACTTCTCAGTCTACCCCCAGAACATGAAGTTAAATTCTTTATTGACTTTGAACCTAATATAAAATCCATTTCTAAAACCCCATATAGAATGGCTCCTATTGAACTTCAGGAGTTAAAGGTCCAACTACAGGAGTTGTTAGAAATCGGTTTCATTCATCTTAGTACATCTCTTTAGGGTGTTCTTATTTTATTCGTACAGAAGAGAGTATGCGACTTTGTATTGACTATCGGGAATTGAACCATGTCACCATCAAGAATAGGTATCCGCTACCTCGCATTGATGATGCTATCATATTACATATTCTAAATTTTTCATAAAAATCGCACTAAGTCAACAAGGTAACTTAGTACATGTCAAGTGACTCGTAACCACGACTCTTATGTATTAGAGAACCTATACAAGTCATTTATATGTGCTCAAATGATCATAATGTGGACATCATATATATACGTCCAAAAACTCTAAGTTTATCTTTTGAAATCAACGTAGTCTTTAATCATGCATGCTAGCGTGTGCTCAACACTTTAAGCATGCCTTTCATGTCAATATAGGCCATACGACAACGCTATGTAGGCGTCAAGGTTCAAATCCAACAAACTCCCTATTCTCTCGATGTACGTCTGCGTATTTCTTCTGTCTGTCTTTAGCTGCTACGAGACGCATCCGTATCAACCTCACTATATCCGCTATTTGCTGCACCAATTCTGGTCCTAGCATTCGGCGTTCTCCCACTTCATCCCAATATAATGGTGTTCTGCATTTTCTTCCATACAAAGCTTCATACTACGGCATACCTATGCTTGCTTGATAACTATTGTTATACGCAAATTCTGCTAATGGTAGATGATCATCCCAACTACCCTTGAAATCTTTGACACAAGATCTCAACATATCTTCTAACGTCTGAATTGTCCTCTCACTCTGTCCATCGATTTGTGGATGATATGCCATACTTAACTTCAACTGCGTCCCCAACTGCTCTTGAAGACTTCTCCAAAAGTTTGATGTGAATCGTGGGTCACGATCTGACACTATCAAAACAGGTGCTCCATGTCTGGAAATAATTTCCTTAACATAAAGTTTAGCAAATTAATCTAAGTTATACTTGACTCGAATTGGCAAAAAGTGAGCTGACTTCGTCAACCAGTCCACTATTACCCAAATCGCATAATATCCCTTCTGAGTAGTAGAAAGTCCCACCACAAAGTCCATCGTGATATGCTCTCACTTCCACTCCAGAATCTCCAATGACTGTAACAAGCCACTTGGTCGTTGATGTTCGGCTTTAACTCTTTGACAAGTCAAGCACTTACTCACATACTCAGCTATTTCTCTTTTCATGTTCGACCACCAAAAACTCTGTCGAAGGTCTTGATACATCTTAGTGCTACCAAGATGAATCGAGTACCTTGAACTGTGAGCCTCTTATACAATTTGCTCCTTTAATTCCGTCTCATTTGGAACCCAAATTCTTCCCTCAAATCTTAATAATCCTTCATTATCAAGACTAAACTTAATATCTTTTTTAGTGGTCAACCGCTTCTTCATTTGGTCACACTCATCAGTTCTGAGCTGCACCTCCTTCACTCTCTCTACAATGGTAGATTGTATCTCCATTGCGAACAGTCTATGATCCGCTTCTCTCGGCAACTTCACCTCTAACTCCATCCTAGCCATCTCTGTTATTAACTCAGTTTGAGCTGTTAACATAGACAACTTCTCCCGACCCTTTCTACTAAAGGCGTCGGCCACTACATTGGCTTTTTCAGGGTGATACAGAATTTCACAGTCGTAATCCTTTATCAACTCCAGCCATCTCCTCTGTCTCATATTCAACTCCTTATGTGTAAAGATATATTTTAGACTCTTATGGTCCGTGTATATCTCACACTTTTCCCCATAAAGATAATGTCGCCATATCTTTAAGGCAAACACCACCGCAGCCAGTTCCAGATCATGAGTAGGGTAAACTTTCTCATAATCCTTCAACTGCCTAGATGCATACGCAATGACCTTGCCATGCTGCATGAGCACTCAACCAAGTCCTCTATGCGAAGCATCGCTATAAACTACAAAATTTCCTGTGTCATCGGGTAATGACAAAACAAGCGCTTCACTCAACCTTTTCTTCAGTTCTTGAAAACTATCCTCGCACTTCTCAGTCCACACATATTTCACCGTCTTTCTTGTCAAATTAGTCAACAGAGTAACTATCTTCGAAAAATCCTGGATGAATCTCCGATAGTAACCCTCTAACCCTAGGAAACTTTGCACCTCAGTCGGCGTTTTTGGTTGTTCCCAATTCATCACGGCTTCAACCTTCGCTGAATCAACTGAAATTCCCTTGTGGTCAATGACATGTCCTAAAAATTGTACCATCTCTAGCCAAAATTCACACTTAGTGAACTTCGCATATAACTTCTCATTCCTTAGTGTCTCCAACACTATTCTTAGGTGTTCAGCATGATCTTCTGGCGTCTTAGAATAGACTAGAATATCATCGATAAATACCGCGACGAACTTCTCCAAATATTATTTGAACACTCTGTTCATCATATCCATAAATGCAGCAGGCGCATTAGTCAACCCAAATGACATCACCAGAAACTCATAATGACCATAACGAGTCCTGAATGCTGTTTTTGACACGTCGTCACTCCTAACCTTCAGCTGATGATACCCCATTCGCAAATATGTTTTAGAAAAATACTTTGCCCCTTTCAACTGGTCAAAAAGATCATCGATCCTGGGCAATGGATACTTATTCTTTATTGTTAACTTGTTCAACTCTCAGTAGTCGATACAAAGTCTTAACGATCCGTCCTTCTTCTTGATAAACAATGCCGGTGCTCCCCACGGCGAAACACTTGGTTGTATGTACTTCCTATCCAACAGTTCTTGCAATTGCACCATCAACTCCTACATCTCCACTGGCGCCATATGATACGGTGCCCTAGAAACTGGTGCCGCTCCTGGCAAAATGTCTATCACGAACTCGGTCTCTCTATTCGGTGGAAGACCCGATAACTCACTCGAAAATACATCCATGAATTCACTCACTATAGGGCCTTCTGAGGTATTAGAACGGGTAGGTGAGGTAGCTTATAGAGTAGCGTTACCTCCAGACCTAGAGCAAATACATAATGTATTTTACGTTTCAGTGCTACGTCCTTACAAACCGGATTACAAGCATATGACAGAATTTGAGCCTATTCAAATCGAGAAGGATTTAACATATGAAGAGATGCCGATTCAAATCATTGATAGAAAAGAGCAAGTTTTGTGAAACAAGGTTATAGCGTCGGTAAAGGTATTATGGAAGAACCACGCTGCCGAGGAAGCAACGTGGGAATTGGAAGAGAAGATAAAAAAGGATTACCCTCTTTTGTTTGAGTAATGTAGGGCGAGATTCTGGGGTCAGAATCTTTATAAGGGGGAAAGAATGTAACGACCGAGAAATTCGGATTCTTTGTAAAATACTTGAAAGAATTAAATAATGAATAAAATATTATTATTTGTTATTATTATGTGTTAATAAGATGTATGTTGTTCTATAACCTAGAAAGGTCGAAACATCGTAGTCTTTTTACTATGTGAAGGAATTAAAGTATTTGAATTTCCAAGACGAAAATAAAAAATTTTCCGAGAAATTTTCTAAAAAATACTATTCATCGTTTATCGCTCGGGAATTATTTTTGAACTTCTGAGAAATATGTAATGTTATAATATCGAGGCGAGATGGATTATGTAATAATAATCTAAGTATGGACCACGCGAAATTTCACATGCGGACTTAAATTGAGAATGTAAGTATTAAAATCTAATGAAGGGAATTAATGTAATCTAGTATGAATTAGAAGTCCAACTTGATTAAAAGTGTAAGCCCATGTGGGATTTATACTAAGTCCAAGTGATTTATTATAATGTAGGCCCAACAAGGAATTAGCTACATTAATTAGTCAAACCTAAGCCCATAGGATGAACCAATGGGTAAAGTAATGATCCATGGTGCAACCCATGGTTGAACTTGGAGAGCAAGACCTTTATGTGGTGAGCAAGGAAAATGAATGATAAACAAGATTACTTAGGGCTTAAGTTAGGAATAGTAAAGACGTTAGTTGAGGAGGTGGGTTGCCTAATGACCTAATTGCCCTAACCTTGAAAGTTATATAAATAGCAAGACCTTTAATTCATTTGAGGTTTGTTATTTCATCCAACAAACTCTCTCTCAAACAACTTATTTGTTAGAGCCAATAAGCACTTTGAAGTTTAATTTTCCTTTGCTATATTTTCAAGAGAGGAGAAGTACAAGTAGTCTTCAAAGGTAATTAATATTATCTCTTCTATCTCTATCATACTAGGATGATAAGAGAGAAGTGTAATCTAATGAAATTAGATACTAAGAACATGTCATAAGTTATTGATGAATGAACTTAAGCCGAATAAGTTGAATAAGCAACTTGAACCTAAATAAGTTGATGAACTTGGGAAGAACTTGCCATATGTTGTCATATGATGTTAATATGTCCAAAATAGTTTGAAAACGTTAATCGATGGACTTACGTTCATAGTAAGTTATAAGCATGAGAATTTGTAGTTAATACGATGAATAAGTTAGTGACTTATGAGAATAAGTCAAAACCTACTTTGATAATAAGCTGGTGTGATAAGTAACTCGAAATGTCTTTATGTTGATTAAAATCCACATAGAATGATTAGTAACGAGGTTTCGCCAGAATTTTCACGATTAGAAGATAATCGTCGAATTCGTGAAATTCTCGGAATGGAAGTCGTATTTTGGATTTGAAGTCGTAAACATTGGTTTTCGATGGAGACAAGTCATATTTGGCATTATAGAGTTGCGGACTTGAAAATGACCGGATTCCGACTTAGAATGAAGAAACGAGCGTTGAACGTTCACGAACGTTTATCGTTTTCATTAAAAATGAACTAATAGGTGAAATTTTAGGAAATGGAGTCAAATAGATAAAATTCTTGCATGAATGCATAGAGTATGAAATTTGTGAACCGTAGGCTTTTGAACGAGCCAATTCGGACTTATAACGAAGAAGTTATGAGTCCGGGAGTTTCATAAAATTTTCAAGTTTTGCAAACTGTCTGAGGCACAAAGTTGGCGCCGCGGCGCCAACCCAAGGCCAAATGAGTGGCGCCGTAGCCCCGGTACAAGGTCTGAGCACACTACTAACTCGCGCCGCAGCGCGACCTATAGAGTAAGGACTCGCACCGAAGCGCCGAGTCCGGGACTTGCCTATTGTTAACTCGCGCCACAGCGCGGCTTGAAGAGTATTGGGTGGCGCCGCAGCGCCAACCCTAGGATGTGGACAGTAATGAATGTTTTCTGATTTAAAGTGAAAGAGAACTCATTTGTAATGAACTAAGGTATTAGCATAACATGGTTAAGGCATTATTAGACACCTAATTGTATTATGATTAAGAGTTAATAATCAATTGAAAGTGAACGTAATGTGAATGACGTAATGAAAAGCCAAAACCCATAATAATAGATATAAGTCAGGATTTAGATTGAGATGAAGGGTAAGATATAATAGTATACATACTTGATTATATATGATCTAATGTGGTACATTATATGATCATGTATTGTAGAAACTTAGAGATCTAAAGTGTACGTGTGATAATCAATAAGCAGACGCTGAAAAGCAAGTACACTAACCCTTGTTCCAGTTTGATCTGGACAAGTCTTTGTGATTCATGTATTCTTCGCATGAGTTAGTATCTGAGGAAGTCAAAGTCAATCCTTTCGGCTAGACGTATGCTATGTTATTCTATCAAGTGTTGATAAGGATTTACCAAACTAATATTGTTGTGGTTTTCAAAAGTAGACTGAATATGCTCAAATTGTTTTGTCATCAAACGACAGGCACGTGAGGTTGCCACAACTTAAATGTATACATGTTTAATGAATGTAGTGTTGATCAACATAGAGTACTATAGGCTGATCACCTAGACGTGCTCGTAAGCTATGCTGGACTTACAGACTTTGTGTTGGGATGTCCTTTTCAAAGTACTTATGAAATGCTTACGGTCTTGAACCGGAATTGATGTTTTACTGAATATTGTTGTTGTAAAACGTTTTGAATGAAAGAAGTGCTATTTTGAATTATCGATAGTACTTCGTAACTATTGTTCAATTATTGAAGATATACGATTCCTATGTTTCAAGCATGTTGTTTTCCTAGAATTGTTGTACTTGCTGAGCTAGTTAGGCTCATTCTTGCTTGAACCATATGAATGAAGCTAAGACCAAACGTACCGATGGATCTGGCAAGGATAAAGGGAAGGCGAAGGCAAACCCGTAGATTACATATGTAATAGTATAGGTTTTGTAAGGAATAATATTGATATTATGACAAAGACAATGTATTCATTGTAAAGAACCTGGGGAATGTAAATATTCTTTTGATATATATATAAGACATATTCGTTCTTTTGAGGCATTTCAATTGAATGTTTATGTGAACTGTAGTACCGTGTAGCACCATCTGTTGGGTTGGAAGATATCCGGATTTGGGGGCGTCACACATTCACGTCATACACTCCTCATTATCAACTAAATGCGATGCAAACCGGGACAACTCCGCAAACTTAGCCTCGTATTACGATACGGTCATATTGTTTTGTTCCAGCTTGATGAATTTCACCTCCTTCAGGTGACGAATACTCTCAAGAAAGTACTTGTCGTTGAACAATGCTTGGAACTTCTCCCAAGACATCTTCAATGCGGAAAGATAAGTATGTTTTACAGATTCCCACCAATAATCTGCCTCTCCTAGCAACATAAAGGTGGCGAAGAGAACCTTTTTCTCCTCTGAGCATCCCAAGACATAAAATATCTTGGTGATCTACTTAATCCACGTCTCTGCCTTAAGTGGCTCTAGCTTTCCCAAAAACTTCGGTGGTCCCAGCTCTTTGAATTGCTTAGCAGTAACCAACCGTGAGTTTCCATTGATTCTACCTGTATTTTGAACAGGAATCTCTCTCGTTTGGTGTTGCATGAATTGCAGAAAGCTCCTAAACATCACATCGTTCATCATTTGGTCGGTGTTGTTATTTTATGAGGATTATTGCCTTCCTAATGCACATTATCCTGGTTATTTATTGGTGGTGTCTCAACGGTCTCATGTGTTCCATTGCTTATCTCAAAATTTTCAGATGCCATTTTAAACACTTCCACAAAACAAGGGTTAATTGACATGCCACATTTTATCCCTATATTCTGAGTGACCAATTAAATAACAAATAAGATTAGTTTGGACACACTAGCAAATGATTTACTCGTCTCTCCCTTCCTAGTTCTAGCCTCAGGTATTCGCCAGGGATCATATCCCTAAGCTTTGATACCAACTGTGACGCCCCCAAAATAGGTCTACACAACCTATTTTGAGTCGTCAAATACATGATAAAAAATTTAAATACAAACTTCATTAATACAACTGTCGTGCAAAATACGACAACACAAAAGTAGAGTTTCATTACACATATTATCTCGTAGACAATATTCAAACTCAAATAAAGTCATTATTATAATTATTTTCACGCTATTTTATAGAATAGTGAGGACTACTATAGCAACCATCTTGGACCGTCACTCCATTTCCCGACTAGTTCCAGCTATATTCTCATTTCCTGAAGAGAACATATTCAACAAGCCTGAAAGAGAACATAAAAAAAAAGACAAGAACAGAAAAAAAGCACTAGAAAAAAATCAACAAGACTAAAGAAAAAAATAAAAGAACACAAGTAAGTATTAAAATCATTAGTCCTCAATAGTGTAAAAACTGATAGAATACAATAGACAACAAGTTTAAATCAACATCTGTAACAAAATAAGTAATCATTAGAAGAGTCAAGTAGAGCATGATGTCTAATATTTCTATGATTTAAAAGTTTATCATCAATATTTTATCTCTGCAACACAACTCAATAAATAATCCACATCACCGAATTATCCATGCACTACGGGCCAAGGATATTCGTTAGTATTACCAGTGGTCATGATCATGCCAAACAACTGTCCATCTATGCACTATAGGCCAATGAGGACGTTCACCACATCATTTGTCTATAACATTATAGGTCATGATTATACCAATATAAAATTCTTGGTCATAATCATACCAATCCACAATCCATCTATGCAATACGGGACAAAGATGACTTTCATCATAATTTAAGCATGAGAATGATGATAATGATATAAGAAATCAATCAAGTTAGATCAAGGATAAATATTAAAGATTTATAATTCAATTTATCTAGAGTTTAAGAATGTCCAAATTGTCAACATGATAATTAATTGTGAGGTAAAATTCAAGAATGATATTCATGTATCAAAAATAATTTGGACAGAAAAGAAACCAATTTTTTTGTCGTGAATAGTACCCCGTGAATAGTACTTATAACGCCCCAAAATCCGATCTATCTTCACACCCAAATTTCGTACGTCACGGTTCCATTTTCTTCCAAACAAACATCATTATATAGTTAAATATAACAACATACGTTCTCAAATCCCATGTTCTAATACCTTATAACCTAATTCCTTATAAATAATGATAATTATATTATTCTTTACATCTTACAAGAGTGACTTTCATCCGCCACCAAGGATACATAACAGTTCTTTAAACTATTCTTCATTTCAAGTCTTGGCTTGATCTTCACGCTCATTCAGATACTGAATGACACTTCTTCTGGATACCGGTCAACTTGATCTTAACGGGATCCTTAAGTTCTTCTACTCGTACGCTAAAAATATTTTTTATTTAAAGCAAGTGTGAGCATTCAATTGCCCAACAAGTCGTTGTAATAGCCAAGAATTCTAAGTTATTTTGTAAATAGATACATTAATTAAATATTAATGATATCGAAAACTTTGTGATACGTGTGGAATGATTAGGAAGCAATATAATTATGTGAATTGTAATTATGACTATGTGTTTATTTATTTGATAGAAAGAAATTGAAAAGGAAAGGTTTTATAACCTAATAATACATTAGGTATGGAAATTTAAATAACCTAAGGGTTATGGTGTAGGAGAATATAATATTTAAAATTATACAAATTTAAGAGATATATTTTACTATCTCAATTTGTTAATTTTTATAACTTAATTTAAGCAAGTCTAATTGGGTTATAAAAATTAATGTACAAGAGTAATGATTTAAATTCTAAATGTGTGGAATGGAAACCCTAATTAAATAATTAGAGTAACATAAAAGAAAAGGCATTGGAATATGTAATTTTTCAATGGCCCAAAGAATTAAATTTAAAGTCCAATAGATTATATATGGAAAGCCCAAAACATCAAATATAATGGCTCAAACTTGTAGCCCAATTAGAGAGGGGTATTTTAAACATTTGTTATATTAGCTATTACATTGAAAGAGATCAAAACTTGGTGAAAATAAGGCTACTTGGTCGGCTAATTAAGGAGGAACAAAGAGGAATGCTTGTTATCATTTTAAGCTTCATATTTTGCAAAAGATCTTTACCACTTAGCTAGGTGTCAAATTTTGTAAGAAGCCACCACATTAAACTAATCTAGTAGGTAATATATGATGATTAAGGAGAGAGAGAGAGAGAGAGAGAGAGAGAGAGAGAGAGAGAGCTAGAGTGTGTAACGCCCCAAATTCAGGTACTTAAAACCCGAACTCGGTGCTTTACGATACCAATTCTATGAGCGGAATAATACTAATAATAATAACAATAATATGAATATCAAACTTAATTTACATTTATCAGAGTCTAATCCCAAGTACTCAACCTTTACTATAATTCTTTACATGATAGATAATACATATCATTGTCTTAATACAGTTTAACTATTATAATACCATTAAACATATTCTGTTTGCTTTCCTTTTCGCTTGTTCTTAGCCGAACCTTCTAGCTTTTCACACTTAGCTGAAAACATTTAAATTAAGCAAGGGTGAGCATTTGAGTGCCCAGCAAGTAATAACAATTATAAATATAATTAGCTGAAAGAATTAAATATTTTCTTTGTACATCACTTCTACAACAAATCTATAGTTGTAAAGTAAACTGAACCGATAATAATAACATAACAATTCTATCTCAAAATTTTGAAACTTCGTAATGACTATATATGGGGTTTAGTTAATGTACTATGAACATTGTTTTAAATTTTTGAATAGGTTTAGTAGAACTTCATCTGCAAACCGTCATAACTTACGGGCGCGAGGGTGTACATCCCATGGGCCCTGTATTGATCAATACTACATTGCAAGAACAATGTGATCGTTCACTCTGTCCGTCTTTGGCGCATAAAAGTTTTCCCTTGATCGGGATGTTCATACTAATCTGGAATCCGAACCAAAATAATTTGATTGGATACAAAGAAGTTTTATCATATTCAACGATATTTCTAAATCTGTGTCTAGCTAGTCAAATAGCTTAGACGTCTTTTATATATATTATATATATATATATATATATATATATATATATATATATATATATATATCAACATGTGATTAAAAATAATGATTATCCAAGTGGGGACACATGTATAACCATATATAGAAATTAACGAACAGAATATATATATCTGAATTACCATATACTAACATGTTGATAAACAATGATCAGATATAGAATATATCACAATAGGGTTAGTAATATAGCATAATAATAATATAATTCTGAAACTTCTTACTCATGTCCATTGCATAAAGGAAATACAAAGGTAAGATACTTGTCTGATCTGCTGCTTACAATACGAAACTTAGTTTTATCTTTTATATCACAACCTATCATTCATAAAATTATTTTACTGATTAGAACAACATACTATAACACATAGCACGGCTTATTACAGTCAGCACGTAACCTAATCACATTGTCACACATATTCAACAGTCATGGAATCACAAACAAACACATATACAGACAGCTTATACTAGTCCAAATCAATTTCTGAAATATGTCGGTGTACCGACGACTTTATCAAGTAATTATCGAGTCTAAGACTCTATCTTGTAGTTCAATATCTGTAAGCATCGGTCATATTATTTTTAAATGACTTATAATAATTTTTAAATATTTATGATAATAAATCATGAATTTTCAAACACCGAAATTATAATTAAATGATTTAAATATTAAACAATTCTATTATTATTAATATTTAATTAATATTAAACTATTAATGAAACCATTGCCAAAATATTTAAGTTATTTATAATAACTCAAAATATTTTTAACGTATTAATATTACCCTTAAATGATTTTTAAAAGAATAAAAATCATTTTTAAATAATTATCATTAATATTAAAGTATTAATGTATTATTTATCAAAACATTAAAAGTCATTATTTATAACTTAAAATATTTTTAATTCATTTATATTCTTTTTTAAATGATTTTTAAAGTAATAAAATCATTTTAAAACTATTTATTTAATATAATTATTAAATAAATCTAATATCATTGAATATTAAATTATTAATGAAATTTTCCTTTAAATATCAGAAGTTATAATTTATAACTTAAAATATCTTTAAACACTTTATTTTCATTTAAAATGATTTTTCTAATATAAAAATAATTTTAAAACTAATTTATTTAATATGAGTATTAAATAAATCTAATATCATTAATATTAAAATATTAATATTTTTCATGACAAAATATCAAAAGTTATATTTTATAACTTAAAATATTTTTATAACCTTTATATAATTTTTAAATCATTAATTCTATTTTTCATCATTTATTTAATGCATTTATTAAATAACTTAAATATCATTAATATTAATTTATTAATGAAATTTCATCACAAAATATTAAAAGTTATCAAAAATAACTTAATTTATTTTCTTATACCATAATATAATTTTAAATGATTTTTCATGTATTAAAATCATTTTTTAATAATTTATTTAATATTATAATTAAATAAATTATATACTTTTAATATTTCAAAAATATTAAATATTTATGAAATATATTCAAAATAATTAAAAACTAATTTTTGGATTTTAAAATAATTTTTAATAATTTATTTTGTATTTTTAATAATTAAAAACTAATTTTTCTAATTATTTAATAAAAATAATTAATTTTAGAAATAAACTGTCACTAAAGACTGCCTATAGCGACAAAACCGTCACTATAGGTATTCTTCGTGTTCTTGGCCAAACCCAGAACCTTCAAGTCAGGGTTCGAGTTGCTAGGTTTGATCGGTTCTAGATCTACGGTTAGCAAGTTTCTAGGTTTACTAATTTGTTAATATTGTAGTATAACTGTAATACTATCATTATCAATCGATATCATGGACATAACAAAACAGATCAAAGAGTTATAGGCCCTCAAATCCCTTATCAGAGCTGTTCTTCATTTCTGGGATTTCCAGAAATGAAGAACAGTTCATACTGCCTTCTTTCGACCTTTATAACTTGCAACACATGAATTGGTTTCGTGATCTTAGGCTTGTAGGTTGTAGACAACATAACAAACTATAGATCCATTACAAAAGTTCACCATAACAACAACAAATAAAGCAGATCTTGTGACGCCCCCAAATCCGGGTATCTTCCAACCCGACAGATGGTGCTCCACTATACTAACATCCATACCATCATCTCATTGAAATACAACAAAATGAGAGTAATTACTATATTCTTATTAAAATCAAAGTATAATCCTTCCCAGGTTCATAAACCGGTTACATCGTTCATTGTTCATAAGTTATAATACATACAACTTACTAAACTATTACACAATGCCTAAGCATCCATCTTAGCTTTGCCCTTATCTTTCTTGGCATTCTCAGTACGTCCACCTTTAACTGCAGTTATATAATTCACGCAAGAAGTGAGCATGACAGCTCAGCAAGTTTAATCAAGGATAACAGGAATACTACATTCGTGAATTATATAACAATTCCAACATAACTGAACAATAGTTATGAAGTATTATGAATCAATACTACCATAACAGTTTATAACATCAATTCCCAATGTATAGAATAGATTAGGAATTCTGAACCGGTCAATAGACCATGAACAGTAAATTTCAATTTTCATACTTGAAAAGGAGTCCACAGCACTAAGGTCGTTCATCCGTATAACTTACGAGCACTTCTAGGTGATCAGCCTGTAGTACTCTATGTTGATCAACACTACATTCATTAAACGTATTTACGTTTAATATTTTTGGCAAACTCGCGTGCCCATCGAAATATAGATGAAAAATACTTTTGTTTGTTCATAGACAAACCTTACCTTCACATCCGTACCAATTACTTAGCATAGGATAGCGTTAACATTTCTATATATAATAATATGGAAAATCATCAATCTATATCTTACGAATAGTCTAGCCGAGTTAAAATCGGGCATCGACCCTTTCTTTTACAACAAAGCTTGCAATTCAGTTCAATGAATCACATAAAACTTGGCTAACTTAGAAGTTAGACAAGCGTTAAGAAAACTTGCCTTTCAGCGTCTGCAAATAACTTACTCGACTGACCACAGCCTTTACAGAATCTACATGATATATTCACATAGCACACCGTAATTAGCTATCAAACAACTATTCACATTGTTCCTGCAAGCTTCTTTCTCTTCTATGTCTTTGTTAACATAATATCTTTATTAAAGTCAACATGACTTATTCCCCTTCGTTTTGGTTAATCTTTCTATGGACGTTTTATTAACCGGACTCAACTTCATTGATAAAGTATTACTTCGTTCATTTTACATATTTTGTTTACTTACATTAGACTCCTAAGTTTCATACCATATACCTTAGTATAGGTAGAATAGGATTAGTCTTTATACATTCATTGAGTATATAAACTCAATTCCGATTGATCCCTAACCAATTGAGGTCTAAACCATAACTTGGTCAACTTTTTCTTACTGCCGGCGCTGGGGCGCGGCACATTGGCGCTGGGGCGCGAGTTTACAGAGTGCTCGGCCGAGTTTGGCGCTGTGGCGCCACCATTTTGTACTGGTTTTTGCGCTGCGGCGCCGAGCCTGTGCATCAGTTGACAAACCAGTTTTGGTTTTCTAACGAAACTCCCGACTTCCTAATTTATTCGTTTTACATCCGAATTGACCCATTCGAATTCCTACAAGTCAGGAATTACATCCTCTACACGTTCATATAAGAATTCAACACTTTCGAATTCGTTAACTCATAATTCACTATTGAGTTCATTTTATATACGTTCGTAAACGTTAATGAGCGTTCAATGCTCGTTTTCTTCGTTTTAAGTCGGAATCCGACGATTCTCGAACCCACAACTCTTAAAAACCCTATCTCACGTGTTGACATCGAAAACCAACGTTTTCAAGTCTCACGACTACTTTTGACTATAATTCCGGGATTTCTACGTTTTCGACGTTTAACGTCTATTTTCGTAAAATTCGCCATAATTTTATTACTAATGTTCTCTAAGCCAAATCACATGGAATACTCCATGGATTTCATATCTATATCCTAACCAAGCAAGATGCAAATACTAACGGATTGATAGAGTTCAATCGTTTATACACGATCAATCTCAACTATCCATATTTTCATGGTTCAAAACTATTTCAAACCTTATTATTTTTATAACCTCATGACTTATAGAGATTGAATCTATGGTAAGTCATCTTTAATCCCTCATACAAGGCGTATACCATCCCTCTATGATTCCCCAATACAAAAGACAAATCAAAAAGAGATGGAGATGAAAGATAAGGATTATACCTTAAGAACTCTTGAAAATCTCTTGGAAGAATATAAGTATAAGCTTCCAAAGTGTATGTTTGCAAGTGTAGCTCTCTTTTCTCTCTCAAATAATCTAAGTTGAGTCTTGGTAAAAACCTCAAATGAATCAACCTAGCTTCTATTTATAGAATTTAGAATGGAGTTAAATATGACGAAATAACAAGGCCAAAATAGCACAGTAATAATCAAACTCACGACACACTCACTCTATATCTATCAAGAATTACGTGTTGGAAAAATCACGAGTAATCCACAATAATATTAGTACATGTAGTGTTGTAACTCTTGTGTGTCCCTCCTTCAAGCCATATATTTATAGATGTGAGTCTTTTCATCACCAACTGAATGATGCACCAAGCCTTTTAAGGATTCACATCCAACAGAGGGCAATTTAGACATTAAATCACACCGCCTTACTATTCATGTGTGGTCACCAGTAAGATACTTGGTGACCAAGCCATGCTTGGCTTGCACCAAGGTGCCCGGCCCATCCCTCTTGTGATCCCATGGGTTGCCCCATGGGTTTTACCCATTGGGTGACCCACCGGTTCGACCCACCGGTTCGACCCACGGTTCGGTTTTGTGAATTGGGCCTAAGTAAATAAACATTGGGCCTTGACTTTGACTTAACCCACCTAACTCATTGGGCTTAGTTCTTCAATTAGTTGGACTAACTTATAACCCAACCCAGATGAATTAATCATTAAGTCATAACCTAATTCTATAATACGTATCGTATTCTACACGTATGATTCACGTATTCCTTTCGTATACCATAAGTACAATAAGCGTATTGTACCTCGTATTTACTTAACGTATTATACATAGGTACTAACTAGCACCACCAATTGTATAACACTTGAATAAAACCTAACGCCATTCCTTCTACGCATATTATTTTCCTTCTCGAAATCAATATACTCAACCCTTAGGTTTTAAGTCCGCAGGCGAAAACTTCGTTTTTGCCATAAAAGAAATATTATCAGATATTCCATCTCATCACGATATTCTATCATTACACGTTTCTCGGAATTTCAAAATAATTCCTCGAACAGAAACGGCTGAATAGTGTTTTTACGGAAACTTCTCAGAAAACAATTATTATCGTCTTGGAAATTCCAAACAACTATTTCTACCACGTAGCCAGAATACTAACCACGTTAGCACATTCTAGGTCATAGAACGACCTTCACATAGTTTCCTTCACAAAGAATTCAAATTAAATTCATTTAATTCACATAATCAAATAAAAATTTAATTGTAATAAAAATTCGATTTTTCTCGGGCGTTACAGATCTTGGTCGGTCAAACATTGTCAGAAAATTTGTCTAACCCGTTTCTGGGTTTTTCCCAAAAACTCAAAACAGTGCGACTCGTCTAGTTTGGCCACTCATTAAATCCAACATGTTTGTTGTTTAAGAGATCTAAAAGTATAAATATAAAGTCCATATATCGGGCTACAAAATGTATATCATAACATAAACATACCACATAACACCTGACATATATAAGCATTCTAAAACGTTATCAGACATTGCTATTTGATTTCTGGGTTACCCAGAAATCATTTGGTCATGCCGGTCAACGGGTTTTGACCGTGAATAACTTCCAATCAGTTCATGATCTGACCTTGATTCTTGTACCAGATGAAAGATCTCATACCATACTAAAACTACAAACTTTTAAACAACAAAAACACTTAACAACCAAAGATCTATAGGGTCTGACATTTGACTGTCAGATCCAAAAACAACATTTTTCAGATTTCAAAAAATTTTAAATTCGTGCACTTAGATGTTATTGATCCATCAACTACCAACCCAGATCTACTATATAGACTCCAAACAACATGTTTAACATACAAAAACAAACATCTAACATGCAGATCAACGTTAGATTTTCTAGGGTTAGTTTATACCTTTTTTGAAAAAAATTTGATTGTAGCTTCTGATTTTGATGTGGTTGTTCGTGGGGCTGGTCTTGGGGACTGATCTAGCACCATATTTCGTGGGTTAGAGAGATGTATGGTCTTGGTAGAGAGTTGGTGCTCAAATGGCCAAATAATGAACTTTCTCTCGCTTTCAATTTATATATATATATATATATATATATATATATATATATATATATATATATATATATATATATATATATATGGCTGAGATCTAGACTGATTGCTGCGATATAATATGGTAAGTACATGGGGTTGGTAGAGTTCACTACACCAAAAATGGCCTCTAGTCAAGGACAAATCCTTCACTAGAGGCCCTATATCACTCACAAGTGATTTATTGCGAAGAAATATTTCCTTCACACGAGTGCTCGCATTAGACCTCCTCGCAATTGGGTATCCTTCGCTAAGTAGTAACTAAATATTTTTTTTGAAGGATATATTATGAATAACTTTTTTATTCACAAATTGTATTTAGTAATAGAATATTGTTATTTAGTGAAAGATTGATTTTCCTTTACAAATAATATTTTAAGGACTATTTAAAATTAGTGAATAACTTGATTCCCTTACAAATAATATATTGTGAGGAATAAATTTATTTAACGAGAGAATATTTTTCTTCACTATTTATAAATTGAAAATCTTTCTTCAATTTAGTGAGAAAAATAATCCTTCATTAATGACTAACTAATTAACTAAAAAAGATTTTAGTGAGAAAAATAATCCTTCACTAATGTCCTTTTCTCAAATAAAATCCTTCAGAAATTATAAATTTGTAAATAAAAAATTAATTGGTAAACAATCAAAATTCATTGTAAATTATAATTAATTTTAAAATCAGTGATTTTATAATTTTTTTGCTAAAATCAAACTGAAATTAAATAAAGGAATTGTACAGAATTCATGGGGTATACCCCATATAGAGACCATCAAAGGACAGCCCCTATGATGTCAACAGTAAACAAATGCAAAGAAGCCTAAAAGAGATAACAGCTACAATGCAACCAGACATCCCTAGTGAACCATACAGCCCAGAGATAACCGTTTAACCAAATTTAAAACAAACTAGTCAAACCCATAAAGACAGACCTAACCAAATTTAAAAACCTGCCAGACCAAAAACAACCACCAATTAGGTTTTCCCAGCTAGCAGCAGCAAGCATGACAACAGTCAAACATCAGCAACCCAATTAGCACTCAAAGCAGAGCCCATACATAGCAGCAGCACCAGTAGCAGCAGCAGAAAGCAGTAGCAGTTAAATAGTAGCAACGTAGCAGCATCAATTGCATTAACTAAGCTCCAGCAGCCAAACCCACTAGCAGTCCAGTAGCAGAGGCACTCAAACCTGGAAAACATACCATTACAGCAGAAGGAGCCCAATTTTATGGCCAACAGCAGTAGCAACAACATCCCTTCGCCACAACAGCTCAGCACAAGACCAGCAGCCCAAAATGAGAACAAAGGCAGTATGCATCTCAAATCAATAATTTTAAAATATATATTTTGTAGTTGTTGCAAGAAAGTTCATCCCACTCAATATGATAATCTATGGGCTTATCCTCCATTCTAAAGTCGTAAAATTATTTTCTTACCTCCAACGCATTGTACACCACATAAAGTTTGATTGTCCCTTGACTACGAATTATGTGATATATTAGGCTCCTCTAAGTTTAACAAAATGAAAATCAAAAGAAGGAAGTTAGCATACAACGAAACCTGATTCAAATGTGGCACATCATATTTGTTCTCTACTGAACAGCCATAGCAACCAGTAGAAAGAAAATCAGTTTTAGCAACAAAATAAAAAAGAAAAACAATAGTAAAAGAGCATAAATTCTTACTAAACATGTCCGTTGAAAAAGAATGACCCCACAAACAAGTGCAAAAAAACAACCAAAATCAGAAAAGTCTGCAGCTGAAGGCCTCCTGAACTGCCCCACAAGCATGATCAGGTTACTTTAAATAACAAAATTATACAAACTCCACAACACGCTAAGTTTCATAGCACGAACATACCTGTGATTTTACATGCGCTTAGTTTCATAGCACGAACATCATCAATTTTGTTGCATGTTGAGTTTTACTTGTGATTTCAACTTGTCAAGCTTGTCGGCAGAGCACCCCAGTATTTTTTCTGCTTGATCATTAAAAGAAGAAAGCCAAGCTTCACCACTTGCATCAGAAACTTTTGGAACCATTATATATCTAGAAAATTGACAAAAAAATTAGATTATGGCATTCTCAAAAAACAGGTTTCACAAAGTACTGCTAAAGCTAAAAATGTGAGTGTTTTTCATACCTCAAACTGCATTCCTCATCATTCTTCTGACATCCTTCACACCAAAACCCAGATCCGATAGCTTCGGAAACTTTTTTGTTGCATGTCTTGCAAGCACGATACCACATTGACTGATCTGGTTTGATTAAGCTTACATAAGCTTTTGTGCTGAAAAACACAGGCTGCAATAAACAGATTTCAAATTTTCAAACATCAAAATTCACTCCATTATGATGATCTATTTTTATCTCTAATATTCATTTTTTCATCAAGTTAGCTAAGAATTTTCCTTTTTTGCATGTTAAGAACTGAACTGAATAATAAAGAACTCGATTCTACTGCAGATTAAAAAGTCTGGGGCTTCTGAATTCTCAAGAATTTTATTTGCTACAATACCTTCTCCTCGCCCAATGGTGGATTAGATGTTATATGAGAAAGGGATACTCGGTCAGAGTAAGGATCGAAATCCGCTCTTTGTTGAGGGG